>JAYESA010000020.1:74040255-74105255 GCA_036927795.1 Iris macrosiphon
CATGTGGTTCCCCAATTCTTGAGTTAGCATAATGTGTGTGTGTGGTAAATCTACATCCTACTTTTGTACCCTTATATTGTATGAGAAAGTCCTCAAATAAGTTGTGATGTAAGAAACCACTAATGCCACCCAAAAAAGAAAAATCTATTAATGCATATCACACAAAATAAGCCGATGTAAAAAGGTGTTATTCGATGAAGTTCCACCAAGAAATAGTCAATAAATCTATTTTGCAATTTATACAAAATTATAAATCAATGAATTAGGATATTTTTCAATGGAGAACTTAATAAGATTAATGCAGTTCCCTATAACTACTAGTATTATCTTACCTCCTTGTGTAGACTCTTTGTAGTCTATGGGGCCTTAAATGGTGCTATTTGGCTGCATGAGTTTAAACTACGTATCCAAAAGGTAGGTCCACCTACATGGCAATGCTTATATTATATTGCTCGACCCTTTCATGCTCATAGCTATCATGTCAGGTCCCAATCGGTCACAAAAGCTTTCGACAATCCTTTATAGAGCTTTCTAATACTCTATAGCTAAACCCATTTTGATGCAAGAAGTAATGGACAACAATAATGATCTTAACCCTATCCATGTGAATGCAATTTCCTAGAACAAATTCTATAACTTTACCTCTTCTTCTGTACTTCTGACTTGCATACCCAAAAGCCAAGTCTACCTTCCAGATTTTATGACACTGTCCTCTCACGTTCTTAACTACCTCGGTCCTCATTCTCTCATTATATGGTTGACATCATGTCCAAAACTATTTTACTGGTCACAAAAAGTTCCTGAATCCGTTTGTTGATTTCTCGCTCTGACCCTATTATGATGGAAGAATGACCTAATTAGGACCGCAGCAGCGATCATAATTCTAACCACGATATTTTTTTGTTGTTGACAATATTCCAACTTGAGCAATGAATAATAGAAACAAAAACTACAACAATCATCCATAACCATATGATTCTACAAATTTTTAAAAGAAAATGTAAAACTACAATTCACTTCCTCAAAACTCATAATCTTCTCTCTCTATTGATCATTGAAAAGTTAGTAAAGAATTTACATACGCTCGATTTCTAGAAATCACTCAGAATATAAACACTTTCATGTTTTAGCAAAAACAAAATAAAAATAAAAACTTTCATTGACGAATAACTAGAAAAAGTTGGTATACCTGACGATCAATAGAAGGGAACATGCGGAGTAGAGTGGATAAGCTGTTATCGGATCCAGCGTCCGAGAACCCGGTAGGGGATCCGAGAGGGGAGCAGCGGGACCGCTTCGCCGACGGAGGTGATCCGAAGACGTCGTCGGACCCAACCCGTTTGCCGCAGATTCCCGCAGACATGGCGGCCGAAAACTTTAATCGGAGAAGGATCCAGTAACCCGTTATGATCCGAGAAACCCTTTCGCCGAAGAAGCCCAACTTTAGGTTTTGGTGGAGAGGAAGATGAGATGATGGTCTTTTATAGGTTGCTTCGATGAAGTTGGTCGGGAATGATTAAATATTAAAAAATGTTTTATTTTTAAATGGTTTGTTGGACTTCTGAAGGAGTTTTGTAAAACTTTCACAGTGGGTTAGAGGTTCAAGGAGATGGTTGGATTTTGAAATGGACGGCTAAGATTTGGAAGTCAACGGCTGGAATGTAATGAGTGCTACGGACTTTGGTTCATTTAGCAGGAAAAAGAAAATGCTTATTCCAGACAGTTAACTCTTATTGGTAGATTCACGGTAAATTTTACTTCTTCAACATATTAAATATATTTAAATTTAGATTTGTTATAAGAATATTTTTGCAAATATTTTATTCTAAATATTAAAACTAGCATATATTTTTACTATTTTTTAATAAATAAATACCTCCACTTCTGAGTATCCAATGAGCACACCTCCCAAATGAGCACAATATGCACAATTAATTATATCCATAAGATTCTAGTTAACTTAAATCTAATGGTTGAAAACATTATTGATCATTTAAGGAAAAAAAATGTCATAAATAATAAAAGATATCAAATTATATATTCAGATTTTTACCTATCTCAAAATAATATTTAACCCGATCCCACCAATCCCGACTTTGCTCCTCCTCTCCATTCTTCATTCTCTTTTATCTAAAAAGAATAGAACTGCAGTTGCTACACTGCTCTTTTGGCTTTCAATAGAGATTTGGCCGGCTTTAACTTGGGTCGCCCACGCTTGCCATACCTCACACCCTTGAATAAGGCATTTAGGCTTAGAAGACAAAACCTACTTCGCAACATCTTTGGACTTGGCCTTAATTCTCTCAACACATGCATTGAACTCATCATTCTTACAAGCATATACATCTAAAAACGAAGTTGGGATGAAATTTTACAGAATTACTACGTCTCAAATTGAATATTCTGAATCAAATCATACGTCTCAAATTAAAGTGTGCACTCTATAAGAGGTGGATGAGCCATAAGTTTCGGCATCATTGTGGCCTATAAGCTAAGACTGGTTGAAGTTCCTACTATGGTTTCTTATGGAAAGTAAAGACGAGCCTGGTGGTGATACTTGAGCCCAATGGAGAAAGAATGTGCGCAATATCCGAGACGGTGAATCCTATAGAAAAGGGAACAGTTCTATTCTATTAAGATGAAAGAGAAAGAAGAACGGAGAGGAGGAGTAAGAGCTGGGATTGGTGGGATCTGGTTAAATATTATATTAAGATAGGTTAAAATCTGAATATATAATTTGGTATTTTTTATTATTTATGAACTTTTCTTTCCTTAAATGATCAATAATGCTTTCAACCATTAGATTTAAGTTAACTAAAATCATATTGATAGAGTGTTTATTGTGCTCGTTTAGGAGGTGTGCTCATTGGATAGCCACACACACACACACACACATACACACATATATATATATATATATATGTGTGTGTGTTTGTGTGTGTGTGTTTGTGTGTGTGTGTGTAAATGACGTCTAGTCTAGTGGTTAAGATCGATGCATATTATTTAACAGGTTGCGGGTTCGAGCCTCTTGGACAACATTTAATTTTTCTTTTGGAGAATTAAGTGGTGAGTTGATGATGGGTGCATCGCATGTGTGGAACCTTTGGGCCGGGATTTGGTGGGCCTTCGGGCCGAGTTTGTAGGCCTTTGGGTAAGGAGTCTGTAACACAATTACCTATATATATATATATATATATATATATATATATATATATATATATATATATATATATATATATATATATATATATATATATATATATATATATAATTTAAATTTTATTAAATATTTTAAATATGATTTGAATATATTTAAATTAGAATTTGTTATTAATATATTTTTTAAAATTTTAGATATGTGTTTGGTTAGATAATATCATGTAGCTGGTTTAAATACTAAATATATTTTAAGATTTGTTATATGTTCAGGTAGTTATAAGGATGTTATGTTTTTAATTTTTTTTCCCTCAAAAGAGGAGATAACATATCTGGTAATTAAAAAATTTAATTTATTTAATTTATTGAGGATATACATACGGCTTAGACGACTTATTTTTGAGCCATTTCTAAGTTGCATTATATATACTAGTAAATTCACGTGTGTTGCATGTAAAATAATTATTTTTTGATATTATTATTTTATTTAAAATTTATTTTAGATTCGATTGTATTTTATTTATAATTTGTTATGATATATCTCTACTCTTTCTTGAAAACTGCTAGTTGTCTAAATGTATATCCTAGTAATTAAAAAAATAATTAAAAAAATAAATTTTAACCACGTAATATTATCTAATTATAAACAAACACCTCTTCTAACTTATGTGGTTAAGGTGCTAGGTCTTCTTCTTGGTTGGTTGGTTTGAATCCCTGCAGTGTTATTATAACAAATTAATTTTTTTGAACAATTTTTAACGTAATATTAATTTAAAACAAATAAATAATGGAGGATTTACACATGATTTAGAGGGCTCAATTTTGAGCCGTTTTGAAGCCACTTTATAGTAGAGAGTAGTAAATTCACGTGTGTCGCACATAAAATAATATTTTTTATCTGATATTGTTAAAAAATAGTTCAAATATTTAAATATATTTGAATTAAGATTTGTTATATATATTTATATTTTAATTAGGAATTGTTATAGATTTATTTATACTAATTATAATTTGTTATAGATATATGTGAATAAAAAAGAGGTTTATTGTTGTGCAGAAGAAAAAGAGAGTTAGTTTTAGAGTTATTATTTTCTTAATTTTTTAACTAAATAATAGAGGATATATAAATGGCTTGGACGACTCAAATTTTAGGCGTTATATTTTAATTTGTTATAGATATATGTGAATAAAAGAGAAGGTATTCGGTTATACAAAAGAAGAAAAAAAGAGAAATTTAAAATTATAATCTTCCATATTTTTTAATTAAATGGCTGAAGAATTATAAACAGCTTGGACGGCTCATTTTTGAGCCGTTTCCATATCACATTATAATCGTAACACACACACACACACACACACACACACACACATCGAAGAATTAGATAGAAAAAATTCCTCTAATATTATTGAATTTTATTTGAAATATAATTTCAATATTGAATATATTTATGTTTATAAAAATTTGGATATATGTTCAAGTAATTATAAGATTTTTAAGATTTATTTTATGTTAAGAATATATATACGTATAGTGGTAGTTAGAATGATTAATAAAATTATTAATTAATGAAGGATATACAAATGACTTAGATGGCTCATTTTTGAGTTGTTTTAGAGTCGCAATATAATAGTAGAATTGTTGAAAATTGTATTCATTGCGCCAAAAATAATACTAATTAATAGTTAATTATGACAAATTAATATTTGTTGAAAATTATTATATATGAGTAGATATGATTATGACAACTAAATAAAGATATATCTATTTCTTAGAGATTTGCTAAGATCACATGGTTATCCATTGTAAGCCTTTTGGCCATTGTAAATACAAAGTGTAAAAATTATTGAAGGTTTACTCATTATGTACAGAAAAGAAACAAAGTTTCTTTCTCTTCCTTCTCTTCTTCTACAAAGTTCCAAAATAACTTTTTTAATCTTTCAAACTACAATACGTTATTAGCACGTAGTTCCACCACAAAGGCTAACCTAGCTCTGCCATGAAGGCTCACATCTGTGATTATCCTTGAATAAATAAGTAAGTAGATCTCAAAAAAATTAAATCTTAATATTCTTTTTCTAAAGCCATAACAAAGTTGTTCATGGCGACAAAAAAGTTCATCGGAAACTAATATTGTCATGTCTCGATCTCCCGCTGGACACGAATCAGTACACCAGTGCTCCCACAGGATGGTCGTTCCCATCAAAATGTGATGCCACGCGAGCACAATCTGCGCCAACGAAAGGCCATGGTCCAGAACAGGCGGTAAAATAGCTAAGCCACAGTGTCGCACAGATAGTCCGAATACAGCATAATAAGTGACCGAACAGGCGATGATAACAAGTTAACAGAGTCATTATAGAGGAAGCATAAAACCAATACAAGTATGATACAAAAATAAGCTCTTTATTAATAATGCAATAAGTATTACAAGCGACGCTAGGCTAAGATTACAAGTCGCTCAAGCTCTCTCTCAAAACAATAAAAGTATGCCAAGTGGCTTACAACATGGAATAAAACATAGGCAATGTTCCAATATTATGTCATGTATATGTGCTTCAGCTCCGGATGCAATGCTCCAAGGCTCTAGAGCGAATTCCATGCCTTAGCGCGCATGTAGGGATACTCTGCACCGAACGAGGTTCTTCCGTACCCTGCAAGCAATCTGGTGGGTTATCAGTACATTGAATGCACTGGTGGGGAGGCTTCTCGCCCGCTCGACAAATCCAAACAGGTTCATTTAGTTCCGGGCACCATCTATTATGTTGTCTTTCTAGTCTTTCCTTAGGATCAGTTTTATGGCATAATATAAAGCCTAACTCGTGTGGCAGCGTGTCGTGCGATATAAGAGTAACACGGCAAAACTTACCAACTTACCATCCGTCCTTCCCTAACCAAGCATGAATATATATATATATGTAATAAAATTTAGGAATCGTATAAGCAAACACAAGTATTACGGTCGTATTTTTAACTCAGGTGGATGATGTTATTCTGGCTACTCAGATTTGTAATACACCGATTATTAAAGTGTGTTATACTCAGACCATTCATATTACTTGTTTCAATGCAATGCAATGACTCACACGCGGATTACCGCAATTGAGCCAAACTAAATCTATATGACGAGAGGTCACTGACATAGCCAAAAAGGACATTTTAGTCTCTGGGAAAAGATGGTGCGCAAGCAAGAAATATTAGATATTGCACCCATCCCGTCTGGTACTGATAAGACTACCAATGGGCTCCGTCCAGATCGAATCGGCCCCGGTGACCGTCCGCGGAACTAGATTCGAAAATCTACCTTGTGCACAAGTTGTTCGTGACCAAGTTGTTCGTGAACATGGATGTTATTATGTTTTCTCAATTCTCATTACAGTTCAGTCATTCACTTATATACTTTTAATCTATGCAACGATGATGGTTGTAGACGCAGGTAGTGAGCTCGCTATAAGCCATCCCGAGCCATTCGGGATTATTGACAGGGTTGGCGGTTGTAAAATTTCTCACCCAAAAATAGGTATTTTGTGTGCATTTTTTATTTATTATATTTATTTTAGGTTATTTTAAAATTAATTTAAATCCAATTATTGTATTAGGATACTTCACCGTAGTTTGAACATTAATGACATAGGACGACCCTAAAATCTACATCGCCCTTCGTAGAAAGTAGCCTAATTTGGAGATACTACTCGTAGAATCTTCATGTGACACAAAATTCGACCATTCAACATTAGTATGGCACTAGTGTGACAACCATCGTTTATTGTGTTTAAAATTTAGATATTTTTATATAAATAATTTATTTTTGATTATTATTCAATCCAACCTTTTTCAAATAGCCATAATTCCTCCATGCCAATTTAGGCCACTTTTCTCTTTTGTAGGATTTATTTATTTATTTATTACTATTTTTAATCCTTTGGAATCAAATCAAATCTATGTCAAACTAATTAATTGATTAGTTGTTGACTTTTAAATAACTAACAACCTAATTAGGAAATAATTAAAACTAATCATAAACCTACCCATGACCGACCCCCTTCAAACCCACGGACCCCCCTATTCCGCGGACTCTCTCTCTCTCTACCCATATATATATATATATATATATATATATATATATATATATATATATATATATATATATATATATATATATATATATATATATATATATATATATATATATATATATATATATATACATACATACACACACACACATCTCTCTCATCTAAATTCCTAACCTAAAAATTTCTCATCTAAAACCCTAATTTTTCTCTACACCTCCTTCCTCCATCACCATAGTCGCCACCTCCAACACCAAGGCCGACCCCCCCTTCACGTAGACACAACGCCATCTCCTCCATCCAAGAACCCTAGTTCTTCATCATTCTCTCCCTCTAGTAAGTCTCCTTCTTCCTCAAACCCTCTCTAATGAGTATGAATGCATGAATAATTATTGTATATATATAAATAAATGATTTTTATATGTGTTTGTAATCCATTGCCATATTCTTCATTGTAGGATTTTATTTTAGGGTTTGCATATAAAAAATTGAACCCATAAATGCATGCATGCATCCATAGGTAGAAACCTTGATTAAACCTTGTTATTAATATAGAAATATGATTTTTAAATTATTTTAATCCATATTTTTACTGATTATTTTAGAATATTAAATTATTATTATTATTTTTGGAATAAATTGTATGTACAATGGGAATGGTGACCTATCTCCAAAATTTTGTATCGAACCCTTCTAAAACTTTGTAGATAATTAATATATGATGTTATTAACTTATATTAAATTTAGTTTTTAATATATTTTCTGAAAATATTATTTTTGATTTAAATGGTTTTTATGCTTAAAAATTTACCTAGTTGACATAGTTTTGATGTATGCATGTTGGAGACACTTGAACTTTGTTAGGACTTAATAGTAGATGAAAAACCTATTTTTTTAGATGAATTACTATTTTTCAGAATATATATATATATATTCTGAAATATATTAAACAAATATAAAATTTATGTCTATGATGTCACAACAACCATGTACCACCCCTTTGCATGCATACTAGCAAGTTTGATTGCCAACCTTAATAGGATCAACTTGTAGATGGTAAAACCCTAATTATTTTTGTATGGATAAAAGAAAAAGTATTTGTTGTAATTATTACTTCTTTTATCATATTTATTTAGATTTTTATTTCTATTTAGAAAATTAGAATTCTATGTGTTTTATGTAACAAGTTGACATAGTTTTGACAAAATTTGACCCCGATAATTTCAGACTTAAATCTCGACCATAAATCTATATTTTCTACATATAAAATTATATTATGTTATTTTAATTTTATATGTAGAATTCTAATTTTATACGTTATAAATATAAAATAATTTTATACATATAAATATAAAATGTGTTTTAATTTTATATTTTCTACATATAAAATTATATTATGTTATTTTAATTTTGATTTTTAAGTATTTATTTTAAAATTATTCATTTATTAAAAATTGGTTTTATTGACTTGTCGGTAACCTGTTATGACCTAATTTTGGTTTTTACTTGGTTTTTGACTCATATAAATTATAGTGGATGACCCTATCACTAAGAACCTTATTTTCTAATAAAAATTCCATAATTAATATTTTTGATAAATAATGTCTTTAAAAAGGATTTTTGGTAATGTTTAACTACTAGTAATATTTTGAGGGCTAGTTACTTGCATGTGCAATCAACGTAGAATTAAGAACTAGTTAATAACCTAATTTTAACTTGGTAGTAAGAGTCTAATTAGTGTAATAATTAATTGGTAGGTGTTTGAGACGTTCATGTGGAGAGCTCCGGACCAAAAATATTGTGCTCACATTTTGGCTTGGAAGGCAATTACACATTGCTTGTTTGTATTGTGTAGTTTACATATACCTAGCTCTTTTTATTTTGTTAGCTGTGTGAACGCGTCTTAGAGTAGCAGACATATTGTTATATTGTGAAGATACGCGGTATCTTCTGACCTGGCACTGTTTTAAACATGTTTACTGAGTGAGTGAGTGAGTGAGTGAGTGAGTGAGTGAGTGAGTGAGTGCATGGACTGGCGTGTTGACTGGCCATCGATACGTGAGTTCGCATCTTGTGTTAGAAATTGGTGTTAGCTTAAGTTCTAAATTTTTATTAACGTTGTTGCATTCTGTCTGCACCGCATATACGATTCAGATAGTTCATTGGGAGGGGAGAATATACTAGTGAGCATATGAGATTTCTGTTTCTTACTGTACTGTAAAAATGATGCAACTGTATAACCCCCGAGTTCTTCGAAGCTCCTGGTAGGACGATTGTTCTTCTATTTCTCCCCCATCTTGCGCCATTAGAGAGGTCTCGAGTGCATTTCACATAGATAGTTTAGTTATCCTATTTATTGTTTACTACTTTACTTTCATACATGTCAATTTTTTGTGTACTTGTTATGTCCCTCTGAGGACCTGGCACCTTTTTCAGATCCCGACGAGCACTTATACCTGACGGATTATGGAGTTGGAGATTTTACAGGCGAGAACTTTGGGGTGGAGCAACAGGAGTTTCTTTGAGCATTCATTCATGGATGATAGTTGCTTAGTATTTTGGGACTATTTCTTTATTGCTTAGTTGTATTCTTTTAGTATTCTTTTGTACTCATTTTTGGTGGATTGTTCTCCACTAGATATTCTTTTGTAGTGGATTCGAAGACTTATTCTATTCATTCAGTTTTCTATTCTGTGATATTTTATGGATGAGACTAGATTTTACTTGCCTGTGATATTGAGTCTTAGTTATATTTTACAGTGTACTACGACTGGTTAGGTCCATTAAATTGGGTTCATATACTTGTTCGTACAGCTAATATGTGTACGTATACCTAGTTCTACGTATTTTAAGACTGTGACGTGATATATTTTTAGTGGTGGCCCATGTAGGTCGAGTTAGCCATTTTGGTTACGTAACTGTACCGAGCGGGCATGCACTTAGGATTAGAGTTTTAGGTCTCATCCATATTTGACTATAACTCACCTTCTTCCCAATCTGTCCTATTTGAATAAATGCTTGCATCTTGTTTGATTCATGTACTCTTCCTAATCTTTCGTTTATCTCTTACAGAGAGATAATTTTGCGTAACAAACGTGCCTCTACCGGGAGCAACACGTCTCCAGGGGTCAATGGCCAATCACTAGGAGAGGCATCGAGGACTCCTCGACTTCTAGGACCGCACGGACAGACTGACAATCTGGTTCCACCAGCTCCTCCCGTAGTGTCTAATGGAGCTCTCCCAGCTCCAGCAGTACCACAGGATGGCTAGACGCAGATGTTCCAATTCTTCCAAATGATGATGCAGGAACAGTGACAGCTGGCAGCCACACTGGCTACCAAGCAGAGGCAGCAAGCGGCAGAGCAGAGGCAGGAAGCCGCCGAGATGAGACAGGGATTTCTTGCAGCACTTGAGAGGATGGCTGCACCAGTACCCGTACCAGCCCAGGCACTAGCTCCAGTGCCACAAGCGCGTGTTGGTTCAGTTAAGGATTTTGTGCAAATGAACCCCAAGCCATATAAAGGCAATGAGAGTCCAGAGGAGACCAAAACTTGGATAACCAACACCAGAAAGCTTTTGGAGGCATCACAGCTGCCAACGAACTTATGGATGACAGGCGTGATGACTTAGTTAGAAGGGAATGCTCATCACTGGTAGGAATCAATAGAGCGCCAATTGGGTACACACCAGACTTGGGAGCAATTCTTGGAGTTCTTTGAGAAGAAATACTTTTTAGCCATTATGAAGGATGCATTATACAACCAATTTCTCCATCTAGAGCAGGAGAACAAGACGGTCGATGAGTATGACTCAAAGCTTAGCTGCCTCAGTAGATATGGCGTTGTTCTGATACCCAATGACTTAGAGAAAGCTAAGAGATTTTATCACGGGCTGACTAAAGAGCTTCAACACTATACTAGCCCACAGTCTCAGATCTCTTATGCTGAATTATTGATGGAGGCCAGGATTCAGGAGGCCATCAGCAGGGGAAAGGGAATCAACAGAGGATTCAGTAAGGACCAACAAAGATGCAACAAGGAGGGCCTATCAGATGACCAATGGGATAACAACAACAACAGAGGACGGGACCCTACCATCTTAGAGAGTCTTCGACTTGCCATTTTTGTGGCAAGAAGGGACACCTACAAAAGGAGTGCAACAAGAAACTGGGGACTTGCTTGATCTGCGGAACGAGACAGCATCAGGCTCAGGATTATCCGCAGCGTAGAGCCATAGTTCCATTGGGAGGGCAGAAGCCAACAGTACCGGCACCGGTAGCAACCAACCAAGGAGGAAGATTACCTCATTTACCAGCACCAGGAGGTCAGTAGAGAGGACCTCCATTGGCATCGCAGGCAGTGCAGTTCGAGAGAGCCAGACAGTAGGCAAGAGCTCAGAGGCAAAGATAAGTGTTTTCTCTGAATCAGGAAGGAAAAGAGACCGAAGGAGAGGCTATTACAGGTATTATTCTAGTCGGATCAGTACCTGTCATTATTTTATTTGATTCTGGGGCCACCCTTTAATTTATATCATCTAAATTTGTAGCAATGCATAGAATAGCTACTTCACCCTTGCCTAAGGGTTGGAGGATTCTTATAGGGGGGAATAGTGCCTGTAACTAGTACCTGTAGGACTTGTTCAGTTATTATTTTTGGTCGAGAGATGAGATCTCGACTTTTGGTATTTCCAATACCAAATTTTTACGTAGTGCTGGAGATGGATTGGCTTAGCCAATATCATGCAGTGTTATATTTTCATAAAGGTTGTGCTATCTTTAAGCCGCCAGGTCAGCTAGAGTTTGAGTTTATGAGAGGAACTACAGAGAAGGGAGTAGGCCAATTAGGTGGAGCTTGCATGGCGATAGAAGTTGCGCAGCCACCGATTATTAAGGAGTTTGTAGATGTCTTTGCAAACGAGTTGCCTGGTCTGCCACCGGACAGAGAAGTCGAGTTTACTATTGAGTTAGTACCAGGAGCAGCGCCGATATCTTCTAATGTGTATCGGCTAGCAAAGAAGGAGATAGATGAGCCAAAGGTGCAGTTGCAAGAGTTACAGGACAAGGGATTCATCAGGCCAAGTGCATCACCTTGGGGATCCCCAGTATTTTTTGTGCCAAAGAAAGATGGAACAATCTGCATGTGCATCAACAACAAAGCCTTTAATACAGTGACCATCAAGAATAAGTACTCTCTGTCGCAGATTGACGACTTGTTCGACCAACTGAGAGGAGCCTTTAATACAAGTTTCCATATATAAAAATAATATTTTAGATATATATACAAGTCAATAATTATAATAATATAACAAAACAATAAAAATATGATACCTTGGCCTTGCACCAATGCCTTGGGTATCGACCCCTTCCTTGATATTAACTACTAACTACCAATATATATTAACTACTAACATATATAACCAATAGTATACATAAATATCTAACTTAATCAATAACTTATATACATAGATACATATACTACAATAGCTACTAGGCTAACTATTCTACTAACAAAACATTTAACTAACTATTATACTACTAGCTATATCTACTAACCATTAAACTGAACTACTAGCCAAATCTACTAACTATCAACAATCTAATAGCTAACACATATATATAAACCATAAACTAACTACTTATCATACAATACATATCAATACATATATACAATATACATATAGCTCACTAATCTAATCAAGGAGGTATATATGTATTTAATCTATTAGCTAACAAAGTATATATATATATATATATATATATATATATATATATATATATATATATATATATATATATATATATATATATATATATAAAACTATTTAACAAGGTAAACAACTACTAACTATTTATAGATACTAGCTAACTTCTAAAAACTAACTAACCCATAAATAACTACTATGCCTCTTAACTAACTAAATCCCTTACCTTACCTTACCTTACCTTGCCTGCCTTGAACTGATACCTGACACTGATACTGTGCTGATACTGCACGAGCTCACATTGCTAAGGCCACTTGTTGTGCAGCATACTGAAACTGTATTGAACAACCTATGCACAAGTTGTTGTGTTCTCCTGAACAGTTGGTGAGACTGATACTTGCACTGATGGCTGCACACTACAGTTTTTGTCATTAATTTCTATACAAGGCTTGATGCAAACTGCACCGTGCTGACACTGCTTGCTTCCCAGTTGTGTCTCGATTGTGCATGAGCTAAATGGCTATGCACCTCTAAATTTGTCCACTGCTACTGCATATAGTGTGCCCGACCTCCCCCTGCACGAGCTCTGCTGCTCTTTGCTGGCAATGGCTGCTGCTCAGTTTGCACACCTATATGTGCTGTGCTGCAGATCCTGCAATTGTTGAATGCTTCCTATAGCATGCTACTTGTTGGCTACTGCAGTGGTTTAAAATATTTCTGCAGAATGCTGATCTACTACAGGCTCTTGATGTACACTGCTCACTACTAAGCTACTCAGTCGAGGTACACAGCTGCACTTCTCAGGATTATTGATGGTGCAGGATACACACTATTGTGTTACCCTCCAATTGAACTGCACTTGATCGAGGTTACACTATAAGCTTAACTGAATGGATGCTACTTGTTGTGAGTTGATTTATGCTGCTCTCTGTTGGGCATTGCTGCTTAGCAACAGTGTAGATACTGACTGCTCCATGCTCCCAGTGCACGAGTACTGCCTCCTGCCCGAGTTCCCTGTTGCACTGGTGAATCGCTAGATCCTGTCACGACCCGCACCCGGATATTCGGGCACGAGTGCGTGGGCACGTCCAGCCTACGCCGCAGAATCGGCGGTAGTACGCTGTCTAGGCCAAGTCCACACTTAACTAATCTAGCTCATTCACAATTAACATAAGCAAGATAATAATGAGAATGGAAACTTAAGATTGCAACTGAAATAAATGTGACAACAGATTCAAATGTTTAGTACAGAAATTCAGAATGAAATCGGGGACAAACCCGATTAATAAGATAAGAAAATAGAATAAAGGTAGCCACTGCTAACTACTCTGCAGGAGTAGTCTCCTGGGTGGGAACCGGCTCTGCGACTGTATCACCTGCTGGCTCATAGGGTCCATAGTAGGTAGGGGCAAGGTTCTCATCATCGCCTAAACAACGTATCCAGTCAGGAAAGGAGCAAAGTACACAGTGCACAACCAGATTAAACTAAATAATTATGACAATTAAATTGAGTATTATATTGAGAAAGTTGCATAAAGGAAACATCAATATTTCAGAGTTTAAAGCTATAAACAAGAATATGAGAAAACAGGAAATAAATGAGACAGAAAATAAAACTACAACAGTCAGCAAGAAATATAATAAGACTAGAGACTATCTGTGTGAACTTGTGTTTGTTTTAGAATACATAGTTGGCATGTAGGGGTTTATAAGGCTAATAAGGCCGTCATAGACGACTAGTGTCTGGAACAATCAAGTATAAGGCTGATGGTACAGTCGCGTACCAACAGCTAGTATCTGGACCTGGGGAAGGGTAAACTACATGCCTCCTAGTATTCTCCCACCCGACACGAAAGCAAGACATGAAATCCCGTATTCAAGACATGAAATACAGTATTCTAACACTACGTGTAATCATCAAGGTTACTAGTAGAGCAGGGAATTAATTATCATAATATAAAGATTAACTTGAAGTGCAGGTACTTGCCTGTTGTTTGGATCTGATTAGTTAGGTTCTTGGGGGGGAAAGTCCAGAGATGAGTCCAAAAGCTGAAATAGACATTACCATCACGCTTAGAAGATGTCAAATAGCTAGAAACGCCTATCCTTGGGTCCAATTTGGAGACAAGGGCAAAAACGACAGTTTCGGGTCAAAACGGGGTCCGCCGTTGGGCCCGCTTTGCACCAAAAAACGTGTCCGGGTCAAAAGTCTCCAAATTCACCAAACTTAGTGCCAACAGGTCAGGAATGCTGATACGAACCCAACGGAACTTCCAGATTTGGATTCCGATGAGCCGAACACAAAATCGCCCGTCGAGCGGGGCCTGTGGGGCCCACGACACGCGATTTCGTCAACGTTCTCAGAATCAAACCAAACTTGACCCACAGGACCAGCGTATCGCTACGAGTCCGATGGCGCAAGTTTCGTCTCGATCTGACGAGTGTGCACAAAGTTAGGACGAATTGCCGAAAAGGCGGATACGGGACGATGTCCGCGGATACGCGTTGATTCCGGTGTGCACGCATGCCCGAATCAGCTTCCACGAAATCGCACACGTCCGTATCGACGAGGCGCACGTATCTGTGAAGACCGCACGCGACCAAGTCGTCCCGTTTGGCGGGGCGTACTCAGTTCCGGGGTGAAACAGGGTCTGGTTTTTTCCTGTTTTTGGATCGCGGTGTGCGATCACCACAGGGCGCGATGCCGCGAACAGTTTGTCCGGACACCGAGAGGGTCATACAGGCTTCACAACGCAATTTGCAGAATCGAAATCCGAGCTACGAGCAAGAAGATACAAGTACCTGAAGTGCTCCGCGAAACCGGGTTTCGTATCCGTGTCTCAAGCCGTGTCCTGTGTCTTGGACACTGTGTCCGACACGCGACACCAAATCTAGGGTTAGGGCTTCTGTGTCCGGCCGTGTCTCCGCTGCGTCCACGTCTGAGGCTCGCCGGAGAGGTGCTAGGGCATCGTCGGAAGGAGGCGGCGGGTGCGAGTCTCGTCGTCGGCGGGATTCCGTGAGGCGAGGGCGGAGGCTAGGGCTGTCAGCGGCGCCTGGCTCGGGCGGCCATCCCACGTCGAGGAGGAAGGGGAGGAAGGGGATCGGCTGTCCGGGGCTAGGGCGGCCTGCTGCGGGAGAGCTGGGCGATTTTCGGCGAGCTAGGGTTGCGACGTTTAGGGGAGTGAGGGCGGAGGAGGAAGCGAGGGGGTATTTAAAGGGCGCCGGCGGTTGGGACGAGGCCGGGGGAGTCGGCTGAGGGGGACGACGTGGCCTCCCGGCGTGGCGGCGCATTTTCCGGCGGTGGCGCGGGAGAACCGCTCGCCCAGGAGACGTGGGGGGGTGATGGGAACCGGGTCGGGTCGGGCGGCGGGCTCCGGGTGAGCGGACCCGCCCGACCCGCTAAGGCAAGGGGCTGGGCTTTGCTTAATGGGCTCGGCCCACTGGGCCGGGCCGGGCCCAAAACCGAATAAATAATAATAATAATAATAAAAATAATAATAATAATAATAATAATAATAATAACATTTAATAAATAAATAAATAAATAGTTTTTAGGCATTTAAAAATAGCTCTGAGGCCCAGAAAAATCCAGAAAAAATTACCCTAAGTCCAATTTTCTATTTTACACCCAAAAATATTATTTTTATAATATTTTAATGTTATTTATTATCAATTAAAAATCTTGTAATAATTCAAAACCCTGATTTTAATTACAGAAAATTCCCAGAAAAAATTCCAGAAAATTGTGAAAAATCCCAATTTTAATATTTTTGAAAAATCAGGGGCTTACAATCTACCCAACTTATAAAATTTCGTCCTCGAAATTTAAAATAAGGCAGGGTTCTCTCTGTCCAATCTCACTTGATTACAGTCCAACGGTTTTCTCTCAGGTGAACATTGCGGTCGCTACCCAACTTATAATTCTACCCATATCCTCTAAGGCTGTACAACTAGTAAAGCTAGGTCCAACTTAACAAATCATGGTATTGAATCTTTAAGTCTGCAACACAACCACATCACCTAGGGTATTGTCTTAGTCACAAGGGTTATCATCTAGCACTACAATCAAACTTATACCAAACACAGGATTTTGTCTTTCCGAAGTAAGGGAAGACGAGGATCAATAATAAAGAGTTCGAGGGCAAGGTGGTAGGACAGGAGTATAGGGATCAAGGCGTTTTAATGAATTCTAATGGGAATTGTCAGACAGTTATGGATTGAGATTCCATTCTGGTAATCATTTATCCGCTTGCTCGTATCAGTATAGTTATGTAACTGATACGATATGCTCGGACACATTTTAGGGGTAAGTATATTAGTCACTATATCTCTCAATCCACGTAAGGTAGTTGTGCGAAGTGCGAATCAAAATGCACTAAGGTTGATCAGACCGTAGTACACTGATTCTGAGTAGACACTTGTATTAGTGGGGTTGATCAGGCCTCAGTAATACATGTGTCCTGAACAAGCCCGATAAAGGTAAGCTTGCAAAACTAAGCTATGAAATAGCAGCATATGTCAAGTTCAACAAATTTTAAGTGCGCTAGATAATGATGAAAAGGAGGTACAAATTATTTAAATCCACAAAACAACACATAGTAAGCATAATAGCAACCTCTAAAATCTTCTATAGTTATCAAATTTAAAAGCATACTAGGTTATTTAGCAAGTTCAAAATTACTGGGTTGAGGCTGAGGTCACGAACCAGTAGGTATGAGCTAAACAATACTAGAAAAGGTATCTACGAATCACTTACGCGCATTAGCTGCTCCCAAAGTCTGCGCGTTCTCCACGGTCATCACGTAAGCTTGTCCGCGTCCTGGAGCAGTGGGGCAGTCCCTCACTAGATGTTCTGTTGATCCACAATATAGACAGACACCTAGTCTCATCCTACAAACTTGCCAGGTGTGACCTTGTTTTCGACAAAAGCCACAAGTGGGAACTCGTTGGATCTGTCCTTGAGCTTGATGTTGGGGTGCTGGAGCTCGAGGGGGAGGACGCTGGGCTTGTTGCGGGGACCTCTGCTGTTGTTGTTGAAAAGGGCGTTTGTTGGGTCCCGCATTTCCGGTATCTCTTTCTCGTTTCAGTTTGTGCCCCATGTCTCTCTCGACTCCTTGTGCCACGCTCAGGATTTCCTCATAGGTGCGAGCTCGGCTGGTGGTGACAGCAAGGCGGATATCCGGAGATAGCCCCTTCTTGAATCTACGGGCTCTGTCCTCCGGGGTACGAACCATGTACTCCGCAAAGTGGCTTAACCTGCTAAATTCAGCAGTATACTCATCAACAGATAGGTTACCTTGTTCCAGTCTCTCGAATTGGCTTTCGAGAGCTTCCCGAGCCACTTCGGGGTAAAATTTCTCCTTGAACAGTCTCTTGAAGTCCTCCCAGGTGAGGTCAGGAGCAGATAGTTGAGGTTCGTCTCTAAACCAGGTCCGAGCTATATCGAACAGTTGCAGGCTTGCAGACTCCACTTTGAGATCATCAGGGACCCGAGCAGTCTTCAGGAGTCTCTCGACATTCTCTATCCACTCATCCGCGTAGAGAATGCCCTCAGTTCCGTAGAATTCCAGGGGTCTAAGGTTCTTAAAATCTTTGGCACTTCCTGGCCTCTTGAGTGGCGACTCCTGGGACTTAATAGCTTCTGAGAGGCTGGTCCGCAGAAGTGCAGTCTGTTCTTTCTGGGATTCCACCAATCCTTGGAACACTCCTAGTAGCTGTGTCCCATCTAGAGTAACTGCTGGAACAGATGGAGGCGGCGGGAGTGCAAGGGTCTCGGGCACATTCTGCTCAGCTGGTTCTGATGTGCCTCCTACTGTGTTCCTGGTCTGGACCATTCTGTAAGATTAAGGGATAGGAAGATCAGAATAGAATACTTAGAAATCAAGGGCGATAGAAAAATTGAGCAGCAATGATATCAAGAATTTGAAATAAGGACGCTATACTGTGAATGAGCTTTTCCTAGAATCCTCAATTTTATTCCATACCCTGTCCTAGGGTATTACCCTATTTTAGGATAGGCCCTGCATGGGCCACCATAAAAACGTGTCACGACCCGCACCCGGATATTCGGGCACGAGTGCGTGGGCACGTCCAGCCTACGCCGCAGAATCGGCGGTAGTACGCTGTCTAGGCCAAGTCCACACTTAACTAATCTAGCTCATTCACAATTAACATAAGCAAGATAATAATGAGAATGGAAACTTAAGATTGCAACTGAAATAAATGTGACAACAGATTCAAATGTTTAGTACAGAAATTCAGAATGAAATAGGGGACAAACCCGATTAATAAGATAAGAAAATAGAATAAAGGTAGCCACTGCTAACTACTCTGCAGGAGTAGTCTCCTGGGTGGGAACCGGCTCTGCGACTGTATCACCTGCTGGCTCATAGGGTCCATAGTAGGTAGGGGCAAGGTTCTCATCATCGCCTAAACAACGTATCCAGTCAGGAAAGGAGCAAAGTACACAGTGCACAACCAGATTAAACTAAATAATTATGACAATTAAATTGAGTATTATATTGAGAAAGTTGCATAAAGGAAACATCAATATTTCAGAGTTTAAAGCTATAAACAAGAATATGAGAAAACAGGAAATAAATGAGACAGAAAATGAAACTACAACAGTCAGCAAGAAATGTAATAAGACTAGAGACTATCTGTGTGAACTTGTGTTTGTTTTAGAATACATAGTTGGCATGTAGGGGTTTATAAGGCTAATAAGGCCGTCATAGACGACTAGTGTCTGGAACAATCAAGTATAAGGCTGATGGTACAGTCGCGTACCAACAGTTAGTATCTGGACCTGGGGAAGGGTAAACTACATGCCTCCTAGTATTCTCCCACCCGACACGAAAGCAAGACATGAAATCCCGTATTCAAGACATGAAATACAGTATTCTAATACTACGTGTAATCATCAAGGTTACTAGTAGAGCAGGGAATTAATTATCATAATATAAAGATTAACTTGAAGTGCAGGTACTTGCCTGTTGTTTGGATCTGATTAGTTAGGTTCTTGGGGGAGAAAGTCCAGAGATGAGTCCAAAAGCTGAAATAGACATTACCATCACGCTCAGAAGATGTCAAATAGCTAGAAACGCCTGTCCTTGGGTCCAATTTGGAGACAAGGGCAAAAACGGCAGTTTCGGGTCAAAACGGGGTCCGCCGTTGGGCCCGCTTTGCACCGAAAAACGTGTCCGGGTCAAAAGTCTCCAAATTCACCAAACTTAGTGCCAACAGGTCAGGAACGCTGATACGAACCCAACGGAACTTCCAGATTTGGATTCCGATGAGCCGAACACAAAATCGCCCGTCGAGCGGGGCCTGTGGGGCCCACGACACGCGATTTCGTCAACGTTCTCAGAATCAAACCAAACTTGACCCACAGGACCAGCGTATCGCTACGAGTCCGATGGCGCAAGTTTCGTCTCGATCTGACGAGTGTTCACGAAGTTAGGGCGAATTACCGAAAAGGCGGATACGGGACGATGTCCGCGGATACGCGTTGATTCCGGTGTGCACGCATGCCCGAATCAGCTTCCACGAAATCTCACACGTCCGTATCGACGAGGCGCACGTATCTGTGAAGACCGCACGCGACCAAGTCGTCCCGTTTGGCGGGGCGTACTCAGTTCCGGGGTGAAACAGGGTCTGGTTTTTTCCTGTTTTTGGATCGCGGTGTGCGATCACCACAGGGCGCGATGCCGCGAACAGTTTGTCCGGACACCGAGAGGGTCATACAGGCTTCACAACGCAATTTGCGGAATCGAAATCCGAGCTACGAGCAAGAAGATACAAGTACCTGAAGTGCTCCACGAAACCGGGTTTCGTATCCGTGTCTCAAGCCGTGTCCTGTGTCTTGGACACTGTGTCCGACACGCGACACCAAATCTAGGGTTAGGGCTTCTATGTCCGGCCGTGTCTCCGCTGCGTCCACGTCTGAGGCTCGCCGGAGAGGTGCTAGGGCATCGTCGGAAGGAGGCGGCGGGTGCGAGTCTCGTCGTCGGCGGGATTCCGTGAGGCGAGGGCGGAGGCTAGGGCTGTCAGCGGCGCCTGGCTCGGGCGGCCATCCCACGTCGAGGAGGAAGGGGATCGGCTGTCCGGGGCTAGGGCGGCCTGCTGCGGGAGAGCTGGGCGATTTTCGGCGAGCTAGGGTTGCGACGTTTAGGGGAGTGAGGGCGGAGGAGGAAGCGAGGGGGTATTTAAAGGGCGCCGGCGGTTGGGACGAGGCCGGGGGAGTCGGCTGAGGGGGACGACGTAGCCTCCCGGCGTGGCGGCGCGTTTTCCGGCGGTGGCGCGGGAGAACCGCTCGCCCAGGAGACGTGGGGGGGGTGATGGGAACCGGGTCGGGTCGGGCGGCGGGCTCCGGGTGAGCGGACCCGCCCGACCCGCTAAGGCAAGTGGCTGGGCTTTGCTTAATGGGCTCGGCCCACTGGGCCGGGCCGGGCCCAAAACCGAATAAATAATAATAATAATAATAAAAATAATAATAATAATAATAATAATAATAATAATAACATTTAATAAATAAATAAATAAATAGTTTTTAGGCATTTAAAAATAGCTCTGAGGCCCAGAAAAATCCAGAAAAAATTACCCTAAGTCCAATTTTCTATTTTACACCCAAAAATATTATTTTCATAATATTTTAATGTTATTTATTATCAATTAAAAATCTTGTAATAATTCAAAACCCTGATTTTAATTACAGAAAATTCCCAGAAAAAATTCCAGAAAATTGTGAAAAATCCCAATTTTAATATTTTTGAAAAATCAGGGGCTTACAGATCCTCTGCTGTGCATTGCTCCCCCTTGCTGACTGAAATGCCATACTAGCTGTGCATGCTACTGCCCATCTTTGCTGATACTGAAATGCTGATCCGAGCTACTCTGATGATGGATGCCCAGCCTCTCTTCACTTACTTGCTGCCACACTGAACTATGGGGACTGCACGAGCCTCCACTCACACAACCACTCACACAAACACAATGCACACAACCCTCTATGAATAACACTCTATACATGTATATATATAACCAACTATATATATATATACTTAAGATTTTATATATATATATATATATATATATATATATATATATATATATATATATATATATATATATATATATATATATATATATATACTTAAGATTATATATATACACTATTATACATAAATACAAACACACACACACACATATATACAAGTACACACCAATATATATATAAACTGCTATATATATATATATATACACCTACACTCCAATACCTCTATGTATACATCAAACTCTCTCTCTCTCTCTCTCTCTCTATATATATATATATATATATATATATATATATTACATAAATATATAAATACACATGCACAAATAGAATTAAGAGCAAAATACCAAACACGTGGAGTGCACCGCACCTGTCTCACACTAACTCTATGATACGCTTGCGATACGGCTCCACCATACAACCAAACACATCTCGGAGGAAACGAGCAAGTCTAATACACTAAATATGAACAATACATATAGTAATTAGATTAACTACGTGTCCATGTCATAATGTGATATGTACAAGGCCCTGTGTCGGAGGAAAACCCCCAAAATCAACCCGTTTCATCAAATTGACGAGATACGGCCTACACATACCCAATTGTGGATACGAAACTAGTCACAAAAAAACATTCATATATCACTTTGATCTATTAGACCATATGACAAACACTACATGTGTCATTCTCGAAATTTCCCCAAAATTGGCACCAAATTGCCCATAACTTCCACCGTAGGTCTCCGATTAACCTAAAA
The DNA here is from genome assembly GCA_036927795.1 of Iris macrosiphon. NCBI lineage: Eukaryota > Viridiplantae > Streptophyta > Magnoliopsida > Asparagales > Iridaceae > Iris > Iris macrosiphon. Next base: position 74,062,994 of record JAYESA010000020.1, read on the forward strand.
CCAATTCCTATGGGTAGCCTATGCATGTGAGTTGGTTTCTCATGATTAAATATCAGATTTAGAACCTAATAAAAAAGAAAAAACTAAAATGTACCTATTGGAAGATGGATTTCTAATAAAAAATTCCCAAAATTGGAAAGTATCTCCTCCTTGTAGCTCTTGGCCTCCTCCTTCTTGATCCTTACTTCCTTCTTGTAGATCCTTATTATAGTAGCCTCTATTGAAGAACAGGGACTAAATTTGGGTAGAAATTTGGTGAGGAATGGTGAGGGAATGAAAAATTAGCAAGGGAAAAAACCTAGGTCTATTTGGATTGTGAAATAAAATGAGAGAGACACCCTCTCCCTCCTCATAATTGTGGCTGCCATATACCCCTCTCCAAGCAATGTAGAATAACCAAAATACCCCTTGGGGCCTCTAATGAAGGTATTAATTAAGGAGGGAAGGTTCTAGACTAATGGCTTCACTAATTAATTCATCCTCCTAATGAATGGGTCTAAAATTGGGTTCAATCTAAAGTAACATATAAATATTGGGTCCATGCATCTAACTAAACTAATTAGGTCCACTATACAAGTCCAAAATAAATCTAACACTAACAATAAATAAATAATACAACCAATAATTAATTACACATGTACAATATTTAAATACTATACTCCTAAAAATAAAAATACTCATGTCAATTTACCAAACTACCCTTGATTGAAAATATGAGGGTGACATGTGTGGGTATGTTAGCAGTTTAGATACATTATAGTTAGCATTTTAGTTGGGGTTTTATATTTTATTTTAGCTATTATGTAGAGGTTTTGGATTACCTCGGGATACCAAGGTAATACCAAGGTATTGGGTCGATACCCAAGGTATTGAGTTTGGGTATCGAGATAGGTGTGATACACATTGGTGCAAGGCCAAGGTATCCTAATTCATTTATTTTGTTATAGTGTTATGAATATTGACTTGAATATATATCTAAAACACTATTTTTATGTATGAAAACTTGTGTATCTTAGGATACGGCTTTTTGAGTGTCTTTTAGTATCATAGCTTAGCAAGTATAGCTTAGTTTTATAGTGCATTAACTTAGTGTCTTGGTTTTAGACTCTTACAACCTAGATTTAATCAGTTTAACCTAGAAATAGCTTATTGACCTAGAATTGCATCATATTAACTTATTTTTTATTCTTGAACCTAGTATTGATGCAACATACCAAATATAGGTTTGTGTAACACCAGCTTGGGCATCGAGAGACACACCTTGCTCATGACTTCAGGCGGGTATATTGCTCTGATAGTTTTTAATTCATAATAGTGTATATATGCATGTTCTAGAATTGTATACTTGATTTCGGTATAGTGATTTTACGGACTTGTACTACATGGATCCTGTCAGGAGATGTTATCCCCTACCGTGTTCAACGGGTACTCGTGTACATGTATTTTATTGTGTATATTGGGTATTGATTTATATTTCGTATTCATATACTGCTCGTATTCAGTGTGCTTATTCGTGTACATCCACTGCTCATGTTCAGTGGTTATATTTCGTGTTCATAGCATGTCGTGATTGGAACTATTAGTATTAGTTGGGGATGGGAGAGTAGGAGTTGATTATGTGATCAAAGCCCCATTGTTACATCGTGTATATTCTGGTTACATAACTCACTTGTAATCATGTTACCTGATCATGTTCACCCAAACCGATTACATAATAAACTTGTATTCCGAGTCACATTAGTTTAGATTGCAGTTATTTCATCATATTGTAGATATTCATATTGTTGATCTATATTCTCGTACATTACCTGTATATCTATTGTTCATTCATTCATATGTTAGTGATCTTGTATTTCATTTCTATTATCTGTTATATATGCTCGATTATGTTATTGAAACTGCTTTCAAAGGTATGTACTTCGCTCTAATCTTGACTGGATATATTTTTCCAGATAACTGGCTTTTAGAGCAGTGTCCCACATTCTACGGGCCGCAAGATGGTGTACATATAGAGGATACTCCTGTAGACTAGGAGGACTTAGTTGCAGAGCCCGAGGAGGTCTAGTTTATTTGTGTTGGCATGTATTAGACTATTATTTGTGGAGATTCACAGTTTGTATTATTATTTTAGAATGTGGATTATATCTTATTCTTTCCTTCATTATTCCATTCGTGCATTATCTTCCTTAGTTTATTTTGTGCTTGAGATTAGTCATACTTGTGAGATACCATATGGTTCCTCCGTTTGGAGTTGAGATGATTGATAGGTACCATATTATATTGTTGAGATATTAGATAGTTAGAAATGACCCAGACATTATTCTACTGTCGATTCTGTGGCGTAGGCTGGGCACAACCACGTACTCGTGCCCGAATATTCGGGTACGGATTGTGACACATTTTTAGTGGTGGCCCATGCAGGTCCTAGATTTGCAATTAGTGCGATTTCGTAGTTGTGCTCGTTTAGAGTACTGCTACGAGCCTGCTTTAGGAAACAAGATTTAGGCTAAGAGTTTACTCAATCACACCTAGGAAAATTCCAAAATATGTTTTGCGATCCTTATCTATTAAATATTTGCTTTACTTTGAATAAAGTTTTGTCCTTCTTTAATGGTATCGTATCATATTCAATATTGATTTCTTATTACAATCTATCTTCAGGATACCGTCGAAGACACGTTCCCAGCGACCAGGTACTGCGACAGCATGATCAGTCACTTCATCACCCTCAAGGGCAGTACCCTCAGATGATGGTCCAGCACCTACATTTCGGAGGTCAGCTTCACCGGTCCAGGTGGGTGTATCAGCAGCAACTTTCGGAGGTGCTCCACCTCCAGTACCGAGGACAGCACAAACAGTTTTCGAGAATCTTCCACCCTCACCACCTGCTGTTGATCAGACACAGATGTTCACGCTCCTCTAGCAGGTGATGGAGGTACAGCAGCGACAGTCAGAGGTCCAGTGACAGAGCATGGAAAATGATCACCAGATCGTACTTGCAGCAGTTGAGAGAGCTACTACAGTCCAGCCACAGACGACACCACCCCAGTTTATTTCTCAGTAGTCGAGGCCGGGTACCATCATAGACTTTAAGAGGATGGGCCCGAAGGACTTCAGAGGCACAGAGGAGATCTTTTATGCGGATGATTGGATCGAGAACATCGAGCGGAACCTACGACTGGCGCAGATTCCAGAGATGCTACAGATAGAGGTAGCAGGGTGTATGATGTTCGACATTGCTTTAACATAGTTCCGGACAGACCCCAGGATCGCAGTACCAGGACTCACTTAGGAAGCATTCAAAGAGATTTTTAAGGAGAAGTTCTTCCCAGACGTAGCTCTTACATCTTTGGAGAGCCAGTTCCAGTACGTCATCCAGTAAGGTATGTCAGTGGACGAGTATGCGGAGGATGACTTAGAGCTTGGCTCTAAAAGGCTGAGGAACACAGGAGGATCCAGCACCAATATGGGTACAGCGAAGAGGCCTCATTTTCAACAACAGCACCAGAGGCATTACCAGCACCAGAGGCAGCAGTATCACGGGCCAGCTAGAGCGCTGGCACAGCAGATGCATCAGATCTAGAGGGCAGCAGTTCCTTGCACTTTCTGTAAGAAACAAGGATACAGATGTGACACGTGTAGGATGAGCCTAGGCCAAAGCTTATTCTACGGTTCGAAAGATCATCAGTTGAGGGCTTGTCCTAAAGTCCCAACTCGTCCAATTCAGGGCAGAGGTCAGGCACAGAGGGCACCAGCTAGACCACCAGCGGGACAACAGCAGTTTGCCCAACATCAGTAGTAGAGAGGTATGCAGCGACAGGGGCGAGCTTTTGCCTTGACTGTCGAGGAGGAGGAGCCGGTTGGCGATGTTATCTCAGGTTCCGTTTATCTCGATTCCTTTCCAGCTCATGTTTTGTTCGATTCTGGTATTTCTTATAGCTTTTTATCTGTATCTTTTGCTTTAAGGCATCGTCTTGAGTCTTGACCATTGGCGAGGACTTGCAAGATCATGACCCGGGGTAGTATTATCCTGGTCAGTGATGTTTGCAAGAACTAGAGAGTTTATTTGGGAGGCCGTGAGTTGAGTGTATGTTTACTCAAAATGCCACTTTCGAGTTACGATATAGTATTCGGGATGGATTGGTTGAGTAGGCATCACACTAGTATCGATTATCGTAGAGGCAAAGTTTTATTTCAGACTCCAGGAGAGCAAGAGTTCGAGTTTGTCCGAGGATCAGAGCAGAGCGAAGGAAATTTTTGTGGAGCTTTTGTAGAAGAGCAGGAGCCGCCACACCCATTGATTGCAGAGTTCATAGATGTCTTTCCAGAGGAGTTGTCAGGGTTACCGCCGGACAAAGATATGGAATTCTCTATAGATTTGGTGTCAGGCGCAGAGTCGATATCTCAGCACGTCTATAGAGTAAACAACAGTGAACTGGCAAAGTTGAAAAAGCAGGTGAATGAGTTGCAAGACAAGCGCTTTATCCGTTCCAATTTATCACCATGGGGTATCCCAGCACATTTTGTACCAAAGAAGGATGGGTCGGTATGTATGTCTATCGACTACAGGACACTTAATAACCTCACTATCAAGAACAAATACTCGTTGTCGCGGATTGATGACTTGTTTGACCAGTTGAGCGGAGCGAAGGTATGCTCAAAGATAGACTTGAGGCCATGGTACCACCAGGTGAAAGTGAAGAGGGAAGAGATCCCGAAGACAGCTTTCAGGACTCGTTATGGGCAGTTCGAGTTCTTGGTGATGTCATTTGGGTTGACCAATACCCCGATATTATTCATAAACCTGATCAACAAGGTGTTTCATCAGTACCTGGACTAGTTTATTGTAGTCTTCATAGATGACATTCTGATATATTTGAAGATCCCAAAGGAGCATGAGCAGCACTTGAGGATAGTTCTGGAGACCCTTAGGAAGGAGAAGTTGTATGGAAATTTATCAAAGTGTGAGTTCTTCCTTGATAAGGTTAAATTCCTCAAGCATGTTATTACAGGAGATGGAATCTCAGTGGACCCAAAGAAGATTTCAGCAGTTGAATCGTGGTCTACCCCGAGTTCAGTAGTAGAGATCAGGAGTTTCCTTGGATTGACAGGCTACTACCGGAGGTTTGCTTAGGAATTTTCCAGATTTGCAAAGCCGATGACTAGACTAACCAGGAAGGACGTAGAGTTCGTCTGGACTGAGGATTGTCAGTCAATATTTGAGGAGCTAAAGAGGAGGTTGACCACAGCTCCAATCTTGACATTGCCATCAAGAGCAGGAGGATTTTCTATTTATAGTGATGCATCAGAAAAGGGTTTGGGTTGTGTGTTACAGCAGCACGGGAAGGTGATTGCCTATGCTTCTAGGCAATTATGCCTGCATAAGAAGAACTACCTTACCCATGACTTAAAGTTGGCAGCAGTTATCTTTGCTCTCAAATAATGAAAATACTACTTGTATGGAGAGAGAGGGAAGATCTTCATAGACCATAAGAGCTTAAAGTTTGTGTTTACACAAATAGAGCTCAATATGAGGCAGCGGCGATGGTTGGAGCTGATGAAAGACTTTGATATTTCCTTGCAGTACCATCCAGGGAAGGCCAACGTAGTCACGGATGCCTTGAGCAGCTATCCCGTGGCTATGTGCTTGACGAGAGACAGAAATTTCTTGGCCGATCTTGACAGTTTAGGCATTAAGGTACTAGTTCCTGGACTCGCAGCACATATGTGGGGACTTCAGGTACAGTCAGAGCTGATGGACCGGGTCAGAGCCGGACAGTATGAGAATGAGTCTCTGAGGAGCATTAGAGCACACATTCAGATGGGGTTGGTAGAGGACTTCATCATTGTAGATGATGGATCATTGCGACACGGTACCAGATTATGCGTACCGAGAGGAGCATTGAGCAAGGAGATTTTACAAGAAGTGCATCGTTCTCAGTATGCTTTGCATCCAGGTGCCAATAAGATATATAGAGACATGAGAGAGCATGCATGGTGGTATGGCATGAAGCGGGTGGTATCTAGCTTCATGTCTAGATGCTTAGTTTGTGAGCAGGTAAAGGCGGAGAGATAGAGGCCAAGTGGATTTCTTTAGCCTTTACCCATTCCAGAGTGGAAATGGGAACTTGTGACCATGGATTTTGTATCGGGACTTCCGCGTTCTCCAGGAGGTAAAGATACGATTTGGGTCATCGTGGACAGGTTGACCAAATCAGTCCACTCTCTGCCATTCAAAGTAGGTACATCTACGGAGAAGCTCGCGGAGATGTATGTGCGCCAGATTTTTAGATTACACGGTATTCCAGTAAGCATAGTCTCGGATCGGGATAGTCTCTTCACGTCCCACTTTTGGAGGAGTTTGCAGGCTAGCTTGGGCACTCAACTCAAGTTCAGTACCGCTTATCACCCTCAGACTGATGGACAGTCGGAGAGGACTATCAGACTCTCGAGGACATGCTACGTACCTGTATTTTGGATCTTGGAGGTTCTTGGGAGGATCACCTTCACTTGGTAGAGTTTTATATAACAACAGCTACCAAGCCAGCATTGAGATGTCACCATTCGAGGCGTTATATGGGCGGAGATGTCGCACTCTATTATCCTGGGATGATATTAGTGACAGAGCTTTATTGGGACCAGAGATGGTAGCGGATGCAGCCGAGAAGGTGAAGCTTATCAGGGATATACTTCGAGTGGCATAGGACAGGTAGCGGCATTGGGTCGATAACCACCGAAGACCTTTGGAGTTTGAGGTATAGATTTTGTTTTATTTTTCTTTTGATTGATTGTTGTTTGTTAGAGTGCTAAGGTTATATTTCATGCTAGGTTGGCGGTCTGGTTTTCTTGAGGATTTCTCCGACACGTGGCACGATTCGTTTCGGTGGAGGCGAAAAGCTTAGTCCGCAATTCATCAGACCTTTCAGTATACTTGAGAGGGTCGATACAATTGCATACAGACTAGACTTACTACCTGCATTGGAGGAAGTACACAACATGTTTCATGTGTCACAGCTGAGAAGGTACGTGGTAGATCCCAGTCATATATTGGATCACTCGAAGATAGAGGTGGGCCCTACTCTTAGCTATCCAGAGCAGCCAGTGGAGATTCTGGATCGGAGAGAGAATGTGTTGAGGAACCAGACGATTCCTTTGGTGTGCATCGCGTGGAGGCATCACTCGCCTGGAGAGAGTACCTCGGAGCGATATGCCGAGATGCGCGAGCGATATCCATATATGTTCGAGCCGTGAGGTATAATTCTTTCTTGCATTGTATTGTTTGCTTTTGGTAGATAGTTTCTTCCTTAATTTCGAGGACGAAATTTTTATAAGGTGGGTAGGATTGTCACCCTCACATTTTTATTTAAGGGTAGTTTGGTAATTGACATGGGTATTTTAATTTTAGGATTATTTGTATTTAAATATTGTGCATCCATGCATAATTAATTAATTATTATATTATTTATTGATTGCTAGTTGTAGACTTATTTTAGACTTGTATAGTGGACCTAACCTATTTAATTAGATGCATGAACCAATATTTTAGATGATTTTAGATTGAACCCATGAATTAGGCCCAATGTTATGAGGTTGGATTAATTAGTGAAACCATTAGACTAGAACCTTCCCTCCCTAATTAATTTCTTCATGTGAGGCCCCAAGGGGTAATTAAAATATTTCATACTTGCTTGGGGAGAGGGCTAGGGCCGGCCATAGAGGAAGGAAAGAGAGTGCCTCATTTCATTTTATTTCTAATTCTATTAGATCTAGTTTTCCCCTCTTTCAATTTTCTTTATTCCCTCGCCATTCCTTCACCAATTTCTTCACAAATTCCTTCCCTACTCTTCATTAGAGGCTTCTACATCAAGGATCTACAAAAAAAAAGTAAAGAATAATAAGATGGAGGCTAAGATCTACAAGGAGATGAGCTACTTTCCCTTTGGGGACTTTTCATTGGGAATCCATCTCCTAATAGGTACATTTTAGTTTTTCCTCTTCTAGTAGACTCTAAATCTGATATTTAAGCATAAGAAATCAACCCACATGCATAGGCTACCCATAGGAATTAATTTTAGGTTCATCGAAGATCTACGGGGGAAGTTATGTGCAATTTGGTATCAATTTTGGAGAAATTTCGAGATTGACACATATGGTGTTTATCATTTGGTCTAATAAATCAATATGAACTATGATTTTTTTTGACTAGTGTTGTGTCCATAATTGGATACGTGTAGGCCATATCTCATCAATTTGACAAAACGGGTTAATTTTGGGGGTTTTCCTCCGACATGGGGCCTTGGCATATCACATTATGACACGAACAAGTAGTTAATCTAATTACTATACCTATTGTTCATATTTAGTGTATTAGACTTGCTCGTGTCCTCCGGGATACGTTTGGTTGTGTGATGGAGCCGTATCGCACGTGTATCATAGAGTTAGTGTGATAAGGGTAAGGTGCACTCCACGTGTTTGGTGTTTTGCCCTTAATTTTATATGTACATGTGTATTTATATATCTATATGATATTTATGTAATAAATATATATATATATATATATATATATATATATATATATATATATATATATATATGTGTGTGTGTGTGTGTGCGTGTGTGTATGTATGTGTGTGTGTGTATGAGTATGTATATGGTCAAGTGTATTGGTATGTGTTTGATTATATGTGTGTGAGTATATATATATATATATATATATATATATATATATATATATATATATAGAGAGAGAGAGAGAGAGAGAGAGAGAGAGAGAGGGAGAGAGAGAGAGAGTGAGGGACCTTGATATATATATCTATATGTGTGTTGATATATATATATAGAGAGAGATGATATAGAGGGAGTGTATACATACATACATATATATAGACTGATTTATATTTATATAGTAGCATTAGTGTGTGTAAGTGGTTGTGTTTGTGTGTGTGTGAGGATAAGAGTGCTGTTAGTTGGACGGCAAGGGAGTATCAACCGTTCAGTGCACTGTGTGTGCACAGTACTCGTGCAGTCCCCCAATTTTCAGTGTACACAGCATGAAGAGAGCAGTTTCCTCTTGATCAACAGCTAGGGAGCAGTGGCAGTGTGGCTCAGCAGTTCTTTAACTGCAGGAAGTTTATACCTCGGCCACTGTAGTGGCAGCCTGTACAGGGGTGCAATCACTGCCCAACACTGAAAGAAGCACATGTATGCAATATTAGTTTTACACAAAGGGATGCTGAGAGATCCTTGGAAGTAGCAGCACAGGGAGCATCAACAAGAAGAGGGAGATAGGTAGTGCATTAGTGAGATGCTAGGCTCGGGCACCAATAGCCAGTGTGTACAGTTTTTATTGTTTGCACAGTTTTAGTTCAGGTATCAGCTAAGTATCAGTGAACAATCGTAGATATTACTGCAGTTTCAGTATCATGTACACTAAGTATCTGTGCAACAACTAGTGTTTTCAGGTATGAAACTCGGGCAAGTGTGCAGCCAACTGTCCAGTGAAGAGGCTACAACAAGCAGGAGACATACAGTTCACTGTTCAGCAGAGGAAGAGCACAGTGTATTAGTCAGTTTTCAGTATCAGTTTCAGTTGCATTTAGTGATATAGGTATATTAGTGTTAGTTAGTTTAATGTTAAGGTGTGGGTATATAGTTAGTGGGTTATATATATATACTTATTATATAATAGATAGTTAGTATGATACTTGGTATATATATATATATATATATATATATATATATATATATATATATATATATATATATATATATATATTGGCGTGGGTATGTTAGTAGTTTAGATACATTATAGTTAGTATTTTAGTTGGAGTTTTATATTTTGTTTTAGCTATTATGTAGAGATATGGATTAGCTCAGGATACCATGGTAATACCAAGTATTGGGTCGATACCCAGGTATTGAGTTTGGGTATCGAGATAGGTGTGATACGCATTGGTGCAAGGCCAAGGTATCCTAATTTATTTGTTTTGTTATAGTATTATGAATATTGACTTGAATATATATTTAAAACACTATTTTCATATACAAAAACTTGCGTATCTTAGGATACGGCTTTTTGAGTGTCTTTTAGTATCATAGCTTAGCTAGTATAGCTTAGTTTCATAGTGCATTGACTTAGTGTCTTGGTGTTAGACTCTTGTAACCTAGATTTAATCAGTTTGACCTAAAAATGGCTTATTGACCTAGAATTGCATCATATTAACTTATTTTTCATTCTTGAACCTAGTATTGATGCAATATACAATATATAGGTCTGTGTGACACCATCTTGGGCATCGAGAGACACACCTTGCTCAGGACTTCAAGCGAGTATATTTCTCTGATAATTTTTAGTTCATAATAATGTATATATGCATTTTCTATAATTGTATACTTGATTCCGGCACAGTGATTTTACGGACTTGTACTACATGGATCCTGTCAGGAGATGTTATCCCATACCGTTTCAACGGGTACTCGTGTACATGTATTTTATCGTGTATATTGGGTATTGATTTATATTTTGTGTTCACACACTGCTCGTATTCAGTGTGCTTATTCGTGTACACCCACTGCTCGTGTTCAGTGGTTATATTTGTGTTCGTAGCATGTCGTGATTGGATCCATTAGTATTAGTTGAGGATGGGAGAGTAGGAGTTGATTATGTGATCAAAGCCCCATTGTTACATCGTGTACATTCTGGTTACATACCTCACTTGTAATCATGTTACTTGATCATGTTCACCCAAACCGATCACATAATAAACTTGTATTTTGAGTCACATTAGTTTAGATTGCAGTTATTTTATCATATTGCAGATATTTATATTGACGATCTATATTCTCGTACATTACCTGTATATATATTATTCATTCATTCATATCTTAGTGATCTTGTATTTCATTTCTATTATCTGTTATATATGCTCAATTATGTTATTGAAACTGCTTTCAGAGGTATGTACTTCGCTCCAATCCTGACTGGATATATTTTTCCAGATGACTGGCTTTTAGAGCAGTGTCCCACATTCTTTGGGCCGCAGGACGGTGTACCTATAGAAGATACTCTTGTAGACCAGGAGGACATAGTTGTAGAGCCCGAGGAGGTCTAGTTTATTTATGTTGGCATGTATTAGACTATTATTTGTGGAGATTCACATTTTGTATTATTATTTCAAATTGGGGATTGTATCTTATTCTTTTCTTCGCTATTACATTCATGCATTGTCTTCCTTAGTTTGTTTTGTGATTGAGATTTGCCATACTTTTGAGATACCATATTGTTCCTCCATTTGGAGTTGAGATGATTGACATGTACTATATTATATTATTGAGATGTTAGATAGTTAGAAATGACCCAGCCAGCATTCTACCGTCGATTCTGTGGCGTAGGCTAGGCGTAACCACGTACTCGTGCCTGAATATCCGGGTGTGGGTCCTGACAAAAATAATGAGAGAGAAATATCCAAATACACCTGTCCTATAGTAACAATATCTAAATCCATAACTAAGAATCACAAGGCATCATCCATAAAGATAATCTGAGAACTCAAGAGAAGTCCTCCGGTACTACCTCGTCCTCGGCTGCTGGTACTGTTCCGATATCAGCTCCTGACCCGTAAACCTTGTGGTAAACCTCCTTGTCTATACCTGGGGACATAATCCATATCTGGGTCCTCAGGGGACATAACAAGGTACAATAAATACTCAAGCCAAAAGTAAACAGTATAATGTTATGATAATGGGAAAAGCTACTACGACTAACTATGTGATATGCAAATTAGAGTATGGTATCGTACCCTGGGCTGGTACTCACTAAAGATCTCAAGGAACACTTTTGTAATCTAATAGCACACTCAAGACTCCGTGTGGGGGAACCAAGAGAAAGCTGTATATATATATATATATATATATATATATATATATATATATATATATATATATATATATATATATATATACATATATATATATATATATATATATATATATATATATATATACATATATATATATATATATATATATACATATATATATATATATATATATATATATATATACATATATATATATATATATATATATACATATATATAATATATATATATATATATATATATACATATACATATATATATATATATATATATATATATATATATATATATATATATATATGTATATGTATATATATATATATATATATATATATATATATATATATATATACCTTAGATTCTGCATAGGAAACCTAAAGCCTAATACACAATATATATATATATATATATATATATATATATATATATATATATATATATATATATATATATATATATATATATATATATATATATATATACCTTAGATTCTGCATAGGGAAACTAAAGCCTAATACACAATAAATAGTAATAAGTAAAATATGCCCAGAGCACGATGAAGACACTCCCCACCCAATCTAACCTCACCTCTCAATCAAGACACGCAAGCTCATAACCTCTAAATATCGGCACAAGTCTTAGTCACTACATATCACTATACTCATCCCTATATCATGCATCATGTAGTCATATCCAGAATCCAAGTGCCTCGAACAAGTCGAGAAAGACTCTGCTACGTGAATATCGTGTCCAGTGTCCTATGGGTGGATGTACAAATATTTTTTGCACCAATATGGGTTCGTAAATATGACTCTCTGACTACGCTACTTGACTCCGTCGGGGATGTCGGTACCCGAATCTTGTTCCGACATAAAGTATCGTTTGACGGCCCTAGGCTCAATAAGTACATCAACCAAGCCACACAAATATAATATCTAATGCATAAATAATAGCAAATAAATAATTTAGAACTATAAATATCTTGGCAAGGTACATTTGCCTGGTTCTGAAGTCAGTGGTGGTAAAGATGATCCCGCGTCCACTCCTTCAAGATCCAATTGTCCTATCAATCAATTAATATGCTTAAGGGTCGAATCATAAATTATTGTAATTATAACTTAATTATACAATTTTATTCTTTGCCATGTACAACCAAGTCCAATATTATTCCTAACATCTTACTTTACTTTTACAGGTTATCGGAACCTAGTTTCTTGGTTTTTGACTTCCAAAATTTAAATTTAAGTCCCCAATTACATGAACATAAATCATATAATCTTGATTTAAATATAATTTATATTCATTTTAACAATTAATTTTTAGATTTGATCAAATAACATATTTCGAGATTATGTCTACTTTAGGTTGACTAGTTTTGTCTGAAACTTGTTCTGGACATTGCCAGTCCATTAGTATGATTTATATTTTTGAAAAATATTTTATATCTTATTATATTCTGATTATTTCTAAAAAAATATTTATATCTTTATTCCGTCCAAAACATCCACTATTTACTTACAAAATAATGCCACAAAATAACCCAAAAATCTAGGCTAGTGGCCTTTAATTATAGGATTTAGATTTGACATTAAAATAACAGAAAATAATTTTAAAATGTTTAATTTCTAGCAAATAAATATCTATTAATTCAGTTTTAAAAATTAATAACGATTCCCACAAGTAATCGCATTAAAAGTCTTAAAACTAGTCCTATCGACAAGTGAATTATCACCAACCTATCATGATGAATCCATATATTCTAATATGAGAGCAAGATGGCAAAATATGGGTGCTAAATCAATAATTTTACATAACCTAAAAGGATCATGCCATGGAATTTGAGAAAGAAAGATTTAAGATTTACCGAAAACTTTGGAGGATTGGATGATGGTTCTTCTTCTTGTCCAAGAAACAGTCCTCCTTGCTTGTGTTTGGCTTGCTACTCCTTTCTTGATTGGTTGTTGATGATAAAAATGAATTCTTGATATATTTATGGGGATGATGGGATTCTTCTTGGAGGTTTAATGGTGTTTGAACGGAGAGATGGTGGAATGATGATGAAAAATAGAGCTTTTGGAAGAGAGTAGGGGTTTTTGGTGAAGGAGATGATGTTGTGAGGGAGAGATGGTGGAAGGGGGCTGCTCTTACATGTTGGAGAGAGAGGAGGGGTCGGCATAAGAGGGCAAAAGAGATTTGTTATTGTTAGGGTTAGGATTTTGTGATAAGTTGATATATATATATATATATATATATATATATATATATATATATGAGCTTTTTAAATAGATTTAAATATAGGAGGGGGGTTTTCTAGTGCTAATAGGTTTCAGCCACAAGGGGGGCTGCTCTTGGTCGGATATGAGAGGGGGGATTGGTTGTTATGGTTGGGATTTGATAAGGTTTGGTTGTTGGGTTGGTTAGGGAATTGGTTAGGTAGTTATTTGCCACTAGGATGACACCTAAGATTCTTTCTATCAATATAACTTCTATAATAGAAAAAAATCAATTTAAATATAATATATATAATATATTTTTATGGGGATATTTGGGTGCACAATATGTCTACATGTGTTTGGGTTGGGTTTGGGTCAAGTTCTAGTCAAAAGAAAACAATTTTATGGTAACCATATTTCTAGACGTTCATCAATATTTTTGGAGCGTAGGAAAAATCAAATAAATGCAACATCCATGTTACAACTATATTAGACTTAATCAAGATTAATATTATAAATTTTGTTGGAAGGAAAAATGTCGTGCATTGCTCAAAATATCAAAGCCATGGCAAAGGGTCATATATCTAAAAGAAGGTTTTAAAAATTAATACTCTAGTCTAATAAATAAAGTAATTAAAAAAATACCAAAATAATCATATTCAAAATGAGTAGCTTACAATAATCACTAAGCTATTATGGTAATCACAGAGTAATCACGAAGCACGACACGATGATTATAGAGTCATCACGATAATAATATCTTATGATCATGATCCACGTATACCAATCCGTAAAACCATCGTGTCAGGAATTAAATATCTTAATACTAAATACATGAAATATAGAGTCTATAAAATAAGGAAACTATCAGAGAATGTACTCAAATAATGTAACTCGGTTCTCAAGCTGGTAACACACAATCCTATATATATGAATAATTATGTCAAAGGGTGTAAAGATCGATAAATATGCCAAATGAGTCAAAATATGCTTCTTAGGCCATTTCTAAGTCAAAATAGTCAAAGTAGGCCAACTCTGGGTCAATTAGTCAAACTTGTCAAACAAGCTATTTCTAGGTTGCATGAGTCTATATCTATATTATTGGGTCCATATATTACCTATCAAGGCCATACTAGCTATATTAGGATACTAGATTATCATAGCTATTAAGTATCAAGAGATACACAATTATATTTATATACACTAGTTATCCATTAGCTAATATTAACTCTATATTGATTACCTTGGCTTTGAGTCATCTTGGTATCAATACCTAGCTACCCTCTTGGTATTCAATACCCAATCCCCAATGATACCTCATACCCTCATTACCTTGGTTATCTCAAGGTAAACTAGAACTTAGTGTCTACCCATACAATATCAACTTCTAATATACTAACTTACATTTAACTAATAACCAACCACACCTTGCACTAATATATACTAACTGATATACTTAATACTGATACTAATAAAACTATACTAACTTATCTTGTTGTTGCTCTGCATTTATTGCTGCTGCTCCTTAGTGGAAGACAATGCTTAGGCACTGCCTGATACCCCTGTACACCCTCACATGTCCTGCACCCTGCTGCTACAAGCAGCGATATTGCTAACTACTGCTACTGATTGACAGATACTTCAAGTATCTGAACCTGAGCCACTCCCCAACTTACCTGGATGCACCCTTCATGAACTCAACTAGACACCCTTAAGTACTTGCCTGCATTGATGCAATGGCATCCACTCAAATATTTATTCTAGAATATTACTTCCCCACAATCACTAGATTCCAAGGTCCCAGGTAAACCTAGTAGCTGCTGCTACTATAATGCTAACTACTACTGCCTCTATATACATGTATAAGTGGAAATGTTGTGTGTTTAAATCACTATACCATATCCCCCCATACAACTGCTGCAATGGACCACGCATGAATCCGACCACATCCCCACCAGCACAACAGCATGCTAAAGCATGTTGTTGCTGCTGCTGCTGCTGCTGCTAGCTCTCGAAACTGACAGAGTTATCCCCTCCCATTTAACTTGATAATACACACAATCAAGGATACCCCCATATATATATATATATATATATATATATATATATAATATATATATATATATATATATATATATATATATATATATATCATAATTATTCCATTTAGATATATACAACACTAAAATAGAGTATCAAAACTCACCAACACAAATAACCAAACACTTGAAGTGCATCGCACATGTATCACACTAAATCTATGATACGCTTGTCATACGCCCCCAACACAATACTTAATACATCACAAATGAGATGAGCAAGTCTATAATTATACTTATAAGCAATATAAAGTGCTAGCTCCTCATCTATGTGTCCATAGAAAAATATGACATGTGCAAACCTCTGTGTCGAAGAAAAAAATCTCCAAATCAACCCGTATCACTAAATTGCTATGATACGACATATTCGTATCCAATTATGGACATGATACTAGCCTCACATACTTAATCTAAGTCTAATTAGATTTAATTGACCATATGATAAATACTTAATACATCAATCTCGGAATTCTCCCAAATTTGGTTCAAAAATCTATTAAGAAGTCACAGTACAAGTCATATGAACCTCGTTCTTGGTCCTATGGGTAGCCCTAAGCTAAGAAATAACTCTTAATGGTTAAATGCATGAATTAGAGTCTAAATTAAGGGGTAGCTTTATAATTTACCAATTGGGAGATGAATTTCCAATGAAATACTCAATGGACACAATTAGGACACAATCTCCTTTTTAATTTCTCCTCCTTCAAGTGCTCCTTGTAATCCAATCTCAAATGCTTCTTAGATAATGAAATTGAGAGAGAATGGGTGTGAATTAGGATAAATTTGGTGGAGGGATGAGTCTATTTGGAGAAGAACACAATTGGGAATCTTTAATAAAATAAACTAATGAGAGGAGAGAGAGAGAGAGACCCTCTTTAAGTGGCTGGCCCCCTCTTTGCCCCTTCCTAAGCAATATGCAATGTCAAAGATGCCCCTACTAGCTAGTCATAAGGTTTAATTAGGGAGGGTTGTATTAGGAAGCTTCTAATTCTTCATGAACTAATCTAATCTCCTTAATTAATTAAGGGAATGGGTCTAATGGGCCTATTATAATATTGGGCTCAATTGTATTATGACAACTAATGGGTCCACTAATGACAAGTCCAAATAAACATAGGCCAGCCCACTAACAATTAATTAAATAACACAACTCAATATAATTAATTAGTAGCACAATATATAATATTTAATCACTAAATAATAAATATGCTAAATGATAAAATATCCTCATCTAGAAATGTGGTAGTGACAGATATCGTCCTCGCTCTCCCACATCGACTCTTCCAAAGGAGGATGACTCCAAGCAACTCGGACGAGACGAATAGTCTGATTATTGAGCACATTCTCCCTTCGGTCTAAAGTCGGTACCAATGACTAGCTCAGAATAGTCGAGGATATGACTCAGATCTAAGACATACCTACGTAACTGAGATACTTGAAATACATCGTGCACCTTATGTAGTGAAGGCAGAAAGACAAGACTATAAGTTACATCGCTTACCCGCTCGAGGATATCGAACGAACTAACATATCATGGACTAAGCTTTCCACGAACCCCTAATCTAATGACTCAATAGGTTGGTAAAATCCGTAAGAACACGTGGTTGCCGACACAAAACTCTAAAGACCTATGTTGCAGATCTGCCCAATGACGACGCTTATCCTGTACAACCCGTAGTCACTTCATGATCTACTTGACAACCTCTACTATTTGTGTGATCATCTCTGGGCCTAACATCTTTCGCTTGCCAATATTATCCCATGCCAATGGTGACCAGTACTTTCTTCCATATAATACTTTAAATGGAGCCATCTGGTTTCTTGCCTGATAACTGTTGTTGCATAAGAACTCGACTAAGTAAAGGTGATCCTCCCAAGACCCTTCAAAATTTAAAGTATAAGCTTGCAATATATCCTTCAATGTTTGGATGTTTCTTTCTGACAGATCGCTTGTCTGATGATGATAAGCGGTACTAAACCTCAATTTGGTGCCTAGACTATGTTGCAAGCTTTTCCAAAAAAAGAGGTGAACCGAGTGTCTCAATTTGATACAATAACCACTGGGACATCGTGTTATCTTACTATTTGCCGCATGTACATCTCTGCCAACTGCTCTGTAGACTGTCATACTTGAAAAGGAAGAAAATAAGCTACTTTCGTGAGTCGATCTACTATTATCCAAACTGCATTGCGACCAGTCGATAATCTAGGTAAACCGGTCACAAAGAACATCGTGATGTGCTCCCACTTCCACTCGGGGATAGAAGCGGCTACAATAAGCCTGCTGGTCTCTGTTGTTTGGCCTTCACTTATTGATACACCAAACACTAAGAGATGAATCGTGCTATCTTCCTCTTCATCCTGTTCCATCAGAAATGTTGCTTGATATCTTGATATAACTTGGTACCTCTTGGATGAATTGAGTATTAGAAACGGTGCGCCTCGGTCATGACTTCTTGTCGGATATCCCCACTTGGTATACAGGGATGATCTCCAAATCTAAGTATTCCATCGTCGTGAATCTTTAACTCCTTCCTTTGACCAGGATTACATTCTGTCCGAAGATTCTTAAATTTCGGATTATCTGCCAGGGCTTCCTTAATCCTCTCAACCAAAGTAGACTGTATTTGCAAGTTAGCCAAAATTCATGTATCCTGCAGAAGTACTATCTCGATACACATCTCTTGAAGATCCTCTAAGATATATCGTTGCGATATCAATATATATGTACTACCTCTCCTGCTAAGAGCATCTGCTACCACATTCACCTTGCCTGGATGGTATTGAAGTTCCATGTCATAATCCTTCAATAATTTTAGCTACCTCATATGCCTTATATTATGGTCCTTCTGGATGAATATATACTTTAGGCTCTTATGATCTGTAAATATCTCCATCCGATCACATATAAGTTGCGCCTCCATAGCTTAAGTGCAAATACTACCACTACTAACTCCAAATTGTGAGTCGGGTAGTTCTTCTCACTATCTCGAAGCTGCCGAGATGCTTAAGCTATTACTCTTCCAAGTTGCATCAAAACACACCCAAGTCCCTTGCCAAACGCACCATAATACATGATAAACCCTCCGGAACCTACTGAAAGCATAAGAATCGGTGCTGAAATCAGTCTCTCCTTCAATTCCTTGAAGGTTGTCTGACACTCTGCTGACCAATCAAACTTAGCCTCCTTGTGCATCAAACTGGTTAGTGGTGCTAAAATCCTTGCAAAGTCTGCCATAACCTTATGTAATATCCTGCCAAGCCCAAAAAATTAAGCACCTCTACTGCTGTCTTAGGAACAATCCAACTCTTTACGGTCTCAACCTTCTTCGGATCTACTACCACTCCTGTTCTCGAGATAAAGTGTGCCAAGATTGATACGTGATCTAACCAAAACTCATACTTGATGAGCTTTGCATATAATTAGTATTCCTTCAAAATCTATAAGACCTTCTGAAGATGCTCTTCATGCTCCTCTTCTCTACTGAAGTAGATAAGAATGTCGTCAATATAAACCACCACGAATTGATCTAGGTACGACATGGAGATGTGGTTCATCAAATCCATAAATATCACTGGAGCATTAGTTAGTCCGAATGGCATAACTAAGAATTAGTAATGCCCATATCATGGCCTAAATGTTGTTTTGGGTATGTCTTGCTTCCGAACTCTTACCTGATGATATCCAGATCGAAAATCGATCTTGGAGAAAACCATATACTTGCTTAATTGATCAAACAGGTCATCAATTCTCGATAATGTGTACTTGTTCTTCATCGTTAATGTGTTTAGCTGGCTGTAGTCGATACACAATCGTGTTGACCCATCATGCTTCTTTTCTAGAATAATTAATGCTCCCCAAGGTGATCCACTGGTTCAAATAAACTTATCTGCCTTCATCTCTTCTATATGTTGGTATAACTTATCAAATTTTGTCGGTGCTATTTGGTGAACCTTACAAGATATTGGTCTTGCTCCAGGAATCAATTCTATATAAAATTCCACATCTCTTACTGGTAATAACCTCGTAAGTTCTTCTAGAAAATAACCTACCCCTATAGCAATCTATCATAGCATGACTGTCTCTCAACCAGTCCATGCCTAAGATAACGTCAAAGTTATCCATAGGAAACTCATCAAATGTACAGGTAATGAATGTCCGCATACTACAACTGGATACATTATACATACTCTACTAACTTCTATGAGCCCATTACCAGTGAGTATGTTCAACCTCTTTGCCAATGCCTTAAACTCCAATCTAAAGTGTGTAGCATATCGTGCAAATATAAAAGAATTAGATACACCCGAATTGAACAATGTTATAGCAGAAAAAGATACGACAAAGATGTTACCAGCCACCACGTCGCCCGATGCCAAAGCCTCCTCTAAGGATAAAGTAAATGCTTGCCCTTGGCCCTGCTACACTCCTCATTGTTACCTCACTTGGAAGCATTGTAGTGGCCTCTTCTAGCCCTGTTGTTGATTCCGTTGTTGTTGGTATATCTGAGCTTGCGTCGGTAATAGACGCTAAGCTAATTTTCGTGCTTCTACTGACGGCCCTCTGTGTTGAACTGCCTCTGGTGTTGGCAGTGCTAAAAATTATTTGACTGGCCCTCATGGCCTTTATATTATCGGATAATTGGTAATTCGTTGGTCTATACTACCATACCTCATATACAACCCATTGACTACCCTACACAAATATCTATTGTGGCCCCCTTGCCACAGTCAGTATATCCCATCGGTGGTCCCTGGTGCTGCTACTGTTATTGCTGCCTCGGCTATTGTCGAGCTGGTACCGTCATTGTTGAAACTGTCGTCCTCTGTGGTGCTGAATCATGAATGTGATCGCCAGGTGATGGTGCTAACCTTCGGGGTACACCTCCACCTTCTCCTCCACTCTGAGCATGAACCTCTTCTGGCCTTCCGTCCTAGCCGACAATCTCTACATAGTAAGCTCATGCCTTTGAGCTTCTATCAACACTTCATCATAAGTCTGGTAGTTGTGCCCCTTTACCAGTTATAGAATCTCCATATGAAGTCCTTGCTGGAACCTCATTGATCTATACGACGCCGTAGCCACCATAGTCAGAGCGAATCTACTCAGCCTGCAGAATTATGCTGCATATCCTTCCAAAGTCCTACCGGCCTACTTAAGACCAATAAATCTCTGTTGAAGCTCATATTGTACGACGACTACAAAATTCTTGGCCCAAAATTGAGTCATGAAACTGTACCAAGAGATATAATGCTTCAAGCCAACCTCTATTGACGTCCACCAGTCACGAGCAAGGTCTTGAAGCTACAGTCGAACCTGGTCAAATAGTTCATCAGCCAGAACCTTCACCGTTGCCAGAATAACCTCAATGTCTTTTAACCATGCGTCTGTTGTGATGGCATACTTGGTGCCATCAAAGTAACTTAGGTTAAGTCGACAAAATATAATCGATGCCCTCGAATCTTTCCTTCTACCTCTTTCCAGAGCCGTCTGTAATCCTTGGTAAAACAAAATATTTTGCTCCAGTTGTAAAAATTGCTTGTGCTACTGAGTTACTAACATCCCTGAGATGATTTTCAATAATGTCGGAGTGTCAAGTACCGTCGGTACTGTTAGAGGTACTGGGATCTCTGGGGTCTATTATTCAACATGATCCGCTACTGGCTCTACTGTCTTGACCTGCTCAATCATCGGCTCAACCCGGACTTGACTCTGAGCAGGTGCTGCCTCTCGCTGCGGTCCAAGGGAACCCTGACATGCCAGATCTGCTGCTTCAGCAATTGAAGAAGCCCTAAAGGTAAGGACAAGAGCCATTAAGAACAGGACGAGAAGGATCAAGTTGGCAAGTAGTTTTAACAGTTCAAGAATTGGTATCGAGAAAGGCGAAGAAAGATTTCAAAGAGGAAATATTTGATTGAGACTACTATGACCATAACACCCCATAAGTTTGAAAATAATAACCTGTGTGAGCCACCACTAAAACCTTGTCATGCTCCAGTACCGGAATACGGAGATGGACATGGCCAGTTACCCTATAAAAGGTATAGAATATCGTACCGCGATCACGGTTGTAACTAGACAAGGGGTACATACTACAAGGAAGTCACTTAGTATCACATATGACATCATTGTCTCAATCATTTAAGGACAATAAACATAGAAGATATGAGATAAAGCAGAAAGGCGTCCCAATTATCCCATTAAAATATTCTAGAAATAAGTTGTACAAAATAAGAAGCTGGCAGAGTAGCAAAAGTACTTGAGCATGAATAGCTGCAGTCTGACTAATTATAATCATATAAAAAAACTAAATGTCATGATTTATGGCTAACAAGTGCCAGTGGCTAAATGCCAAAAGAGTAAAATATACAATGATGAACAGGAAAAAAGAAACTCACTCGTGTCCCTCAGCGACCATCTGTCTGGTACACACCATTGTTAGGAGGAAATAAGATGGATCCTCGGGTGCTGGCTCTAAACCTGGCCATATAAAACCAGTAGGGTTAGACCCAAATAGTAAGTACCACAAAGGAAGCATGAATGAAGAAACAAAACTAGTGTAATATAAATAATTTTTTTTCATAGTTTAGGTCCATCGCCTATCGTGATACGACAATCTAACCCCACAACCAAAAAAGGAAAAGGGTTAGACCACTGAAACATGATAGTCCTTGTCACTAGACTATTTAACAGATGGTAAATACACTTACAAACAAAATTCATTTAATCGGCCAATCAAGACTTTGGCTTTCTAGATGAAGTCTGGGTTATCCTAGTAGAATTAATGCATATAATAGGAATCCTCAGGTCGAGCCATGTACTAGCAGGGCTAGCCGAACCATGAATTATTGTATAGAATATAGTATAACGTATCAGTCCCTCGTAATACCACCATGCTAAGATCGCATATAATACATAGTATAATATAATAGTCGTATATTAACATCCATTAATGAGAATTTAAACAATATCCATGGGGGCTAGCCTGTACTCCCTAGATAAATATTTGAGGGTGGCTAGTTAAGAGCGATATCGGGATTCCTTCCCTCCCAATGCTCTATATGTTTTAGTTGCCTTGTTAACCCTATGGTTAGCTAGAATCACATGGCATGGTCACATGTTCATTCCTCTGATATGTTGTATCGTAGTACGGAGACGCTAGATACCAATTAACTTTGTCACTTGGCAGTCCAATTTGGATTTACCCCAGCGTGATACAATAATCAAACAATTCCTAGCCACGCTTGGTTATTGACAACTATTATGTCTATGCTAGAGAAAATTATACTATATCACATGTCGTATAGCACGTAGGTACACCTTGGTGTGAAACATGTAACATAATCGCGTAGGAACACTTAGCACATAGGAACACATAACACGCAGTAAATGTATCAACATAGATATCAATAATCGAGTCAAGTTACTAGTCATGGGTCATTCACATGAGTTCTAGCACACTGCAACACATAGGTCATGTCAGGCACAAAAGTCACAGTCACTTGGCGCAGGGTTTATTTCTACAAATAGTCGGGTCAGGTGCATAGTCAGGTCAAACAAATAGTCACTTAGTTATCATACACATACAATCATCAAGTTCATACGTAAAATCACAAAATCTAATAAAACATCCAACCCAAGCAAATCAATAAAATATGTGTATAGGGTCGCATGACGGTCGGGGGGCATAGGGTCATCGGTCGCATGCGAAGTTGACCGCATACATCCAGGCCATATGCTACGGGCAAAAGTCCATACTTAGTGTCAAGTGCCAAAGTGATAGACAATAAATGTGTGTCAGAGAAGTGATTGAAGTAATGGATGTGACAAGCCATAAAGTGTGTCAGAAAGATAAGACAAAAGTCATTAAAAGATGTGCCAAGGAGGTATAGAATCATACGTCTAAAAGAAGAGAGTCATATGCTCTGTTGGCTACATGAACACTCGACCGCATGGATGCTTCTCGGACTTAGTGAAGTTTGTATTCTTTCAGCGAATAAAATACAAGGAGTTTCATCGTTAAGACTTCTCCAAGTACTTAGCTCCATAACGCATGCGAAATCAGTAATACATTTAACAAGATGAACGCATGCTGAAAGATATATGAGGCAAGAAGTTCATGCCATATAGCACTCTCTGCTACATAGGGTGCTGGCCACATAAACACTTCATCTTCTCCAAATAGCAGGTTTTGGCCATGGAAAAGCTCCAAAAATCCAAAGTTTGGTTCTTCCATAGAAACCTCATACGAAGCCCAAATCTGACAAAGTAAATTTCTAAATCACTTGAAATCAAATGCTCTTCATCATAGAACAACAAGTTTTCGAAAAAAAAAAGATTTAGAGATCAAAACCAAGAAAACTCATAAAACCCATAAAAAAACTCTATCTAAAAATGTAGATCTACACATATACATATATCAAAACCGAAATCTCCAAGTATTAAAAGTGCTTAGAATCATAATGTACACCTATTTGACTAATAAAATGCAAGAAAAGAGCAACGATTAAAATCTAAAGTTTTTTTATATCATGCAAGGTGTACTTGCCTAAATGAAAGGAGAAAAATAAGAGAATAAGGGAAGTGAGATAAAGAAGTTAGCTTATATAGCTAAGACTTGAGGTTTAGACCATAGGTTCAACTCATGACCAAACCAACCCAAACAAATAAACCATAAATCATATTAAACCAAAGAATAAGTCTAGTCTCCATGCAACCTAACAAACATTCAAGCAAGAAATAATATGTTTATAATACGTATATCGGGAACAAAAAGTGACAATAGTTATGCATATAGTGTACCTGAAATACTTAGACCTATAGGGTATTAACCTAAAAAATTTAGAGATAGCTAGTATTAGATAATAAAGCTATATAGACCAACTAAATAGGTAATTGTGAACCCAAAAATAGGTATTGACCTAGAATTGACCTAGAAACCTAAAATAGAATGAGTTAAGCTTGTTTATGTTTCTAAAATACTTGTTGACCTGGAAATTCATATATAGGTCACTCTGACTCCAGTTCGGACATGACTTGTATTTTTTTCAGGACCATAGACGAGTACATTCTCTAATAATTTTTTTTTACTTGATGATTACTATGATACATGTTCTTAGTGATATTTTACTTGATTCATGACACGATGTTACATGGATTGGTACTATATAGATCTTAATCAGGAGATACTATTTTTTTTTGTTATTATATAGACTGTGTGATGATCGTGCTAGTGATTAGACTGTAGAATGTGATCTTTGTATCGTGTTGTGTCATGATTCAGATCCATGAGTATTAGTTGGAGAAGTATTAGTTTGTTATGTGACCATGCCCCCTATTCGTGCGTCATAGTTAACCTTACAACTCACGTATGATTAGCCTGATCTTATATTCATGACTCGTTTATCATATATTACATTTACTATTATTATTATTTTATAGTTTTTTTTATTTATTGGAACTATTGTTGGAGTTATATTCGTTCTATCCTGACTGATAACATTTTTAGTAGTTATTGTACTCTACATACCTGGACTTTGGAGTGATGTTATAGTTGAGACTGCTCTTGTTTAACCTTACATCTGTAGAGATCTAAACTAGTGTCTCTTATTTCCATATCATGTTCTAGTTTTATTTCTTTTAGGATTTTGTTTGGATATTTGCCTTATTCATTCTTCCTTTAGAATAATACGAATGAGTAAATGATAGAACTAGTTGTATTAATATGAATCCCATTAACGTCTAGAAAGCGTTCTATCGTCGATGATGTGGCGTAGGCTAGACGTACCTACGTACTTGTGCCCCGATCATCCAGGTGCGGGTCGTGATATATTTTTATGGTGGCCCATGAATGTCTCGTCTTTGCAACTTGTACGATATCGTGGTAGTACTTAGGCTTGGACGTACTACTGCGAGCCTACAATAAAATTAGATTGATAGATTATAAGAAGTATGGTACTTAATCATAGATTAAAAAATTCTTGAGAGATTCCTGGGATGACCCTTGAGAATCTTATTATAAACCCTATTTTGAATCTATTTTTATATGCTTTCATTCATATTCGCCTTTACATCTATTCATTATTAAATTTGATCCTTGTATCAGAAAGAATTTTATGGACTACATTGAGGTACATTCTGATGACATATTTGGATGAGAATAGTGAGAAAGGTAACCGCCTGCTTTAGTTATGAAGTCTGGAGTTTATCGTAGCCATACTAGTTGGCGTGACGAAGACATAGAGACCTGATTTTGGATACTTATCTTGGTTATCGAATTTAGAGTTCTCGCAGCCATGCTAGGTGGCAAGGCAAAAAATTTAGACAATATAATCATAAAGGTATATACCTTAGTTATGGACTCTATAGTTTATCGCAGTTATGCTTATTGGCATGGCGAGAATTATGGGTAACTTTATTTCAGAAAGACGTATATAATTATCATATTGAATCTTAAATTGGTTCTTAACATATCTTCTCTATCATTCAACCTTGTTATCATTGAATTTTGTTCCATCATATCTACTAGCTTAGGATAGAGATATCTTTAGTTCCTCTAATTTAGTTTCTTATAGAGCTTCACCTTCATTAGTTCCTAAAGCAGCTTCCTTGGATAGTGTAGTTGTTTGATAACTTGTAGATAAGTTGGTGCCTAGTTGAGTATCAGTGTAGATTGTTGGGAGTGTAGCTTATGAGTATGAGAGTTATTCCTGATTGGGCATATGTTTATTAAGTATTAGTGTATAAGCCTGGAAATAACTTATAGTGTAGTACCATTTGTAAAAATATTTCTAGGATAGGTATCAGAGTATAGTTAGTAATTGGTACCGATGGTATTAGAAAATTAGAGAGTTATGATGGAGATTAGTATATCAATTGGTAATTTTGGGTATTGGTATCAATGTCAGCATGCATGTTTTAGATAGATATAGATACATATAGTTGTTGGATCCATGTATCAAATGAGTATCATAAATTTTTTGTTCAATGTCAATGGAGCTTTGATATTCTAATTATGATGATCTTGGTTGTGTCATGAGAAGGAGAATGTGTATCCATGAGATGTACCAATTAGTGTACCATGGTAGAGTAGTGCCATAAGTATTTAGCTGTGTACTAGTGTTAGAATTGTATTGTGTTAGGTAATAGGACTTATGCTATATGTTGAGTATTGGACATTGGTGTGTGTGTATATATGTGTGAACAAATGCACAGTGAGTGATGTGAAGGTGAGTGCATAAGAGGAGAAGTAAAGTACAAGTGTGGGCATTTCATGAGTAATAAGAAGTAGGTCTGAGTATTAGAAATACCAATAGTGTATCAGTGAATAGGTTAGTGTCAAGTTGGTATCCTAAAGTATTAAGTAACTGAGTCAAGTATAGTTATGAGTTGGTATCTGTCACCAAGAGTGCCTAGAGAGTGCAGGTATCCAGGATATATCAGGATTGGGATAAGTAATAGGTGACAGGTGTAATAAGACAGTCTAGTATTAGTGAATAGTATTAGTTAAGTGTATAAATATAATATTGAAGTAGGGTATGTAAGGGAGTATCATGGGGAGTAAGAGTGCAGGTATTTCAGGCATTGAGAAAAGAGGGATAACCTATGTAGAAGTAAGTTTCAGTGAGTATGGGTACATCTGCAAGTATATTGGAGTGTGGGAGTAGTTATGTATCAGTGAATTGCATAATGGTTAGAATGGTATATGTATGTTATAGCAGTGTCAAGTGTATTAATGTCATAGTGGGTAGGAAGTATTTGTATATGTTTATATTGATACCAGATATAATTGAGTATCCTAGGATGATTGTTCGGTGTTAGTGTGTCACAACCAGCACCCGAATATTTGGGCATGAGTACGTAGGTACGTCCAGCCTACGCTGCAGCATTGGCAGTAGAACGATATCTCGGTCAACTCTAACTAACTAAACATCTTTATATATATATATATATATATATATATATATATATATATATATATATATATATATATATATATATATATAATCTGTCAATTATCTCAACTCCAAAAGAAAGAATAATATGGTATCTCATAATATAACTATACTCAATCACAATACAAACTAAGAAAGATAGAGCACAAATAGAATAACGAAGAAAGAATCAAGGTACAATCCACAAGACTAAAATAATATATATGCCAAGTCTCATAAAAATCTAATACAAACCCACCAAAATAAACTAAACCTCCTCAGGCTCTGGAACTAAGTCCTTCTGGCCTACCAGAGTATCCTTTAATGGTATGCCCTCCTGCGGTCCGTAGAATGTGGGACACTGATCTATGAGCTAATCATCTGGAAAAATATATCCGGTCAGGATTGGAGCAAAGTACATACCTCTGAAAGCAGTTTCAAATACATAATCGAGCATATATAACAGATAATAGAAAAGAATACAAGATAGCTAAACAACTGAATAAAAAGAACTAGAATGAACAGGCAATGTACTGGAATGAAGAACATACAATAGAATATCTGCAATAAAAAAGAATAACTAAAATCTAACAAATGTGCCTTGGAATACAAGTTCATTATGTGATCAGTTTAGGTTGAACATGAATACAATAAGGTAACTCGATTACAAGAGTGGTATATAATCGACATGTATACGAATACATTGGGGCTGGATCACATAATCAACTCTTACTCCCCCATCCCCAACTAATACCAATAGATCGAATCACAAAATATTACGAACATGAATATGGGCACACTGAACACGAGCAATGTGTGTACACGAATATAAGTACACTGAACACGGGTAGTGTGTGAACACAAAGTACAATAAATCAATACCCGATATACACGATGAAATACATATGAAGGAGTACCCACTGAACATGGTAGGAGATAACATCTCCTGATAGGATCCATGTAGTACCAGTCCGTAAAACTACTGTGTCGGAATCAAGTATACAGTTCTAGAATATGAGATATATACACTATTATGAAATAAAAACTAACAGAGAAATATACTCGCCTGAGGTCCTAAGCAAGTTGTGTTTCTCGATGCCCAAGCTAGTGTCACACAGATCTATATATAGTATATGCATCAATATAAG
This sequence comes from Iris macrosiphon, assembly GCA_036927795.1. Lineage (NCBI taxonomy): Eukaryota > Viridiplantae > Streptophyta > Magnoliopsida > Asparagales > Iridaceae > Iris > Iris macrosiphon. The sequence goes on from JAYESA010000020.1 coordinate 74,092,267, forward strand.
GTTTTGGAATGAAAATAAGTTAAACTAGTTCAATTCTAGGTCATAAAGCCATTTCTAAGTCAAAATAGTCAAACTAGGTCAACTCTAGGTCAAACTAGTCAAACTTGGTCAAACTAGCCATTTCTAGGTTGTATGAATTTAACTCTAGGGTATAGGTCCATACACTATGTAACTAGGCCATACTAGCTATTCTAAGATATTAGGATACCAATAAAGTACCGTATCATAAGATACGCAAGTTATTAGATATGAAAATACTATAATATATATATATACAAGACAATATATATAGTACTCTTAGCTAAACTAATGCTAAGTGGATACCTTGGCTTTGAACCAATGCGGTATCATATCACCTACACACCCATCTTGATATATAAACTCAATACCTTGAGTATAAACCAATACCTTGACATTACCTTGGTATCACAAGGTAATTCAAATTCTAACATGTAATTAACTACCCATACACCTAACTATTTACTAACATGCACTAAACTTATACAATGCTCTACTAACTAATGCTAACTAGTGCTCATCTACATATATATATCTCATCTATATATGTATAACTTACTAACCACTATATATATATATATATATATATATATATATATATATATATATATATATATATATATATATATATATATATATATATATATATATATATATATAACTAGTTAACAATATGTATACATAACTAACTAGATAATCCATAAAACTAACTAACTAGACTATCAATAAAACTAACTAACCCTTGCTACTGTTGTGCATCCCCCTAGCTGCTCTAGTTGCTGCTAATTCTCTTGCCCTTGTTGTTGCTTGTTGCTACAGTTGCCTTTGCTGTTGTTGATGCATTGCTCTAGCTGCTGCAGCTGCTGCCCTTGCTCTGAATGCTGCTGCAGCTGCTGCTCTTGCTGCTGAATGCTATAGCAACTGCTGCTCTTGCATTTGCTGCTAATTGCTACTAAAGCTGCTACTCCTCTTGTTGTTGCTGCAGCAGCTGCTATTCTTACTGTTGCTGCTGCACAGTTGCTACAGTGGCTACTCTTGTTGTGGCTTGCTGCTGCAGCCTTTTGTTGTTGCTGCAGTTGTATTTATATTTGCATTTGCACACTGCTACCCGACCCCCCTCTCACTGCACACACTACACCTTACACTGACTCACGCACTTAGACATACACGCATATGTAAATATATGTATCACTATACATACATATATACATATATGTAACTTTATATATATCTATAACCACACACACACACACACACACACACACACACACACACACACATATATATATATATATATAATCACTAAGTATATACATAATAATAACCACACTAGTAATGCATATGAACCTCCTATCTCTCATGGCCACTAACACCTCAAAATAAAACATAGACATATCCATAAATATACAGATACATATATATCATACAACCATTATAATTATATCATTCTAATAGCTATTATCTTGGCAAATTGAATTAAAATACAATAAAACAAACACGTGGAGTGCACCGCACCCGTATCACACTTATTCTATAATACGCTTGCGATACTGCTCCACCATATAACCAAACATATCCCGAAGGACACGATCAATTCTAAAATTATAATTATAAACAATACGAAAAACTAAGTACTCAACTACGTGCCCGTGTCAAAATATGACATGCTCAAACCCCCGTGTCAGAGAAAAACTTCCAAATCAATCCGTATATCCAAATTATCGGGATATGGCCTACACGTATCCAATTCTAGACACGATACTAGTCACACACAATCAAACACATATCAATTTGGTCTAATTGACCTATTGATAAACACAAGATGTGCCAATCTCAGAATTCTCCCAAAATTGACATAAAATACCACATAACTTTCTCTATAGGCCTCATATAAACCTAATTCCAATTTCTATGGGAAGCCTTAGCATACAGGGTGGTTCCTTATGATTAAATCACAGATTTAGAGTCTAATTAGAGAAAAAAAAACTAAATTGTACCTATTAGGAGATGGATTCCCAATAAATTCCTAAATTGGGTAAAAAGAGCCTCAAACTTATAGATCCTTGCTCCTCCTTGTAGATCCTTGCTTCCTCCTCATAGATCCTTGATTCCTCCTTATAGATCCTTATTCTAATAGCCTTCAATAAAGAATAGGGAAAGAATTGGAAAGAAATTGGAGTAAAAATTGGTGTGGGAATGAAGAAATTTGGAAGAGAAAAAATTCTAGGTCTAGATTTGGAATGACAAATGAAGAGAGAGAGAGTCTCTCCCCACTCCAATAGGTAGTCGGCCTTTACCCCTCCTCCAAGCTACTATGAATTATCCAAAATACCCCTTGGGGCTTATCATAAAGAAATAATTAAGAAGGAAAGGTTCTAGTCTAATTTGTTTCACTAATTAATTCATCCTCCTAATGAATGAGCTTACTATCGGGCTCAATTCTAACTAGAATTAAATGTTGTTCCATGGATCTAATCTAAACTAGTTAGGTCCACTACACAAGTCCAAAAATAAATCTAATATCTAACAATAAGTAAATAATATAGTAAATAAATATTTACAATATACTCAATATTTAATATAATAATCCTAAAATAAATATACCCATGACCAATTACCAAACTACCCTTAGTTGAAAAAAGTGAGGGTGGCAATCCTACCCACCTTAAAAAAAATTTGTCCTTAAAATTAAGGAAGAACTAACTACCAAAAGTAATCAATACAAGTAAGAAAGAATTATACCTTACGGCTCAAACAAATATAGATATCGCTCGCGTATCTCGGCCTCTCGCTCCCAGGTAACTCTCCTGGCGAGTGATGCCTCCACGCGATGCGCACTAAAAGAATCATCTGGTTCCTTAACACCTTCTCTCTCTGATCCAGAATCTCAATTGGCTGCTCTGGATAGCTAAGAGTAGGGCCCACCTCTATCTCCTAGTGATCCTACACATGACTAGGATCTGCCACGTACCATCCCCGCTGTAACACATAAAATATGTTATACACTCCCTCCAATGCAGGTGGCAAGTCTAGTCTGTAGGCAACTACACCGACCCTCTCAAGAATACTAAAAGGTCCGATGGATCATGGACTAAGCTTCCCGCCTCCACCAAAATGAATCGTGCCACTTGTCGTAAAAATCCTCAAGAAAACCAGATTGCCAACCTACCACGAAAGACAACCTTAGAACTCTAACAAAATAAATAATCACAAACAATGCAAAATAAAATCTATACCTCAAACTCCAATGGTCCCCGGTGGCTATCGACCCAATATCGTTGTCTGTCATGCGCCACCCGAAGTTTATCCCTAATGAGCTTCACCTTCTCAGCTACATCCACTACCGTCTCTAGTCCCAATAAAGCTCTCTCACCAACATCATCCCATGATAACAGAGTACGGCATCTCCGTCCATACAATGCCTCAAATAGTGATATCTCTATACTGGCCTGGTAGCTATTATTGTAAGAAAACTCTACCAAGTGTGTAGCATATCCTCAAGAGTCTGGATAGTCCTCTCTGACTGCCTATCTATCTAAGGGTGATATACAGTACTAAACTTGAGCTGAGTGCCCAAGCAAGCCTACAAACTCCTTCAAAAGTGGGACATAAAGCGACTATCTTGATCTGAGACTATGATCACAGAAACTCTATACAATATGACTATCTGACGCACATACATCTTCGCGAGCTTCTTTGTAGACGTACCCACTTTGAATAGAAAAAGTGGACTTATTTGGTCAACCCGTCTACGATGACCCAAATCGCATCTTTATCTCCTAAAGAACGCAGAAGCCCGGAAATAAATTCCATCGTCACATGCTCCTATTTCCACTCTGGAATGGATAAAGGCTGAAATAATCCACCTGGCCTTTGTCTCTCCGCCTTTACCTGCTGGTAGACCAAACATCTAGATACAAAGCTAGCTACCTCCCGCTTTATACCATACCACCAAACACGCTCTCTCATGTCCAGATACATCTTGTTCGTACCTGGATATATAGAGTACTACGATCGATGTGCCTCCTGAAGAATCTTCTCGTGCAATGCTCTATTCGACACACATAATCTATTACTGTGCGACAATAATCCATCATCTGTAATGATGAAGTCCTCTGCCAACACTATCTGGACTTATGCTCTGATGCTCCTCAGAGACTCATCTTCGAACTGTACAGCTCTGATCTGGTCCATCAACTTTGACTGTACCTGAAGTCCCTACATATGTGCTCTAACTCCAGAAACTAATACCTCAATGCCCAAACTATCAAGATTGGCCAATAAATGTCTGTCCCTCATCAAATATATAGCCAGTGGATACCTTCGCAAGGCATCCACAAGTACGTTGGCCTTTTCTGGATGATACTACAAAGAAATATCAAAGTCCTTCATCAACCGTCGCTGCCTTATATTGAGCTTTTTTTGTGTAAACACATATTTCATGCTCTTATGATCTGTAAAGATCTATACCCGCTCTCCATACAAGTAGTGCTTCTACAGTTTAAGAGCAAAAATAACTGCTGCCAACTCCAAGTCATGGATAGGGTAATTATTTTCATGTGGGTATAATTTCCTGGAAGCATAGGCAATCACCTCCCTGTTCTGTTGTAACACACAACCCAAACCCTTACCCGATGCATCACTATATATAGAAAATCCTCCTGTCCCTGATGGCAATATCAATATTGGAGCTGTAGTCAATCTCTTCTTTAGATCCTCAAAAGTAAACTGACAATCCTCATTCCAGACAAACTCCATATTCTACCTGGTTAGTCTAGTCATCGGCTCTGCAATCTTGGAAAAATCCTGAACAAATCTCCGATAATAGCCTGCCAGGCCAAGAAAACTCCTGATCTCTGCCACTGAACTCGGGGTAGACTACGACTTAATAGCTGAAATCTTCTTCGGGTCTTCTGAGATTTCGTCTTCTGTAATCACATGCCCGAAGAATTTAACCTTATCAAGGAAGAACTCATACTTCAAAAGCTTGCCATATAGCTTCTACTGCCTAAGGGTCTCCAGAACTATCCTCAGGTGCTTCTCATGCTCCTCCGGGGTCTTCGAATAAATCAGTATATCATCAATGAATACTGCCATAAACTAATCCAAGTACTGATGAAACACCTTATTCATCAGGTTTATGAATACCGCTGGGGCATTGGTCAACCCAAACAGCATCACCAAGAACTCAAACTGTCCATACCGAGTCCTGAAAGCTGTCTTCGGAATATCTTCCTTCTTCACTTTTACCTGGTGGTACCCGACCTCAAGTCTATCTTTGAGAATACTTTCGCTCCGCTTAACTGATCAAACAAATCGTCAATCCGCGATAATTGGTATTTATTCTTGATAATGAGGTTGTTGAGTTCCCTGTAGTCGATACACATGCGTACTGACCCATCCTTCTTCGGTACAAATAAAATTAGAGCACCCCATGGTGATGAACTAGAATGGATAAAGCCCTTTTCCTGCAACTTATTCACCTGCTTCTTCAACTCTGCCAGTTCGTTGTTGTTCGCTCTATAGATGTGTTATGATATTGGCTCTGCGTCTAGCACTAAATCTATAAAGAACTCAATATCTCTGTCCGATGGCAACCCCGACAACTCCTCCGAAAAGACGTCAATATACTCTATAATCAATGGATGTGGCGGCTCCTGCTCTTCTACCAAAGCTCCACAGAAGTCTCCTTCGCTCTGTTCTGCTGCTCCTCTGATGACCTCAAACTCTGGCTCTCTTGGAACCTGGAACAATACTCTGCCTCCTCCATAATTGATACTAGCATGATGCTTACTCAACCAATCCATCATGGGTACTATATCGTAGCTCAAAAGTGGTATTACGAGTAGGCATACGCTCAACCCTCGGCCTTGTCACCCTCATATTTTCAATCAAGGATAGTTTGGTAAATTGACATGGGTATTTTTATTTTAGGAGTATTGTATTAAATATTATGCATGTGTGGTTATTTATTTATTGTATTATTTATTTATTGTTAGATGCTAGATTATTTTGGACTTGTGTAGTGGACCTAACTAGTTAGTTTAGATGCATGAACCCAATATTTATTCTAGTTTAGATTGATCCCAATAATTAGGTCCATTCATTAGGAGGATGAATTAATTAGTGAAACCATTAGACTAAAACCTTTTCTCCTTAATTAATTTCTCCATGAGAGGCCCCAAGGGGTATTTTAGTAATTTTATATTGCTTAGGAGAGGGGGCTAGGACCGGCCACATCAAGGGAGGAGAGAGTATCACTTTTTTTATTTTCATTTCCATTTAGATCTAGATTTTTCCCCTTTCTAATTTCTTCATTCCCTCACCATTTTTACTCATTTTCTTCCCAAATTATTCCTCTATTCTTTATTGGAGGCTACTACAACAAGGATCTATAAGGAGAAGAGTAAGATCCACAAGGAGGAAGCCAAGATCTACAAGGAGGAGGCTACATTCATCATTTGGGGACTTTTTTATTGGGAATCAATCTCCCAATAGGTATATTTTAGTTTTTCCTCTCTTAGTAGACTCTAAATCTGAGATTTAACCACAAGGAACCACCCCACATGCATAGGCTACCCATAGGAATTAGAATTAGGTTCATAGGAGGCCTATGGTAGAAGTTATTGATATTTTGTGTCAATTTTGAGAGAATTTTGAGATTGGCACAGTGGTGTTTGTCAATTGGTCAATTAGATCAATTTGATGTGTGTTTGATTGTTTTGACTAGTGTTGTATCCACAATTGGATACGTGTAGGCCGTATCTCTTTAATTTGGTGATACGAGTTATTTTTGGGGGGTTTTCTCCGATACGGGGATTTGTGCATGTCACTTCTTGACACAAACAAGTAGTTGATTTAATTATTATTCGTATTATACATAATTAGTATTCTAGACTTGCTCGTATTTTTCGGGATGCGTTTGGTTGTGTGGTGGAGCCGTATCGCAAGCGTATCATAGAATGAGTGTGATACGGGTACGGTACACTCCACGTGTTTGTTTCATTGCTCCTTAAATGCATGTGACTTGTGTATATACATATGTATGGGATATTGTGTCTGATAAATATATATTGTGTATGTATTTATAGTATATAGTATACATAAGTATACAAAGCTGTCACTACCATATTTTCTAGGAAAGGGTATTTGAGTAATTTTTCTATTTAATTAATTATTGTGCTTGATAAATAATTATTTGTGGTATTATTTAATTATTGTTAGATATTAATTAATTATTTTGGACTTTTGTTAGTGGGCCTAACTAGTTTAGTTTGGACCCATGGACCAACATGAATTAATTAGTTAAACTTAGCCCATTTAGAAAGCCCATTATTAAGGAGATGGATTAAATTAATTAAATCATAAGACTAGAAGCTTCCTTCCTTAATTATTTCTTCATGAGAGGCCCCAAGAGGTATATTGGATATTACATGATAACTTGAGGGAGGGGAAATAGGGGCCGGCCTATTTAATTAGAGGGGGGAATTTCTCTCTCCTCTTTTCATTCCAAATCTAGATCTAGAATTTCCCACTACCAAATTTTCTTCATTCCCACTTCATTTCCCTACCAAATTTCATTCCAATTCCTTCCTAAATTACCATTAGAGACTTGAGAAACAAGGATCTACAAAGAGGAGTAAGGATCTACAAGTTGGAGGCAATTTTATCTCAATTGGAGGTTTCATTGGGAATCCATCTCCCAATAGGTACAATTCAGTTTTTCCCTTAAAATAGCTTCTAAATCTGAGATTTAACCATAGAAAATCAACCCATATTCATAGACTATCCATAGGATTTGGTTTTGTGTTCGTAGGAGGCATATTGAGAAAGTTATGGTACTTTTTGTGTCAATTTTGGGGGAATTCCGAGATTGAGATTTGTTGTGTGTGTCAATTGATCCTATAGATCAATTTGGCATGCGTTTATGTGTTTGGGGCTAGTTTCGTGTCCATAATTGGATACGTGTAGGTCGTATCACAACAATTTGGTGATACGTGTTATTTTGGAGGTTTTTCCTCCGACACGGGACTTTGTACATGTCATATTTTGACACGGACACGTAGATCTATATTTGACACTTCGTATTATTCATAAATATTATATGTGACTTGTTTGTGTCCTTCGGGATGCAATTGGATGTGTGGTGGACTCGTGTCACATGCGTATCCTAGATCTAGTGGGATACGGTGTGATACTTTCCATATGTTGTGTATTTATGTGTAGATCTAATTATTGTACTTTTAATTCTTGAATTATAATTATGCATATATATAGATGTTATATATGTATTATAGTATATTTATTATAGTATTTATTGTATCATAGATCTATGTATTATATATAGAGAATATATATGAGGTAGCCTTTCTTCTACATGCATTAATATATATGTTATAGTATATTGTATGGATATATATGTATATGTTGTTAAAATATATATGTATGTTTAATTGGGTAATTATATTATTTATAGTTGTTATTGGATTATTTATATATATGTATAGATGTATAATATAATATATTTATGTGTGTGTGTGTGTTGAGGCTATGTCCTATTATGTACATATTATTACAGAGGGGGTGTATTTATAGTTTATTTGGTAACTATATATATATATATATTTGTTTATTTATTATGAGTTATATATATATATATATATATATATATATATATATATATATATATATATATATATATATATATATATATATATGTTATATATATTTTTATAGGTTTTTGGCGACAACAGGTTTAATGACAGCCACTGTCATTAATAGCAGCGGAAGAACAGCAGCAGCCGCTGTAGCTTGAGGTGGCGACATTAATGACAGCAGCCGCTGTCATTAATAGCAGCAGCAGCGGCGAGAAAGAAGCAGCAGCAGCGACAGTTGGAGCGGTGACGGTTGCAAACCGTCACCAAAGCAGCAGCAACAGTGCAGGATTCCAAAAGTAGCAGTGACAGCAGCTTCAGCGACAGGCAGAAACTGTCACTAAAAGCAGCGTATCAGAAATCAGTATTTTCAACACAGTTTTTAGCGACGGTTGGCAGATTTTATATATATATATATTTATATACTTATATATATATATATATATATATATATATATATATATATATATATATATATATATATATATATATATGTGTGTGTGTGTGTGTGTGTGTGTGTGTGTGTGTGTGTGTGTGTATATGTATTGAGATGATATATTATATTGCTAAATTTCTTATATGTATAATATTAGTATATATATGTTATATATATAAGGTTAATTATTATACCAAGGTATTGGGTATTACCTTGAGAAAACCAAGGTAAGTGGGGATACTCAAGATACGAGGTTCAGATATCAAGATTGTGATTAGTTGAGATACCAAGTTGGTTCAAAACCACGGTACCTATTGGATGTTGTAAATTATGAATCTATATTATTATGAATAATTGTTTGACATTATTATTGATGTTACCTTGGGAATTACGTATCCGGAGATACGGTATCCTAATATTTAAGATGTGGGTTTCTTGGCTTAGAGTTTAGTATCTTGACCAAATATTTTGGTGTTAGGCTTGTGCAACCTAGAAATAGATAGTTGACCATGGTTTGACCATAGTTGACCATAGTTGACCTTAGAGTTTACCATAGTTGACTTTTTACTTAGAATTGGCTTTTTGACCTAGAAGTTGACTAGTTTAACTTATTCTCTTTTCGGAACCTTGTATTGATGTTGTATTCCATATCTAGGTCTTCGAGGCACCAAGTCAGACATCTCTAAGACTATTTATCAGACTTCAGGCGAGTACATTCTCTGATAGTTTCTCATTTATGATATCCTCTATGTTCATTGTATCTAGTGTAGATATCCATGTTCTCTTGACACTATGATTACACGGATTGGTATATCCGGGTCTCGTCATGAGATATTATTCGTTGGTATATGGTGTATATGGTGCAAGTATTGTTCATTGGTTATCTTGTACATGTACAGACACTGATTCTCGGGAAGACTAGTTATCTTCTTGGAGAATCCCATGCCATATTATACCGTGGTTGTATCTATTATACCAGTCGAGGGTGGGGGAGTATTAGTATAAATATGTGATCAATATCCCTATTGTATCAAGTACTGATTACTGAATAGTATTGATCATACACCGCACGTATGATTAGTCAGGCCGTATTGCATTTTGTCCAAGCCGATCACATGTTAAGCTATTACTCACATACTTAGTCATTAGTATTCTTGTTCATTGGCATATTGTTCATTATTGTATTTATTCCAGTATTTCCTTATTGTATGTATATATCTTGTATCTATTGTGTATCTTATTTATCCACATCTATTTACTGTTACATAGTTTTTATCATTGATTAGAACTGCTGTTAGAGATGTACTCTGCTCATTTTCTGACTGGATATATTTTCCAGATGACACAGAGGAGTGGTACCCTACCTATTATGGACCTCAGGATGTTGTGGATTTAGATTCTGAGACCCTGGTTCAGGAGGGACTTATCCCAACTGAAACAGTTGACCCGGGTGTTGTAGCTTCGTAGTATTCTTTTGTACATGATTTGTCTCCAGCTTATTCTTGTTACTTCTTTCAGACTCATTGATGTATTATTTTAGACTCATGAGTTGTATTGTGACTATTCTATTCTTTATTTGATTCGTGCTCATTCCATCTTAGTTCTGTGATTAAGTATATTATTATTATTGGTGGTTCATTATATAGTTAGATAGATTATCCACACAACGTTCTACCGTCGATTCTGCGGCATAGGCTGGTCTTTGTTTTCGACTTGTACCCTTACACCGGGTGTGGATTGTGACACATTTTTAGTGGTGGCCCATGCAGGTCCAGCTTCACAAAGTATGTAATATTGTGGTAGTACGACAATTTAGTTGTACTGCTGCGAGCCTGCGATAGGATATAGGATATAGGCTGAGATACTTAATCACATCTAGGAAAATTCTTTTGATTTAACTATTCTACTTTGAAATTGGTACTTGATCTCTTAATCTGTCCTTTTTTTGAGTGTCATGTGCCATATTCATTCTATTCTTCTTGATTCTATTCCAGCTTTAGCTTTGTTTGATAGTGGTGCTTCCATAGTTTTGTATTTGTTTCTTTCGCTCTGAAGCATGGTTTGGTAGCTGAGTCTTTGCTTAGGACTTGCAAGATTATGACTGGGGGAGGCATTATCCTGGTTAATGATATTTGCAATAATCGGAGAGTTACTCTGGGAGGCCGGGAGTTGAGTGCGTGTCTACTTGTAATGCCACTTCCGAGCTACGATATTGTACTCGGGATGGATTGGTTGAGTAGGCACCGTGCTAGCATAGATTGTAGAGGAGGTAGAGTTTTGTTTAGTCCGCCAGGAGAGCCAGAGTTCGAGTTTGCTAGAGGAACTACAGAGCAGGAAGAAGGCATTATTTATGGAGCTATGGTGGAAGACAAGAAATTGCCACATCCGTTGATAGCAGAATTTTTGGATGTGTTTCCTGAGCAATTGCCAGGATTGCCGCCAGATCGAGATGTTGAATTTTCTATAGACTTGGTGCCAGGTGCAAAACAAATTTCGCAGCATGTCTATTGAGCAAACAATAGCGAGCTAGCCGAGCTAAAAAAGCAGGTGGACGAATTACAGGATAAGGGGTTTATCAGATCAAGTTCTTCACCATGGAGAGCCCCGATATTGTTTGTACCGAAGAAGAATGGAACGGTGCGCATGTGCATTGATTACAGGGCTTTGAATAATCTCACTATCAAGAATAAGTATCATTTGCCACGGATTGATGATCTGTTTGATCAGTTGAGTGGAGCCAAGGTGTTCTCTAAGATAGATTTGAGATCAGGCTACCATCAGGTGAAGGTGAAGCCGGCGGACATACCGAAGATTGCTTTTAAAACTCGGTATGGTCAGTACGAGTTTATGGTGATGCCGTTTGGTTTGACTAATGCACCAGTGATATTTATGAACTTGATGAACAAGGTGTTCCACCAGTACCTTGACAAGTTCATGGTGGTGTTCATCGACGACATACTCATATACTCGAGGACACCGGAGGAGCATGAGGAGCATTTGAGGATTGTGTTGGATGTGCTGAGGAAGGAGAAGCTGTATAGGAAGTTGTCCAAGTGTGAGTTTTTCCTGGACAAGGTGGAGTTCTTGGGGCCTGTTGTGACTGGTGATGGTATTTCAGTGGATCCGAAGAAGATTACAGCAGTGGAATCTTGGAAGACCCAGAGTTCGGTAGCAGAGATCAGGAGTTTCTTGGGATTGGCAGGCTACTACAGGAAGTTTGTGCAAGATTTTTCGAGGATTGCTGAGCCGATGACCAGACTCACCAGGAAGGATGTGGAGTTTATTTGGATGGAGGATTGCCAGGTTGCTTTTGAGGAGTTCAAGAAGAGGTTGACATCTGCTCCTATTTTGACGTTGCCATCAGGGTCCGGAGGTTTCACTATTTACAGTGATGCATCGGGAAAAGGGTTGGGTTGTGTTCTTCAGCAGCATGGGAAAGTGATTGCCTATGCATCCTGTCACGACCCGCACCCAGAAAATCGGGCATGAGTCGTGGGAACGTCCAGCCTACGTTGCAGCATCGGCGGCAGAACGCTGTCTAGGTCTACTATCTAGCTAACAATCTCACGCAATCAATATATATACCTGTCAAGATCTCAACTCCAAATGGAGGAGCAATATCATAATGATAACACAAGTACTCAATCACGAATCTAAGCACGATAAGATAACACAAAAGTCTAACAACTATAAGGTCTAAACAACTGCTACTAAAAACAATCACAACAACAATAATAATAATACAACAATATCCAGAATCAAATATAATACAAGGTCTCAATCCAAAACCGGGGACAAATCCGGTGCCAAAAGCTAATAACTACAATAACAGGTCCTAGTGATCCCGGCTACCAACCCAGAAATCACTCCTAAACTAAGGG
>JAYESA010000020.1:74110255-74360255 GCA_036927795.1 Iris macrosiphon
TAATAATAATAATAACAATTAATTAATTAATTAAATAGTTTTAGGTGATTTAAAATTAGGTCCGGGGCCCGATAAATTCCAGAAAAATTACCCTAAGTCCAGTTTTCCATTTTATACCCAAAAATAATATTTTTACAATATTTTAATGTTGTTTATTATTAATTAAAAATTAGGTAATAATTCAAAACCCTGATTTTAATTACAGAAAATTCCCAAAAAATTCCAAAAAATTGTGAAAAGTCCCAATTTTAATATTTTTGAAAAATCAGGGGCTTACAATCTACCCAACTTATAAAATTTCGTCCTCGAAATTTAAAAATATGGCAGGGTTCTCTCTGTCCAATCTCACTTGATTACAGTCCAACGGTTTTCTCTCAGGTGAACATTGCGGTCGCTACCCAACTTATAATTTTACCCATATATCCTCTAAGGCTGTACAACTAGTAAAGCTAGGTCCAACTTAATAAATCAGGGTATTGAATCTTTAAGTCTGCAACACAGAACACATCACCTAGGGTATTGCCTTAGTCATAAAGGGTTATCATCTAGCACTATAAATCAAACTTATACCAAACACAGGATTCTGTCCTTCCGAAGTAAGGGAAGGTGAGGATCAATAATAAAGAGTTTAAGGGCGAGGTGGTAGAACAGAGGTATAGGGATCAAGATGTTTAAAGAATTCTAATGGGAATGGTCAGGCGGTTATGGATTAAGATTCTATTCTGGTAATCATTTATTCGCATGCTCGTATTAGTACAGTTATGTAACTGATACGATATGCTCAGACGTATTTAGGGGCAAGTATACTAGTCAACTATATATCTCAATCCACGTAAAGTAGTCGTGCGAAGTGCGAATCAAAATGCACTAAGGTTGATCAGACCGTAGTACACTGATTCTGAGTAGACACTTGTATTAGTGGGGTTGATCAGGCCTCAATAATACATGTGTCATGAACAAGCCTGATAAAGGGTAAGCTTGCAAAACTAGGCTATAAAATAGCAGCATAAGTCAAGTTCAGCAAAATTAAGTGCGCTAGATGATGATAAAAAGGAGGTACAAATTATTGAAGTTCACAAAATAACACAAAATAAGCACAATAGCAAAATCCTTTAAAACAATTATCAACTTTAAAAGCATACCAGGTATTTAGCAAGTTCAAAATTACTAGGTTGGGGCTGAGGTCACGAACCAATAGGCATGAGCTAAACAATACTAGAAAAGGTATCTACGAATCACTTACGCGCATTAGCTGCTTCCAGAGTTTGCGCGTTCTCCACGGTCATGCTGGTAGAGCAATCTCGTGGTGATCTTGTAGGAACCTCGTCGCTTGCTGGTAGATCCCTTACTCTGCATCCAAAAATAAACGATAACGACGCACAGGAATCAAGGCAGGATGCAAGTCAAGGAATTAATTCAAATTCGACATAGATGTCAAGAACGATTCAAGCAAGTGGATGAGATCCTAAACTTACCTATTCTTATTGCAGGCCTGTTCTGTCCCGAAGTTAAAACCGAACAATTTAGTCGTAGACCTGCATGGGCCACCACAAAAACGTGTCACGACCCGCACCCGGTTATTCGGGCACGAGTGCGTGGGCACGTCCAGCCTACGCCGCAGTATCGGCGGTAGTACGCTGTCTAGGTCAGTTCTGGGATCAAAAAGTATCTATCTCATCCACAATAATGAACATGTAAGAATAATCACAGGAAATAGGAATGCTAAGATTTCATAATATTTAATCTGTGACAACCAATCCACAGTTAATACAAGCCAGAGGTAAATCGGGGACAAACCCGAGTATATGCTGAAAGGAAACAAAATAATAACTAACTGGCTACTCCTCCTCAAAGGTAGTCTCCTGTGTGGGAACCGGATCCTCTTATGTGTCACCTGCTAACTTATAGGGGCCATAATAGGTGGGGGCAAGGTTCTCATCATCGCCTAAATCAACAGATCCAGTCAGGAAAGGAGCAAAGTACACAGTGCACAACAAGATTAAACTAAATATTTTATGATAATTAAATATTGATATCATGTTGAGAAACAGCATAACAGAACATTATTATCTCAGAGTCAAACTGTAAACAGGAATATGAGAAACAGAACTAGATGAAACAAGAAATAAAACTACAATAGCCAGCAAGAAATATAACATAACCAGAACTATCTGTGTGAACTTGTGTTTGTTTTTAGAATACATAGTTGGCATGTAGGGGTTTATAAGGCTAATCCGGCCGTCATAAACGGCTATTAGACAATACAATCGAGATCCGGCTGATGGACAGTCGTGTACCAATAGCTATTAGACAATACAGGGGAAAGGGTAAACTACATGCCTTCTAGGTATTCTCCCACCCGACATGAAAAACAAGACAGGAACTACCAATATTCAAGACATAAAATTCAGTATTTCTAACACTAGGTGTAAACATCAAGGGTACATGTATGGCAGGGAATTAATTATCACAATATATAAAGATTAACTTGAAGTGCAGGTACTTGCCTGTTGTTTGGATCCGATTAATATTGGCTCTCGGAGGAAATTTCCAGAGATAAGTCCAAAAGCTGAAATAGACATTACCATCATGCTCAGAAGATGTCAAATAGCTAGAAATGCCTGTCCTTGGGTCCAATTTGGAGACAAGGGCAAAACGGCAGTTTCGGGTCAAAACGGGGTCCGCTAGTGGGCCCGCTTTGCACCGAAAAACGTGTCCGGGTCAAAGGTCTCCAAATTCACCAAACTTAGTGTCAACAGGTCAGGAACGCTGATACGAACCCAACGGAACTTCCAGATTTGGATTCCGATGAGCCGAACACAAAATCGCCCGGCGAGCGGGGCTTGTAGGGCCCATGACACGCAATTTCGTCAACGTTCTCAGAATTGAACCAAACTTGACCCACAGGACCAGCGTATCGCTACGAGTCCGATGGCGCAAGTTTCGTCTCGATCCGACGTGTGTGCACGAAGTTAGGGTAAATTGCCGAAAAGGCGGATACGGGGCGATGTCCGCGGATACGCGTTGATTCCGGTGTGCACGCACACCCGAGTCAGCTTCCATGAAAACTCACACGTCCGTATCGATGATGCGTACGTATCTGTGAAGACCGCACGCTACCAAGTCGTCCCGTTTGGTGGGGCGCACTCAGTTCCGGGGTAAAACAGGGTCTGGTTTTTCCTGTTTTTGGATCGCGGTGTGCGATCACCACAGGACGCGATGCCCCGAACAGTTTATCCGGACACCGAGAGGGTCATACAGGCTTCACAACGTAATTTGCGGAATTAGAAACAGAGCTACGAAGCAAAAGTTACGCGTACCTGAAGGGGACCCGAAAATCAGGGTCGAGTCGTGTCCGACTCGTGTCGGACACGCGAAGAAGAATTAGGGCTAGGGTTAGGGTTTCGACGTGTGTCGGCCGTAGGCGGCAGCTTGGGCGGCGGAGGAGGGCGGCGCCGCTGCGGGGGAGGCCGAGGGCGGCGCCGGCGTTGCTGGCGGAGGCGGCGGCGCGGGCACGGCGGCCGGGGACGGTTGGGGCGGCCGCTGCTGTCTACTGCGGGGTCGGCTGCTGGCGGAGCAGCGGCGGAGCTGGGCGGGAACGGCGGGGGCTGCAGCGGGCGGCGCCGGTGGCTGACGATGCGGCGGAGCGGAGGAGCGGCGGAGCAGAGGGGGTGAGCCGGCGGGGTCGTGGTGGCCGGAGGGGGGGGTTGAAGGGTTTAATATAGGGGAGGGAGAGGGAGGAGAGAGGGGAGGTCGGCCGGCGGTTGCGGGGTCGTAGCGGCCATGGCACGGCGCTCGCAGCGGCGTGCGGAACGGCCGGGCGCGGCGGACTCGGCGGCGGATGCGCGGGCTGCGGGGAGAAGGGGAACGGGTCAGTCGGGTCCGGGCGGGTCGGGTTCAAGCGGACCCGAACCGACCCGCTAGACGGATGGGCTTGGGCCCAATGGGCTGGGCCGGAATTAAATATAAATAATAATAATAATAATAATAAAAATAAAAATAATAATAATAATTAATAATAATAATAATAATTAATTAATTAATTAAATAGTTTTAGGTGATTTAAAATTAGGTCCGGGGCCCGATAAATTCCAAAAAAATTACCCTAAGTCCAGTTTTCCATTTTACACCCAAAAATAATATTTTCACAATATTTTAATGTTGTTTATTATTAATTAAAAATTAGGTAATAATTCAAAACCCTGATTTTAATTACAGAAAATTCCCAGAAAATTCCAGAAAATTGTGAAAAGTCCCAATTTTAATATTTTTGAAAAATCAGGGGCTTACACAAACACACATATCTATATATATATATAAACACATATGTATATATATATATATATATATATATATATATATATATATATATATATATATAGACACACACACAAACACTTATAGATATATACATACACAAGCATATATATATATAAATACACACACTCATATAGATATACAAACACACACACACACACACACACACACACACACACACACATATATATATATATATATATATATATATATAGACACACATACATATATATATATATATAAACTCATATATACATATATAAACACAACACACACAAAACACAACACAACACACAACACCCCACCAACGCACTCCCAACGACCCCTACACCTATAAATAACTATAAATATATAAAATATAACCCGAGAACTCTAGAACACACTCCTCGAAGCTAACCCTACGCGCGCACAAGTCTAAAACCAAGAAACTAAGTCGAAATGGTCGTTCGGTCATTTCGACGAACACGTGGTGTGCGGTTCACAAAACCTCCCGAAACGCACACCAAACATACTCGGAATCGGTCCAAAAATTATCCACAAGTTCTAATCGATGTCTAGATCCTATAAAAAATTGCTAACTCATTGATTCTAGGTCCGTGGCAAAAACGCGCACACACATAGAACATACGACGACGAAAACCCCCAAATCGCCCGAAACGCCTATTTCTCCGTGACACGACTTCACGTGTCCGAACGGAGACACGTGCTAACCCTGAAGACACCCGAGCACATCTACCCAGGTTCGTCTAACCTAGGACATCACCCAAAATTGGGCCAATCTCGGATTTTACCCAAAATTGACACAAAACCTAATGTCAAAGTCTCCAAACAAGCTCCAACTTCCTCCCACGGGTAGCCCTAAGGTCTAGAAAGGTTCTAAACTAATAATTACACTATATTAGAGTAATCACAAGGAGAAAAAATAGGGTTTACCTCTCGGGAGTTGGAATCTGTCATGCCCCAGTCCCAAAATACCGAGGGACCGGACGCGTGATAATGGCCAACAGCACACACCGATGGACAAACCCAATTTAATGGATCCATCGGGGCGTACTTAAGCTTTAGTACAACAATTAATAGGTCCAATGATACAAGTCACAGTCTATTCTAATCTCATCCACAACAGATAATCACAGATCAAATGCCAGAATAAATGCAAATAAATATAAACTAACAAGTCTGAATAAAAGTGTCCCGGAGAACAATCCGAGAACAAGTCTGGTACATCAATGAAATAGACTAAAAATAAAATAACTATAAACTGAAATAAATGAGTATCTCAAGCCAATACTCAAGAGAAGTCCTCTGGTACAATCTCATCCTCAGATCCTGGTCTACTCCAAGGTAGGCACCTGCTCCTGCTAATGCTAATGCTCCGGTCCCGTATACCTCGGGATAGATCTCGTCAGCTAATCCTGGGGACATAATCTGGATCCAGGTCCTCAGGGGACATAACAAGGTACAGATAATACAAGCCAACATAAATGCAGTGAAATAGTAAATGAAATAAGCAGGGTAAATATGTAACCATCTAGGTGAAATACAAGTTGAGAGCATCACTAGTACTCAGGCTGAGACCACTACAAGCTCTGTGTCGGAGAGCCGGTAGCAGCAATAACTATGTATTTTACTATGTAGTTTACTATGTATTATATATATAAAATCAACCTGTAGCCTATGTGTCTCTCCCTACCCTATGTAATCACACGTCTCATGTCCACGATGCATCATGTCCATGTCACGCACGATCATATCTAATGCAGCAAGTCATCTAATGTCTATGAATATAATGTCTATGTCATAAAGCCTGTATCCTATACAGAATCACCATGAATATCTCAGGAGGATTCTGTCTCATGTATAGTGTCAAGTGTCCTGGGTTATGATGTACTTGATAAGACAAGTACGAGAAAGATGGGGTCTCGGTATCCATGTCTAGATGACAATACCCAACGCCGCGTACGGTGTTGGCACCCGACTATAAATCAGACGCTAAGTACAGTCACACGGTCCTAGGTCAAGCATGCACAACAATATATATATAGATAAGACAAGGAAATATGTAACAAAAACTATACTGTTGGCAAGGTACACTTGCCTGTGGTTCTGGCTCCAACTGTAGCTCTGGTCTCAGTGTGATCTGCAGGTACTACTCCGGTTGCTAAAATAAATATCACCATTAGATTCAGAAAATATCAAATAGCTAGAAACGCCTGTCCTTAAGTCCAATTTGGACACAGGGGCAAAAATGACATTTCCGGTTCAAAGCGGGGTCCACATGTGGGCCACTTTGCACCAAAAAACGTGTCAAGGTCAAAGGTCTCCAAATTCGTCAAACTTAGTGTCAACAAGTCAGGAACGATGATACAAACCCAACGGAACTTCCAGAATTGGATTCCGATGAGCCGATCACAAAATCGCCCGTCAAGTGGAGCCTACGGGGCCCACGATACGCGATTTTGTCAACGTTTTCAGAATCGAACCAAACTTGGGTCACAGGACCAGCGTATTGCTACGAGTCCGATGGCACAAGTTTCGTCTCGATCCGACGTCTATACACAAAGTTACAGCGTATTCCAGAATAGGCGGATACGGGGCGTTGTCGGCGGATATGCGTTGATTCCGGTGTGCACGCTCATCCAGATCAACTTCTGTGAAATCCCACACGTCCGTATCAACGACGCGCACGTTTCGGTAAAGACCGCGTATGACCAAGTCGTCCCGTTTGGCGGGGCGCACTCGGTTCCGTGGTAAAATGGGACGTTGGTTTTTCTGTTTTTGGATCGCGGTTTGCGATCACCACAGGACGCGACGTACCGAGCGAGTTGCACGGGCATCGAGGGGCTCACACAGTCTAAATATCACAACTGACGGAATCAAAAATGGGGCGGCGAGGAGAGAGAAAAGAGTACCTGAACAGGGCTCCGTGAAGACCGATTTCTCGTGTCCTGTCTCGAGTTGCTGTGTCTGGACACTGTGTCGTGGTTCGAGTCTAGGTTCTGCTGTGTCCGTGTCAGCATGTCAAAGCTAGGGCAGCGGAGACTCGTCGTGGCTGCTCAAGCGGAGGCGACCGGATCGGGGTGGCTAGGGTGGATTCAGCGGGGCGGAGCTGGTCGGCTGTGCGGTGGAGTCGAGGGGAGGAGGTTGAGGTCGGGGGCTGGTGTTCGTCGAGGGGTCGACGGTTAGGGCAGAGGGCTTTGGCTTGGGGACGGAGCAGGTCGGCTGTGCGGTGGAGTCAAGGGGAGGAGGTTGAGGTCGGGTACTGGTGTTCGTCGAGGGGTCGACGGTTAGGGTAGAGGGCTTTGGCTTGGGGGCGGAGCAGGTCGGCTGTGCGGTGGAGTCGAGGGGAGGAGGTTGAGGTCGGGTGCTGGTGTTCGGCGAGGGGTCAACGGTTAGGGTAGAGGCGGGCGACGAGGAAGGGAGAGAGGGGGCTGAGCTAGGGTTCAGGTCAGGGGCGGAGATAGGCGGCTGAGGACGGGCGGCTGGGCTAGGGGAGGCGCCGGAGTCTCGCCGGAGGGGTCAAGGAAAGGGTGGCGGCGCTCGGTTAGGGTTAGGTTTAGGGATTAGGGATTTTTAGTAATTTTTTTTCTTTTTGTTTGTGGAGAAAAACTAGGAAATTATGTATTTATACATACAAAAATTTGGACTAGGGTTTGACCTAGGATTTGGGCTGGGTCAACGCTCCTTGGGCTTGGCTTCGGCTCTCATGGGGATGTTGGGCGTTTGGCATGGGTTTAATTCGATTTAATTCTACATCAGTTTCAGGGCTTTAAAAATGATTCCGGGGTCCAATAAATTCACAGAAAATTACCCTATGTCCGATTTTCCATTTTACACTATAAAATATTATTTCCATAATATTTTAATATTAATTAACATCAATTAAAAATCATTTAATTACCAAAAGCCTAGGTTTTAATTACAGAAAAATCCCAGAAAATTACGGAAAATTGTAAAAATCTAAATTAAAATTTCTTAAAAAAATCAGGGGGTTTACAATCTACCCCCCTTAAGAGGATTGCGTCCTCGCAATCAAAGAATAACCGGTCAACAGAGATGACACGGTTGCAAATATTATTTGAAGCACATCACGATAAAGGAGAATCAAGGTTGAGGGGGGTATGAATAACACATAGGAAAAATCATTTTTCGAAGCATTAAAAGTTATACAATCTCCCGTATAAAGAAGATTTAGAAGACTACAGTTCATTACTTATAAAACATATTAGGTTATCAATTCTAAAAACATTCTAGGTTATTAGCAAGTTCAACATTACTAGGTTAAGGCTGAGGTCACGAACCAACATGCAAAAACTAAAGCAAATCTAGAAGCATATAACTATAAAAACTTACGCACATTAGCTACTCCATGAATCTGTGCGTCCTCCAAAGTCATCGTAAAAGCTTGTCCACGTCCTTGCGGTGGATTCCTCTGCTGCTGCTGGGCTTGCTGAAAGAGTGCTGCTTGTGGTGCCAAGGGTGGCCTCGGCTGATACCCTCCTGGTACTGGTAGAGCTGGTTGGTTTGCCCTTGTTGCTCCATCTCGATGCTGAGGACAATCCTTGGCTAAGTGTTGATTGGTTCCGCAAATCAAGCATAATCCTAACTTGCGT
Source organism: Iris macrosiphon (assembly GCA_036927795.1). Taxonomy (NCBI): domain Eukaryota; kingdom Viridiplantae; phylum Streptophyta; class Magnoliopsida; order Asparagales; family Iridaceae; genus Iris; species Iris macrosiphon. The sequence continues at coordinate 74,119,186 of JAYESA010000020.1, forward strand.
CTGCAGTCCCTCTCAATATGGCCTACCTTGCCACAGTATTGACATATAGGTAGTATCTGTGGAGAGGCTCTAGATGGCTGGTGCATGTGAGGTCTCTTTGCGGCTTCTTCTTGTGGTGCTCTGGCTGATGTGGAAGACCGTTTAAGACTGGTCTATCTCCTGGTGACACGCTCCATGTGTCGGGCTGCTGCAATGACGTCCGAGTAAGAAGTAGGCGCAACGGATCCGATCAGTCTCTGTAGCTCGAGGTTTAGTCCGTCAAAGAACTTCTCAGCCTTCTCTTCTTCTGTCGGGATCAAGGTTGGGGCAAAGCAACTTAAACGAATGAATTCTACGTTGTATTCTTCCACTGTCATACTTTCCTGAGTGAGGCGATTGAACTTGTCCCGAAGTTCTGATCGAGCGATCGCCGGAATGTACATCTCCTGAAAGAGCCTGGAAAACTCTTTCCAAGTGGCTCGATCTGGTCCGAGCCGTGTCTCCTCAGATAGCCACCAGTGATGTGCATTATCTGTCAATTGCATTCGGACGGCAGTCATCCAACGTTCTCTTGGAAGCTCAGTTGCTTCCAACTGGTGTTGTATGTTGGTGAGCCACTCATGAACTTCTGTGGGCTCCTTCTTTCCTGAGAAGGTACGAGGCTTTAGCTGGCGGAAATCGGTGATAGATCCTGTCACTGGTCGTCGCGCTGGTAGATTTGCCTGCTCCAGTGCGGTTACTAGGCTGCGACTTAAAGTCTCGTGTTGAATCTGCTGTTGTGCTTGCATCATTACGTAGATCATTTGGAACATCTGTTGCCCGTCCATAGCTTGCCCTTATGGGAATACGGCCATTGGTGGTGTGAACTGCGGCGGAGGTGGAATATTGTCTTGCCGACCTCTTGAGGTATCTTGACTGTTTTGTTGTTCTAGCTAACCTCTACCAACTGGTGTTACTTCATCGTCATAGGTGACATCTGCAACTTATGGTGTTCCTGCGGGAGTCTCGTCGCATGCTTGTGAATCCATTGCTCTGCATCAAAAATAAACTATAAGAAGCGCACAGGAATCAAGGCATGATGCAAGAAAAATTTAGTTCGAATACGATATAGATATTAAGAATAATTCAAGCAAGTGGATAAGATCCTAAAAACTTATCCTATTCTTACTGCAGGCTTGCTCGGTCCCTAAGTTGAAACCGAACAATTTAGTCGTTGACCTGCATGGGCCACCACAAAATTCATGTCATGCCCAAGTCCCAAAATACCGAGGGACCGGACGCGTGACAATGGCCAACAGCACACATCGATGGACAAACCCAATTTAATGGATCCATCGGGGCATACTTAAGTTGTAGTACAATAATTAATAGGTCCAATGATACAAGTCATAGTCTATTCTAATCTCATCCACAACAGATAATCACAGATCAAATGCCAGAATAAATGCAAATAAATATAAACTAACAAGTCTGAATAAAAGTGTCCCGGAGAACAATCCGAGAACAAGTCTGGTACATCAATAAATAGACTGGAAATAAAATAACTATAAACTGAAATAAATGAGTATCTCAAGCCAATACTCAAGAGGAGTCCTCTGGTACAATCTCGTCCTCAGATCCTGGTTCTGCTCCAAGGTAGGCACCTGCTCCTGCTAATGCTAATGCTCCGGTCCCGTATACCTCGGGATAGATCTCGTCAGCTAATCCTGGGGACATAATCCGGATCCAGGTCCTCAGGGGACATAACAAGGTACAGATAATACAAGCCAACATAAATGCAGTAAAATAGTAAATGAAATAAGTAGGGTAAATATGTAACCATCTAGGTGAAATACAAGTTGAGAGCACCACTAGTACTTAGGCTGAGACCACTACAAGCTCTGTGTCGGGGAGCTGGTAGCAGCAATAACTATGTATTTTACTATGTAGTTTACTATGTATTATATATATGAAATCAGCCTATAGCTTGTGTGTCTCTCCCCACCCTATGTAATCACACGTCTCATATCCACGATGCATCATGTCCATGTCACGCACGATCATATCTAATGCAGCAAGTCATCTAATGTCTATGAATATAATGTCTATGTCATAAAGCCTGTATCCTATACAGAATCACCATGAATATCTCAGGAGGATTCTATCTCATTTATAGTGTCAAGTGTCATGGGTTATGATGTACTTGATAAGACAAGTACGAGAAAGATGGGGTCTCGGTATCCATGTCTAGATGACAATACCCAACGCCACGTACGGTGTTGGCACCCGACTATGAATCGGACGCTAAGTACAGTCACACGGTCCTAGGTCAAGCATGCACAACAATATATATATAGATAAGACAAGGAAATATGTAACAAGAACTGCAATGTTGGCAAGGTACACTTGCCTGTGGTTCTGGCTCCAACTATAGCTCTGGTCTCAGTGTGATCTGCAGGTACTACTCCGGTTGCTGAAATAAACAACACCATTAGATTCAAAAAATATCAAATAGATAGAAATGCCTGTCCTTAATTCCAATTTGGACACAGGGGCAAAAAAGATATTTTCGGTTCAAAGTGGGGTCCACATGTGGGCCACTTTGCACCGAAAAATGTGTCAGGGTCAAAGGTCTCCATATTCATCAAACTTAGTGTTAAAAAGTCAGGAACGATGATACGAACCCAACGGAACTTCCAGAATTAGATTTCGATGAGCCGATCACAAAATCGCCCGTCAAGTGGAGCCTACGGGGCCCACGATACGCGATTTTGTCAATGTTCTCAGAATCGAACCAAACTTGGGTCACAGGACCAGCGTATTGCTACGAGTCCGATGGCACAAGTTTTGTCTCGATCCAACGTCTGTACACAAAGTTACAGCGTATTCCAGAATAGGCGGATACGGGGCGTTGTCGGCGGATATGCGTTGATTCCGGTGTGCACGCTCATCCAGATCAACTTTTACGAAATCCCACACGTCCGTATCAATGACGCGCACGTTTCGGTAAAGACCGTGTACGACCAAGTCGTCCCGTTTGGCGGGGCGCACTCGGTTCCGTGGTAAAATGGGACGTTAGTTTTTCTGTTTTTGGATCGCGGTTTGCGATCACCACAGGACTCGACGCACCGAGCGAGTTGCACGGGCATCGAGGGGCTCACACAGTCTACGCGTCACAGCTGACGGAATCGAAAACGGGACGGAGAGAAGAGAGAAAAGAGTACCTGAACAGGGCTCCGTGAAGACCAATTTCTCGTGTCCTGTCTCGAGTTGCTGTGTCCGGACACTGTGTCGTGGTTCGGGCTAGGGCAGCGGAGACTCGCCGTGGCTACTCAGGCGGAGGCGACCGGATCGGGGTGGCTAGGGCGGAGGCAGCGGGGCGGAGCTGGTCGGCTGTGCGGTGAAGTCGAGGGGAGGAGGTTGAGGTCGGGTGCTGGTGTTCGTCGAGGGGTCGACGGTTAGGGCAGAGGGCTTTGGCTTGGGGGCGGAGCAGGTCGGCTGTGCGGTGGAGTCGAGGGGAGGAGGTTGAGGTCGGGTGCTGGTGTTCGGCGAGGGGTCGACTGTTAGGGCAGAGGGCTTTGTCTTGGGGGCGGAGCAGTTCTGCGGTGGAGTCGAGGGGAGGAGGTTGAGGTCGGGTGCTGGTGTTCGGCGAGGGGTCAACGGTTAGGGCAGAGACGGGGCGGCGAGGAAGGGAGAGAGGGGGCTGAGCTAGGGTTCAGGTCAGGGGCGGAGATAGGCGGCTGAGGACGGGCGGCTGGGCTAGGGGCGGCGCCGGAGTCTCGCCGGAGGGGTCAAGGAAAGGGTGGCGGCGCTCGATTAGGGTTAGGTTTAGGGATTAGGGATTTTTAGTAATTTTTTTTCTTTTTATTTGTGGAGAAAAACTAGGAAATTATGTATTTATACATACATAAATTTGGACTAGGGTTTGACCTAGGATTTGGGCTGGGTCAACGCTCCTTGGGCTTGGCTTCGGCTCTCATGGGGATGTTGGGCGTTTGGCACGGATTTAATTCGGTTTAATTCTACATCGGTTTTTAGGGCTTTAAAAATGATTCCGATGTCCAATAAATTCACAAAAAATTATCCTATGTTCGGTTTTCCATTTTATACCCTAAAATATTATTTCTATAATATTTTAATATTAATTAACATCAATTAAAAATCATTTAATTACCAAAAGCCTAGGTTTTAATTACAGAAAAATCCTAGAAAATTACGAAAAATTGTAAAAAATCTAAATTAAAATTTCTTGAAAAATCAGAGGGTTTACAGAATCCCAAGCCAAAGTCTCCAAAAAGTCCCAAATTTACCACACCAAGCTTCCAAGCTTCCAACCAAAGCTCCAACACCAAATCTAAGCTCTACCCACCTAGGTTAGGGGAAAGAAAAGGGTTAGGATTAACACAAATGAAAGAAATAGAAGAAGGAAGAGAAGAAGAATGATGTTCTTACTTGAAGTTGTAGGAATTGAAGAAGAAAGAAGAAGAAAGAGTGGAGAAAAAGAAGAAGAAGAAGAAGAAGAAGAAGAAGAAATGAAGAAGAAGGAGGGGGGTCTGGTCATATTCGGCCAAGGGTGGATTAGGAAATAGGTTTAGGGTTGGGTTTGGCGAAATGAATAAAAAGCCCATAATTCAAGTCATCCTAATTGGGATTTGGGTTTGGGGTTTCCAAATGCACTCTAATAAATCTCTAATCACTCCAACTAACTAACTAAAATATAAATAACTATTTTAAGCCAATAAATAAGTCTAACAAGGGTGTTGGTTGGGTCTGACATGGGTCCCCTAGGGTCTTACATGGGTCCAGGCTAGCCAAATACTAAAATAACTAATAAAAAAATAATACAACCAACAATTAAATATAAATACAAATATTTATAATAAATACACAATTAACCAAATTTTAAAAAATATATCCTGCTCTGGAAATGGGGTAGTGACACATCTAGGCAATTGCGTCCTCATGAAAAGAATTACCATACCCATAATTTGGAGTTGGCAGCCGTCATATTCGCTCTGAAGTTGTGGAAATATTAGTTGTACGGAGAGCTTGTGGAGTTCTTTACAGACCAATAAAGCTTGAAGTACGTTTTTACGCAGAAGGAGTTGAACATGAGGTAGCATCGGTGGTTGGAACTGATGAAGGATTTTGATATCTCTTTGCAATATCATCCTGGAAAAGCCAATGTAGTTGCCGATGCTTTGAGCAGGTATCCGGTAGCTATGTTCTTGACACAGGATCGATATTTGTTGGAGGATTTAGAGAGCTTGGGCATTGAGGTGATTGTTCCTGGTGGTGCTATGCAGATGTGGGGATCGCAGATACATTCAGATTTGATGGACATGATCAAGACAGCACAGTATAAGGATGTATCTCTGAGGAGTATCAGAGCTAAGGTGAGAGCAGGATTGGAGGATGATTTCACTATTGCTGAGGATGGATCTTTGAGGCATGGAGTTAGATTGTGTGTGCCTAGTGGGGAGCTGCGTGAGGAGGTGTTGCAGGAAGCGCATCACTCTCAGTATTCCATGCATACATGTGCTAACAAGATGTATTAGGGTATGCGAGAGAGTATGTGCTGGTATGGCATGAAGAGGGAAGTGGCACAGTTTGTATCCAGATGTAGTGTGCCAGCAGGTGAAAGCCGAGAGGCAGAGGCCAGGAGGTTTACTTCAGCCATTATCCATTCTAGAATGGAAGCGGGAACACATTACTATGGATTTTGTGTCCGGACTTCCACGATCTCCAGGAGAGAAAGACGCAATTTGGGTCATCGTTGATAGGTTGACCAAGTTGGCCCACTTCTTGCCTTTCAAAGTGGGTTTATCGACGGAGAATATAACAGAGATGTATGTGAGGCAGATCGTTAGGATACATGGAGTTTCCGTCAGCATAGTCTCAGATCGGGATAGTCATTTCACTTCTCATTTCTGGAGGAGTTTGCAGGAGAGTTTGGACACTCAGCTCAAATTCAGTACTGCATATCATCCCCAGACAGATAGGCAGTCAGAGAGGACTATTCAGACTCTTGAGGATATGTTGTGCACTTGTGTACTAGATTTTGGGGGTTCTTGGAAGGACCATCTCCATTTGGTAGAGTTTGCTTACAACAACAGTTACCAGGCCAGTATAGAGATGCCACCTTTTGAAGCTCTGTACGGTCGGAGGTGTCGTACTCCTTTGTCTTGGGATGATGTTGGAGAGAGAGTTTTGCTTGGGCCAGAGATGGTTGTGGATGCAGCAGAGAAGGTTCAGTTGATCAGAGACAGACTTCGAGTGGCGCAGGACAGATAGCGGCATTGGGCCGATAGCCATCGGAGACCTTTGGAGTTCGAGGTATAGTTTAGATTTTGTTTTGTGTTTGTTCTTGGTTGTTTGTTATAGATTAAGTTCTTAAGGTGGTGTTTTGTTCTAGGTGGGTGGTTTGGTGTTTCTGAGGATTTCTCCGACACGAGACATGATTCGCTTCGGTGGAGGCAGAAAGCTTAGTCCGCGATTCATCGGACCTTTCACTATTCTAGAGAGGGTCGGTACAGTTGCTTATAGACTAGACTTGCCACCTACATTGGAGGTAGTACACAACGTGTTTCACGTGTCACAGTTGAGATGATACATGACAGATCCTAGTCATGTATTGGATCACTCGGAGATAGAGGTGGGCCCTACTCTTAGTTATCCAGAGCAGCCAGTTGAGATTCTGGATCGGAGAGAGAAGGTGCTGAGGAATCAGACTATTCCTTTGGTGCGCGTCGTATGGAGGCATCACTCTCCGGGAGAGTCTACCTGGGAGAGAGAGGATGAAATGCGAGAGCGTTATCCATATTTGTTTGTGCATTGAGGTATGTTATTTCCTAGTTATGTTCTGATCATTGTTATGTTCTTTCATAGTTAGTTATGATTCTTTAGTTCTGTTTTGTTATTTTCTAGGGGTAGTTTTCGTCTTTGAATTTCGAGGTCAAAATTATTTTAAGGAGGGTAGACTTGTCACTACCACATTTTCTAGGAAAGTATATTTTAGTAATTTTCCTATTTAATTAATTATTGTGCCTGATAAATAATTATTTATTATATTATTTAATTATTTTTAGATGTTAATTAATTATTTTGGACTTGTGTTAGTGGACCTAACTAGTTTAGTTTGGACCCATGGACCAACATGAATTAATTAGTTAAACTTAGCCCATTTAGAAAGTCTATTGTTAAGGAGATGGATTAAATTAATTAAATCATTAGACTAGAAGCTTCCTTCCTTAATTATTTTTTCATGATAGGCCCCAAGGGGTATATTGGACAATACATGATAACTTGAGGGAGGGGAAATAGGGGCCGGCCTATTTAATTAGAGGGAAAAATTTCTCTCTCCTCTTTTCATTCCAAATCTAGATCTAGAATTTCCTACTACCAAATTTCCTTCATTCCCACTTCATTTTTCTACCAAATTTCATTTTAATTCCTTCCCAAATCACCATTAGAGACTTGAGAAAAAAAGATCTAGAAGGAGAAAGCAAGGATCAGCAAAGAAGAGCAAGGATCTACAAGTTGGAGGCAATTTTATCTCAATTGAAGGTTTTATTGGGAATCAATCTCCCAATAGGTACATTCAGTTTTTTACCTTAAAATCAACCCATATGCATATACTACCCATAGGATTTGGTTTTGTGTTCATAGGAGGCCTATTGAGAAAGTTATGGTGCTTTTTATGTCAATTTTAGGGGAATTTCGAGATTGACATTTGTTGTGTGTGTCAATTGATCCTATAGATCAATTTGGCATGTGTTTATATGTTTGGGGCTAGTGTCATGTCCACAATTGGGTACGTGTAGGTCATATCCCAACAATTTGGTGATACGTGTTATTTTAGGGGGTTTTCCTCCGACACGGGACTTTGTACATGTCATATTTTAACACGGACACGTAGATCTATATTTGACACTTCGTATTATTCATAAATAATATATATGACTTGTTTGTGTCCTTCCGGGGTATAATTGGATGTGTGGTGGACTCGTGTCACATGCGTATCCTATATCTACGGTGTGATACTTTCCATATGTTGTGTATTTATGTGTAGATCTAATTATTGTGCTTTTAATTCTTGAGTTATAATTGTGCATATTTATATAGATGTTATATATGTATTATAGTATATTTATTATAGTGTTTATTGTATCATAGATCTATGTATTATATATAGAGAATATGTCACTACCACATTTTAGGAAAAAAGGGTATTTTGGTAATTTCCTATTTAAATAAATATTGTGCATAGTAAATAATTTTTGTTGTATTATTTAATTGTTGTTGGATGTTATTTAATTATTTTGAACTTATTTTAGTAGACCCAACTATTTTAGTTTGGATCCATGGACCAACATGAATTAAATAGTTAGATTTGGCCCATTTAGAAAGCCCATGGTTAAGGAGATGGATTAAATTAATTAAGTAATTAGACTAGAAGCTTCCTTCCTTAATTATTTCTTCATGAGAGGCCCCAAGGGGTACATTGGACATTTTATAATTGCTTGGGAGAGGGGCAATGCCGGCCTATTAAAAGAGGGGGGAAATTTCTCTCTCCTCTCATTCTCATTTCCAATCTAGATCTAGAATTTTCCACTCCCAAATTCCCTCCATTCCCATTCCAATTCTCCCCCAAATTCATTCCAAATTCTTCCCAATTCACCATTAGAAAGTTGAGAAGCAAGGATCTAGAAGGAGGAAGCAAGGATCTACAAAGAGGAGCAAGGATCTACAATTTGGAAGCAAGTTTATCTCAATTGGAGGTTTCATTGGGAATTCATCTCCCAATAGGTATAATTCAGTTTTTTCTATTAAAATAGCTTCTAAATCTGAGATTTAATCATGTAAAATCAACCCATATATATGTACTACCCATAGGACTTTATTTTATGTTCATAGGAGACCCATGGAGAAAGTTATGGTACTTTTTGTGTCAATTTTGTTAGAATTCCGAATTTATATTTTGTTGTGTGTGTCAATTGATCCTATAGATCAATTGGGCATGTGCTTATGTGTTTGGGGCTTGTGTCGTGTCCATATTTGGGTACTTGTGGTTCGTATCCCAACTATTTTGTAATACGTGTCATTTTGAGGGTTTTCCCTCCGACACGGGGCTTTGAACATGTCGTATTTTGACACGGACACATAGATCTACTTTTGACACTTCGATTTGTTCATAAATATTATTTGTGACTTGTTTGTGTCCTTCGGAGTACAATTGGTTGTGTGTTGGACTCGTGTCACATGCGTATCCTAGATCTAGTGGGATACGGCGTGATACTCTCCAATTTGGTATGTTTATCTGTAGATCTAATTATTTATGCTTTAAATTCTTCATTTATAATTAGTAAATATATATAGATATTATATATTATTTTAGTATATTTATTATGGTATTTATTGTAGCATAGATCTATAGATATTTCTATGTATTCTAATGTGGTGTATAAATATATGTATGTAGCTTTCTTGCATGCAATTATATATGTACTTATGTTAATAACATAAATTATACATAAATATTTTATAAAATATATTTATGTGTTTAAATGTGTAATTATATTATTTATAATTATTATGTAATTATTTGGATATTAATGAATGTATTTTTATGTGTGCTTCTAGCAATGTAAAATATGTACATTAATATGTGCATTGTGTTTAGTAATTATTAATATTTTAATGTGCAAGTTTATGTGTATATATATATAAGTATATATATTTATTAAATTGTTTTATATATGTATATATATATATATATTTAATTATATTTATTTATAGTTATTAATATATAGATTATATATATATAGCTTTGGCGACAGGGCATTTAATGACAGAATCCTGTCATTAAAACAGCAACCGCTGTAGCATTAATAGAGCATTTAATGATAGTTCTGTCATTAAATACAGTGGGCGGGTTTATTAAGCGACAGTTTCTGCGACAGTTTTAACTGTCAGCGATCCGAGTCAGCAGTGGTTTATATATAGAGTTTCTGCGACAGATTTTCTGTGACAGTTGAGACTGTCACTATAAGCTGTTTTATTTAAATTTGTATTTTTAGCTCACTGTTTTCAGTGACGATTTGGCAGATTTAATTTATATATTATATATTATATTTGTATATATATATATATAGGTGTTTTTGTGAGGTATAATACTAATAATAATATATTATTTTATTTGTATAAATATTGGTTTGTATATACATTATTTAGAGTGTATAATATTGTATTATTAATATACTCTGTGTGGGTATCAATTGGGATCTAATTTTGATTCCTAAATTATTGTATTTTATTTTCTATATTATTTATATAGATGTCTTGTGAGGATGACTTTGGTTTGACCATGTTTGACTTTAGTTGACTGTAGAGTTGACCATAGTTGACTTTTGACTTAGAATTTATTTATTGACCTAGAAGTTGACTAGTTTGACTTGTTCTCTTTCCGGGACCTTGTTTTAATGTGGTATTCCATATCTAGGTCTTCGAGGCACCGAGTCAGACATCTGTGAGACTGTTCTTTGAACTTCAGGCGAGTACATTCTCTGATAGTTTCTCATTTATGATATCCTCTATGTTCGTTGTATCTAGTGTAGATATACATATTTCTCTTGACACTATGGTTACACGGATTGGTATATCCGGATCTCGTCATGAGATGTTATTCCTTGGTATATGGTGTATATGGTGCAAGTATTGTTTCATTGGTTATCTTGTACATGTACAGACACCGATTTTCGGGAGGAGTCGCTCTCTTCTTGGGGAATCTAGTGCCATAGCATACCATGGTTGGATCTATTATACCAGTTGGGGGTGGAGAGTATTAGTATAGATATGTGATCAAATCCCTATTGAATAAAGTATTGGTAAGCGAATAGTGTTGATCATGCACCGTACGTATGATTAGCCAGGCCGCATTGTATCTTGCCCAAGCCGATCACATGTTAAGCTAGTACTCACACACTTAGTCATTAGTATTATTGTTTCATTGGCATATTGTTCATTATTGTGTTTCTTTCCAGTATTTCCTTATTGTCTATATATCTCTTGTATCTATTTTTTGTATCTTGTTTATCCACAGCTATTTACTGTTACATAGTTTTTATCATGGATTAGAACTGCTGTTAGAGATATACTCTGCTCCTTTCCTGACTGGATATATTTTTTCAGATGACACTGAGGAGTACCCTACCTATTATGGACCCCAGGATATTGTGGGTTTAGATTCGGAGACCCTGGCTCAAGAGGGACTTATCCCAACTGAGACAGTTGACCCTGGAGTGTAGCTCTGTAGTATGATAGTATTCTTTTGTACTGGATTTGTCTCCAGCTTATTTTTGTTACTCTTCAGACTCATTGGTGTATTATTTTAAACTCATGAGTTGTATGATGACTATTCTATTCTCATCTGATTCGTACACATTCTATCTTAGTTCTGTGATTGAGTATACTATCATTATTGGTGGTTCATTTTATTGTTAGATAGACTATCTAGACAGCGTTCTACCGTCGATTCTGCGGCGTAGGCTGGGCGTTGTTTCCGACTAGTATCCTTACATCGGGTACGGGTCGTGACACTTTTTTGGTGGTGGCCCATGCAGGTCTAGCTTCACAAGTATGTGATGTCGTGGTAGTGCGACAACTTAGTTGTACTACTACGAGCCTGCGATAGGATATAGGATATAGGCTGAGATACTCAATCACATCTAGGAAAATTCTTTTGATTCAACTATTCTCCTTTGACATTGATACTTGATCCCTTAAACTGTCCTTTCCTTGATGTCTTACATCTTGTGCCATATTGATTCTTTCTTTCGCTTTGTCTCAGGATGCCGCCTAAGACTAGATCACAACAGGGGAGAGCAGCTTCTGAGAGGTCTGCGACATCCTGAGGGCCTGCACCAGTCACTTCTCCGGTGATTGGAGTGTCAGCTGCTTTCGGAGGTCCACCACCTACTCAGAGGACTATGCCAGCTGTATCTGAGGGGCTTCTACCTCCACCTCCTGTGCCAGCAGGGGCGTCACAGATGTTTATACTGTTTCGTGAGATGCTCGAGGCACAGAGGGCTCAGTCAGAGGCACATCAGAGGCAGACCGACGTTCTACGACAGGGCATTGAGAGTGCTCATCAGCTTGCTCATGCTGTAGTTGAGAGAGGAGTTCCGGTCCAGCAGCAGGTTGTTCCTCAAGTTGCTCAGCTTTGGCCAGGCAATATTCAGGACTTCAAGAAACTGGAGCCTAGGATTTTCAAAGGGACGAAGGGCATTGTCTATGCTGATGATTGGCTCGAGGACATTGAGCGTCTTATGAGGGTGTCCCGTCTTTCTGAAGATCTGAAGGTTGAGGTGGTAGGACTTCAACTGTTCGACGTCGCTCGCACTTGGTTTAGGAATGAGCCAGTTCTGGTTGACGTAGGACAATCTTGGGAGGTATTCAAGGACCTTTTCAAGAAGAAGTTTTTCGCTCGGATAGACAGGCTTGACTTGGGGAGAAAATTTAAGAGTCTCATTCAGGGGAGCATGTCTGTGGAGGAATACGCTGCAAAGTTCGGTAGGTTGAGCCGATTTACAGAGTATTTGGTGAGAGAGCCGGAGGTTCGAGCTATTCGTTTCTGAGAGGGTCTAAACTGGGAAGTGAAGATTCTCATTCCGTCTTTTTATGAGACATACTCGGAGATACTTGCGGAGGCACGCAAGGTTGAGCGGGATCTGGGTTTGAAGACCAAGAGAGACCGTGATTCTTTTCTGGGGGCCAACGGCAGTGCAGTATCTGCCAAACGTCCTTATTTCCAGTCCAGACCTTTCCAGCAGCCACAGCAGAACCAGACTCCAGCTAGAGCGCCTTTTCACCAGGCACCTCAGCAGCAGAGACAGTTACAGCAAGCTCCATGCAACTTCTGCAAGAAGTCCAGCCACATCTGGGAAGTTTGCAGGAGGAGGTTAGGAGTTTGTTTGTATTGTGGTACTGAAGGGCATCAATCAAGGGGGTGTCCTCGTCGTGCAGTTCAGGGAGCAGCTCCAGCTCCGAGGACACAGACGAGACCACCTGCAGCACAGCCGAGGGGACCGCTTCCGACACAGCAATAGCATTTTGTCCAGCATCAACAGCAGGAAGGTGCTCGACAGGGACGAGCGTTTGCTATAACCGTCGAAGAGGAGGAACCTACCGGAGATGTCATCGCAGGTTCTATTCTTCTTGATTCCATTCCAGCTTTAGCTTTGTTTGATAGTGGTGCTTCCCATAGTTTTGTATCTGTTTCTTTTGCTCTGAAGCATGGTTTAGTAGCTGAGTCTTTGCTTAGGACTTGCAAGATCATGACCGGGGAGGCATTATCCTGGTTAATGATATTTGCAAGGATCAGAGAGTTACTCTGGGAGGCCGAGAGTTGAGTGTGTGTCTACTTGTAATGCCACTTTCGAGCTACGACATTGTACTTGGGATGGATTGGTTGAGTAGGCACCGTGCTAGCATAGACTGTAGAGGAGGTAGAGTTTTGTTTGGTTCGCCAGGAGAGCCAGATTTCGAGTTTGCTAGAGGAGCTGCGGAGCAGGGAGAAGGCATTATTTGTGGAGCTATGGTGGAAGACAAGGAGTTGCCGCATCCGTTGATAGCAGAATTTTTGGATGTGTTTCCTGAGGAATTGCCAGGATTGCCGCCAGATCAAGATGTTGAATTTTCTATAGACTTGGTGCCAGGTGCAGAACCAATTTCGCAGCATATCTATAGAGTAAACAACAGCGAGCTGGTCGAGTTGAAGAAGTAGGTGGACGAATTACAGGATAAGGGGTTTATCAGATCGAGTTCTTCACCATGGGGAGCCCCGGTATTGTTTGTATCGAAGAAGGATGGATCGGTGCGTATGTGCATTGATTACAGGGCTTTGAATAATCTCACTATCAAGAATAAGTATCCTTTGCCACGGATTGATGATCTGTTTGATCAATTGGGTGGTGCCAAGGTATTTTCTAAGATAGATTTGAGATCAGGCTACCATCAGGTGAAGGTGAAGCCGGAGGACATACCGAAGACTGCTTTTAGAACTCGGTATGGTCAGTACGAGTTTATGGTGATGCCGTTTGGTTTGACTAATGCACCGGCGGTATTTATGAACTTGATGAACAAGGTGTTCCACCAGTACCTTGACAAGTTCGTGGTGGTGTTCATCGACGACATACTCATATACTCGAGGACACCGGAGGAGCATGAGGAGCATTTGAGGATTGTGTTGGATGTGCTGAGGAAGGAGAAGCTTTATGGGAAGTTGTCCAAATGTGAGTTTTTCTTGGACAAGGTAGAATTCTTGGGGCATGTTGTGACTGGTGATGGTATTTCAGTAGATCCGAAGAAGATTTCAGCAGTGGAATCTTGGAAGACTCCGAGTTCGGTAGCAAAGATCAGGAGTTTCTTGGGATTGGCAGGCTACTACAGGAAATTTGTGCAAGATTTTTCGAGGATTGCCGAGCCGATGACCAGACTCACAAGGAAGGATGTGAAGTTTGTTTGGACGGAGGATTGCCAGGTTGCTTTTGAAGAATTGAAGAAGAGGTTGACGTCTGCTCCTATTTTGAGGTTGCCATCAGGGTCCGGAGGTTTCACTATTTATAGTGATGCATCGGGAAAGGGTTTAGGTTGTGTTCTTCAGCAGCATGGGAAAGTGATTGCCTATGCATCCAGGCAATTGCGTCCTCATGAAAAGAACTATCCTACCCATGATTTGGAATTGGCAGCCGTCATCTTCGCTCTAAAGTTATGGAAACATTATTTGTACGGAGAGCGTGTGGAGATCTTCACAGACCACAACAGCTTGAAGTACGTTTTCACACAGAAGGAGTTGAACATGAGGCAGCGTCGGTGGTTGGAACTGATGAAGGATTTTGATATCTCTTTGCAATATCATCCTGGGAAAGCCAATGTAGTTGCCGATGCTTTGAGCAGGTATCCGGTAGCTATGTTCTTGACGCAGGATCGATATTTGTTGGAGGACTTGGAGAGCTTGGGCATTAAGGTGATTGTTCCTGGGTGTGCTATGCAGATATGGGGATTGCAGATACACTCAGATTTGATGGACAGGATTAAGGCAGCACAGTATGATGACGTATCTTTGAGGAGTATCAGAGCTCAAGTGAAAGCAGGATTGGAGGATGATTTCACTATTGCAGAGGATGGATCTTTGAGGCATGGAGTTAGATTGTGTGTGCCTAGTGGGGAATTGCGAGAGAAGGTGTTGCAGGAAGCGCATCGCTCTCAGTATTCCATACATCCAGGTGCTAACAAGATGTATCGGGATATGCGAGAGAGTGTGTGGTGGTATGGCGTGAAGAGGGAAGTGGCACAGTTTGTATCCAGATGCTTAGTGTGCCAGCAGGTGAAAGCCGAGAGGCAGAGGCCAAGAGGGTTACTTCAGCCATTACCCATTCCAGAGTGGAAGTGGGAACACATTACTATGGATTTTGTGTCCGGACTTCCACGATCTCCATGAGGAAAAGACGCAATTTGGGTCATTGTTGATAGGTTGACCAAGTCGGCCGACTTTTTGCCTTTCAAGGTGGGTTTGTCTACGGAGAAGCTGGCAGAGATATATGTGAGGCAGATCGTTAGGATACATGGAGTTTCCGTCAGCATAGTCTCAGATCGGGATAGTCGTTTCACTTCTCATTTCTGGAGGAGTTTGCAGGAGAGTTTGGGCACTCAGCTCAAGTTCAGTACTGCATATCATCCCCAGACAGATGGGCAGTCAGAGAGGACTATCCAGACTCTCGAGGATATATTGCGCACTTGTGTACTAGATTTTGGGGGTTCTTGGGAGGACCATCTCCATTTGGTAGAGTTTGCTTACAACAACAGTTACCAGGCCAGTATAGAGATGTCACCTTTTGAAGCTCTATATGGTCGGAGGTGTCGTACTCCTTTGTCTTGGGACAATGTTGGAGAGAGAGTTTTGCTTGGACCAGAGATGATTGTGGATGCAGCGGAGAAGGTTTAGTTGATCAGAGACAGACTTCGAGTGGCGCAGGACAGACAGCGGCATTGGGCCGATAGCCATCGGAGACCTTTGGAGTTTGAGGTATAGTTTAGATTTTGTTTGTGCTTGTTCTTGTTTGTTATAGATTAAGTTCTTAAGATGGTATTTTGTTCTAGGTGGGTGGTTTGGTGTTTCTGAGGATTTCTCTGACACGAGGCAAGATTCGCTTCGGTGGAGGCGGAAAGCTTAGTCCGCGATTCATCGGACCTTTCACTATTCTAGAGAGGGTCGGTGCAGTTGCTTATAGACTAGACTTGCCACCTGCATTGGAGGGAGTGCACAACGTGTTTTATGTGTCGCAGTTGAGACGATACGTGGCAGATCCTAGTCATGTATTGGATCACTCAGAGATAGAGGTGGGCCCTACTCTTAGCTATCCAGAGCAGCCAGTTGAGATTCTAGATCGGAGAGAGAAGGTGCTGAGAAACCAGACTATTCCTTTGGTACGCGTCGCATGGAGGCATCACTCTCCGGGGAAGTCTACCTGGGAGAGAGAGGATGACATGCGAGAGCGTTATCCATATTTGTTTGTACCTTGAGGTATGTTATTTTCTAGTTATGTTCTGTTCATTAGTTAATTGTGATTCTTTAGTTCTGTTCTGTGATTTTCTGGGGGTAGTTTTTATCTTTAAATTTCGAGGACGAAATTATTTTAAGGAGGGTAGACTTGTCACTACCACATTTTAGGAAAAAGGGTATTTTGGTAATTTCTTATTTAAATAAATATTGTGCATGGTAAATAATTTTTGTTGTATTATTTAATTGTTGTTGGATGTTATTTAATTATTTTGGACTTATTTTAGTAGACCCAACTATTTTAGTTTGGACCCATGGACCAACATGAATTAAATAGTTAGATTTGGCCCATTTAGAAAGCCCATGGTTAAGGAGATGGATTAAATTAATTAAGTGATTAGACTAGAAGCTTCATTCCTTAATTATTTCTTCATGAGAGGCCCCAAGGGGTACATTGGACATTTTACAATTGCTTGGGAGAGGGGTAAGGCCGGCCTATTAAAAGAGGGGGGAAATTTCTCTCTTCTCTCATTCTCATTTCCAATCTAGATCTAGAATTTCCCACTCCCAAATTCCCTCCATTTCCATTCCAATTCCCCACCAAATTCATTCCAAATTCTTCCCAATTCACCATTAGAAAGTTGAGAAGCAAGGATCTAGAAGGAGGAAGCAAGGATCTACAAAGAGGAGAAAGGATCTACAATTTGGAAGCAAGTTTATCTCAATTGGAGGTTTTATTGGGAATCCATCTCCCAATAGGTTTAATTCAGTTTTTCCCATTAAAATAGCTTCTAAATCTAAGATTTAATTATGTAAAATCAACCCATATGTATGTACTACCCATAGGACTTTGTTTTATGTTCATAGGAGACCCATGGAGAAAGTTATGGTACTTTTTGTGTCAATTTTGTTGGAATTCCGAATTTACATTTTGTTGTGTGTGTCAATTGATCCTATAGATCAATTAGGCATGTGCTTATGTGTTTGGGGCTTGTGTCGTATCCATATTTGGGTACTTGTGGTTCTTATCCCAACTATTTGGTGATACGTGTCATTTTGAGGGTTTTCCCTCCGACACGGGGCTTTGAACATGTTGTATTTTGACACGGACACATAGATCTACTTTTGACACTTTGATTTGTTCATAAATATTATTTGTGACTTGTTTGTGTCCTTTGGGGTGTAATTGGTTGTGTGTTGGACTCGTGTCACATGCGTATCCTAGATCTAGTGGGATACAGTATGATACTCTCCAATTTGGTGTATTTATGTGTAGATCTAATTATTTATGCTTTAAATTCTTTATTTATAATTAGTAAATATATATAGATATTATATATTATTTTAGTGTATTTATTATGGTATTTATTGTAGCATAGATCTATAGATATTTCTATGTGTTCTAATGTGGTGTATAAATATATGTATGTAGCTTTCTTGCATGCAATTATATATGTACTTATGTTAATAACATAAATTATACATAAATGTTTTATAAAATATATTTATGTGTTTAAATGTGTAATTATATTATTTATAATTATTATGTAATTATTTGGATATTAATGAATGTATTTTTATGTGTGCTTCTAGCCATGTAAAATATGTACATTAATATGTGCATTGTGTTTAGTAATTATTAATATTTTAATATGCAAGTTTATGTGTATATATATAAGTATATATATATTTATTAAATTGTTTTATATATGTATATATATATATATATATATATTTAATTATATTGATTTATAGTTATTAATATATAGATTATATATATATAGCTTTGGCGACAGGGCATTTAATGACAGAATCCTGTCATTAAAACAGCAGCCACTGTAGCATTAATAGAGCATTTAATGACAGTTCTGTCATTAAATACAGTGGGCGGGTTTATTAAGCGACAGTTTCTGCGACAGTTTTAACTGTCAGCGATCCGAGTCAGCAGTGGTTTATATATAGAGTTTCTGCGACAGATTTTCTGTGACAGTTGAGACTGTCACTATAAGCTGTTTTATTTAAATTTGTATTTTTAGCTCACTGTTTTCAGTGACAATTTGGCAGATTTAATTTATATATTATATATTATATTTGTATATATATATATGTATATATATAGGTATTTTTGTGAGGTATAATACTAATAATAATATATTATTTTATTTGTATAAATATTGGTTTGTATATACATTATTTAGAGTGTATAATATTGTATTATTAATATACTTTGTGTGGGTATCAATTGGGATCTAATTTTGATTCCTAAATTATTGTATTTTATTTTCTATATTATTTATATAGATGTCTTGTGAGGATGACCTTGGTTTGACCATGTTTGACTTTAGTTGACTTTAGAGTTGACCATAGTTGACTTTTGACTTAAAATTTATTTATTGACCTAGAAGTTGACTAGTTTGACTTATTCTCTTTCCGGGACCTTATTTTAATGTGGTATTCCATATCTAGGTCTTCGAGGCACCGAGTCAGACATCTGTGAGACTGTTCTTTGGACTTCAGGCGAGTACATTCTCTGATAGTTTCTCATTTATGATATCCTCTATGTTCGTTGTATCTAGTGTAGATATACATGTTTCTCTTGACACTATGGTTACACGGATTGGTATATCCGGATCTCGTCACGAGATGTTATTCCTTGGTATATGGTGTATATGGTGCAAGTATTGTTTCATTGGTTATCTTGTACATGTACAGACACCGATTTTTGGGAGGAGTCGCTCTCTTCTTGGGGAATCTAGTGCCATAGCATACCGTGGTTGGATCTATTATACCAGTTGGGGGTGGGGAGTATTAGTATAGATATGTGATCAAATTCCTATTGAATAAAGTATTGGTAAGCGAATAGTGTTGATCATGCACCGCACGTATGATTAGCCAGGCCGTATTGTATCTTGCCCAAGCCGATCACATGTTAAGCTAGTACTCACACACTTAGTCATTAGTATTATTGTTTCTTTGGCATATTGTTCATTATTGTGTTTCTTTCCAGTATTTCCTTATTGTCTATATATCTCTTGTATCTATTTTGTGCATCTTGTTTATCCACAACTATTTACTGTTACATAGTTTTTATCATGGATTAGAACTGCTGTTAGAGATGTACTCTGCTCCTTTCCTGACTGGATATATTTTTCCAGATGACACTGAGGAGTACCCTACCTATTATGGATCCCAAGATATTGTGGGTTTAGATTCGGAGACCCTGGCTCAAGAGGGACTTATCCCAACTGAGACAGTTGACCCTGGAGTGTAGCTTTGTAGTATGATAGTATTCTTTTATACTGGATTTGTCTCCAGCTTATTTTTGTTACTCTTCAGACTCATTGGTGTATTATTTTAAACTCATGAGTTGTATGATGACTATTCTATTCTAATCTGATTCGTGCTCATTCTATCTTAGTTCTGTGATTGAGTATACTATCATTATTGGTGGTTTATTTTATTGTTAGATAGACTATCTAGACAACGTTCTACCGCCGATTCTGCGGCGTAGGCTGGGCGTTGTTTTCGACTAGTATCCTTACATCGGGTACGGGTCGTGACAGAATATATATGTGGTAGCCTTTCTTCTACATGCATTAATATATATGTTATAGTATATTGTATGGATATATATGTATATGTTGTTAAAATATATATGTATGTTTAATTGGGTAATTATATT
Source organism: Iris macrosiphon (assembly GCA_036927795.1). Taxonomy (NCBI): domain Eukaryota; kingdom Viridiplantae; phylum Streptophyta; class Magnoliopsida; order Asparagales; family Iridaceae; genus Iris; species Iris macrosiphon. The sequence goes on from JAYESA010000020.1 coordinate 74,139,384, forward strand.
ATTTATAGTTGTTATGGAATTATTTATATATATGTATATATGTATAATATAATATATTTATGTGTGTTTGTGTATTGAGGCTATATCCTATTATGTACATATTATTATAGAGGGGGTGTATTTATAGTTTATTTGGTAATTATATATATATATATATATGTTATATATATATATATATATATATATATATATATATATATATATATATATATATATATATATATATGTTATATATATTTTTTATACGTTTTTGGCGATAGCAGGTTTAATGACTGCCACTGTCATTAATAGCAGCGGGAGAACAGTAGCAGCCGCTGTAGCTTGAGACGGCGACATTAATGACAGCAGTCGATATCATTAATAGCAGCAGCGGCGACGGAAAAGAAGCAGCAGCGGCGATAGTTGGAGCGGTGACGGTTGTAAACCGTCACCAAAGCAGCAACAGTGCAGGATTCCAACAGCAGCAGTGATAACAGCTTCAGCGACAGGCAGAAACTGTTACTAAAAGCAGCGTATCAGAAATCAGTATTTTTAACACAATTTTCCGCGACGGTTGGCAGATTATATATATATATATATATGTGTGTGTGTGTGTGTGTGTGTGTATATGTGTATTAAGATGATATATTATTATTGCTAAATTCCTTATATGTATAATATTAGTATATATATGTTATATATATGGGGGTAATTATTATACCAAGGTATTGGGTATTACCTTGAGAAAACCAAGGTAAGTGGGGATACTCAAGATACGGGGTTCGGGTATCAAGATTATGATTATTGTTGAGATACCAAGTTGGTTCAAAACCACGGTACGTATTGAATATTGTAAATTATGAATCTATATTATTATGAATAATTGTTTGATATTATTATTGATGTTACCTTGGGAATTACGTATCCAGAGATACGGTATCCTAATATTTAAGATGTGGGTTTCTTGGCTTAGACTTTAGTATCTTGACCAAATATTTTGGTATTAGGCTTGTGCAACCTAGAAATAGATAGTTGACCTTGGTTTGACCATAGTTGACCATAGTTGACCTTAGAGTTGACCATAGTTGACTTTTTACTTAGAATTAGTTTTTTGACCTAGAAGTTGACTAGTTTAACTTATTCTCTTTTCGGAACCTTGTATTGATGTTGTATTCCATATCTAGGTCTTCGAGGCACCAAGTCAGACATCTGTGAGACAATTCATCGGACTTCAGATGAGTATATTCTCTGATAGTTTCTCATTTATGATATCCTCCATGTTTATTGTATCTAGTGTAGATATCCATGTTCTCTTGACACTATGGTTACACAAATTGGTATATCCGAATCTCGTCATAAGATATTATTCTTTGGTATATGGTGTATATGGTGCAAGTATTGTTCATTGGTTATCTTGTACATGTACAGACACTGATTCTCAGAAAGACTAGCTATCTTCTTAGGGAATTCCGTGCCATAGCATACCGTGGTTGGATCTATTATACCAGTCGAGGGTGGGAGAGTATTAGTATAGATATGTTATCAATATTCCTATTGTATCAAGTACTGATTACTGAATAGTGTTGATCATACACCGCACGTATGATTAGCCAGGCCGCATTGCATCTTATCCAAGCCGATCACATGTTAAGCTATTACTCACACACTTAGTCATTAGTATTCTTGTTCATTGGTATATTGTTCATTATTGTATTTATTCCAGTATTTCTTTATTGTATGTATATCTCTTGTATCTATTGTGCATCTTGTTTATCCACATCTATTTACTGTTACATAATTTTTATCATTGATTAGAACTGCTGTTAGAGAGGTACTTTGCTCCTTTCCTGACAGGATATATTTTTTCAGATGACACTGAGGAGTGGTACCCTACCTATTATGGACCTCAGGATATTGTGGGTTTAGATTCCGAGACCCTGGTTCAGGAGGGACTTATCCCAACTGAAATAGTTGACCCGGGTGTTGTAGCTTCGTAGTATTCTTTTGTACTGAATTTGTCTCCAGCTTATTCTTGTTACTTCTTTCAGACTCATTGATGTATTATTTTAGACTCATGAGTTATATTATGACTATTTTATTCTTTATTTGATTCATGCTCATTCCATCTTAGTTCTGTGATTGATTATATTATCATTATTGGTGGTTCATTATATTGTTAGATAGATTATCCAGACAGCGTTCTACCGTCGATTCTGCGGCGTAGGCTGGGCATTGTTTCCGACTTGTACCCTTACACCGGGTGTGGGTCGTGACAAAAGCTATGAAATATTGAGTATAAGTATATATGAGATACTATATATATATATATATGTATGGTTGAATATAGATATGTATATATGTATGAGTGTATATATATATATATCTAGATGTGTGTTTGTGTATATATATATCTATATATGTATAGAGTTGTATCTATATATGTATAGGAGAGAGTGTATACATATATATATATATATATATATATATATATATATATATATATATATATATATGTATGTATGTATGTATGTATGTATTAATACATATGTAAGTTAACATATGGTTGTATGTGTTTATGGTGGCATGTTGTGTATGTGAGTGTGCGTTAGTGAAGGAGAGCAACAGGAAGTTTTAGTTCAACCAATGCAGAGAGCAGTGAACTTATGAACAACAGCTCAGGTAACTGTGCAGTGAACAACTGCACAACTAGCAGATTCTAGCTACAGAGCATGTACAGTGGCATAGCATTCATCTAGCAGTAGCAGTTCAAATCAGCAAGGAGCATCAGCAGACAGTAGCATGTATCAGTACAGCATTTTGCAGTGCACGAGCACACAGCATCAAGCAAATATAGCTCGAGCACAACTCTGTACAGCACAGCAGCTAGCAGGTACTGGACAGCAGCAAAGCAAGGAGCTTCAACTGAGCAAGGTGCAGCCTCGTTCACAACAGCAACTTAGTTTGTGCAGGCTTCAATGCACAGACATCGCAGTAAGCACAGAACAGTAGCAGCTTGTTCAGCGTACCTGCAGTACAGTATCAGCAACACAAGGTATTTCAGTCAGCTAAATAGTGGGTTTATTATTTCAGTCAGTGAGGTTAGTTCATGTGGGTTAGTAGTTAGCTAAATAGTTAGTAGTTATATACTTTTTGTTTAAATAGTTAGATAGATAGGTATTGGTTAGACTCTTAACTATATTTATTTATGTATGTATTATATTGGTAAGTTATTATGTAGCTATATGTATCTATGTACTATTAGGTATCATATGTTAGTAGTTAGTGGTATTAAATAGGTATGTGTTGACATATAGTTAGTATTTGGGGTTAGCTATATATTAGCAATGCACTAGGATTGGATTACCCTGGGATACCAAGGTAATGTCAAGGTAATCGATCGATACTCAAGGTATTGGGTTTGAGTATCAAAATAGGTGTGTGGTAGTGTGATACACATTGGTGCAAGGCTAAGGTATCCTATTTGCATTAGTTAACTAAGATACTATATATATTGACTTGTATATATATATATATATATATATATATATATATATATATATATATATATATATATATATATATATATATAAATTACTATTTTCATATATAAAAACTTGCGTATCCTATGATACGATATTTTGTGTGTCTCATAGTATTTTAGATAAGCTAGTGTGGCTTAGTTTCATAGTGTGTGGACCTGATATCCTAGAGTTGGACTCATACGACCTAGAAATAGTCAGTTTGACTTAAAAATGGCTTTATGACCTAGAATTGCATAGTTTAACTTAATTTTCATTTTAGAACCTTGTATTGATGCAACGTACCATATATAAGTCTGTGTTACACTAGCTTGGGCATCGAGAGACACACCTTGCTTAGGACTTCAGACGAGTACATTTCTCTGTTAGTTTTTAATTCATAATAGTGTATATATTCATGTTCTAGAATTGTATACTTGATTCTGATACAGTGGTTTCACAGACTGGTACTATATAGATCCCGTCAGGAGATGTTATCCCCTACCGTGTTCAACGGGTACTCCTGTACATGTATTTCATCGTGTGTATTGGGAATTAATTTATATTTTGTGTTCACACACTACTCGTGTTCAATGTGCTTATTCGTATATACACACTGCTTGTGTTCAGTGTGATTATATTCGTGTACACCCACTGCTCGTGTTCAGTGGTCATATTCATGTTTGTAACGTGTCGTGATTGGATACATTGGTATTAGTTGGGGATGGGAGAGCAGGAGTTGATTATGTGATCAAAGCTCCATTATTATTCGTGTACATACCGATTACATACCACACTTGTAATCAACTTACCTTATTGATCATGTTCAACCCAAACCGGTCACATAATCAACTTGTATTCTGAGGCACATAGTTAGATTTTAGTTATTTCTTCATATTGCAGATATTCATATTGGTGTTCTATATTCTAGTATATTACCTGTTTTCTCTTGTTTATTTCATGCATATATTTGGTTATCTTGTATTTTATTTCTATTATCTGTTTTATATGCTCGATTATGTTATTGAAACTTCTTTCAAAGGTATGTACTTCACTCCAATCCTGACTGGATATTTTTTTTAGATGATTGGCTCATAGAGCAGTGTCCTATATTCTACGGGCCGCAGGATGGTGTACCTTTAGAGGATACTCCTGTAGACCAGGAGGACTTGGTTGCAGAGCCTGAGGAGGTTTAGTTTATATTGTGTTAGACTTGTATTATACTATTTGTTGAGATTTATGGCATGTATATTATTTTAGATTGTGGATTGTATCTTGTTCTTTCCTTCGCTATTCCATTCATATTTATCTTTCTTAGTTTGCATTATGATTGAGTTTAGTTACATCTGTGAGATACCACATAGTTTTTTCGTTTGGAGTTGAGATTATTGACATGTACCATATTATATTATTGAGATGTTAGTTAGATAGAATTGACCCAGACAATATTCTACCGCCGATGCCGCAGCGTAGGCTGGGCGTACCCACGTACTCGTGCCCGAATATCCGGATACGGGTCGTGATAGGCCTCCCAAAGAAACTCTTCGAACCATCCAAAAATCACTGACCAGGATAATGCCACCCCTGGTCATGATCTTGCAAGTCCTCCATAACGGTTCAGACTCAAGATGATGTTTCAGACAAAAATATATAAATACAAAACTATGTGAAGCACCAGAATCAAATAAAGCATGAGCTGGAAAAGAATCAAGATAGATTAAACCTGAGATAACATCACTGACTGGCTCCTTCTCCTCCTCGATGGTCAAGGTAAAAGCTCGCCCCTGTCGATGGGCACCTCTCTGCTGCTGTTGCTGCTGAGCAAACTGTTGTTATTATGGTGGTAGAGGAGGTCCTCTCTGTTGTCCCGCTGGTGGTCTCGCGGGTGTTCTCTGTGCCTGAGCTCCGCCCTGAGCTGGACGAGCTGGAACTTTAGGATAAGCCCTCAACTGATGGTCTCCTGATCCACAGAATAAGTACTGGCCCAATCTCATCCAGCATGCATCCCATCTATGTCCTTGCTTCTTACAGAAAGTGCAAGGAATAGCTGCCCTCTGGATCTGGTGCATCTGCTGTGCTGGCGCTCTAGCTGGTTCATGTTACTGCTTCCACGGCTGCTGGAAGTGCCTCTGGTGCTGCTGCTGAAAATAAGGTCGCTTCATTGGACCCATGTTGGTACTTGATCTTCCTGTGTCTTTCAACCTCTTAGAGCCAAGCTCTAGATCATCCTCTGTCCGTTGTGCTTGTATCAGAATCTTCTCGAAAGTAGTGATAGGATCTTCATTCGTGTGTGATTTGATCTCCCGGTTCAGGCCCTTCCTGAACTTCCTGGCTCTTCCTCTGGGGTTCTACCCCTCTACAAAGCGTCCTAATCTTTAATACTCTGTCGCATACTCATCCACCGTCATACCTCCCTGAATAAGGTACAGGAACTGGCTCTCTAGTGATGTCAAAGCCACATCTGGAAAAAACTTTTCCTTGAAGAGCTCTTTGAAAGCTTTTCAAGTAAGTCCTGGTGCTGAGATCCTGGGGTCCGTCCTGAATTAAGTCAACGCAATGTCGAACATCATGCTCCCCGCGGCCTCTATCTGCAACCTCTCTGGAATCTGCACAAGCTGTAGGTTCCGCTCAATGTCTTCTATATAATCATCAGCATAAATGATCCCTTCAGTGCCTTTAAAGTCCTTTGGCCCTATCCTCTTGAGGTCTATGATGGTCCCCGGCTCGGCTGTTGTAGGGTGAACTGAGGTGGTACCGTCTGTGGCTGGACTACGGCGGCTCTCTCAACTGCTGCGAGTGCAATCTGGTGAGCATTCTTAATTCTCTACCTCATAACCTCTGACTAACACTGCTGCGCCACCATCATCTGCTGAAAGAGCACAAATATCTGCGTCTGATCGACTACGGATGGTGGGGGTGGAAGATCCCCTAAAACTGTCGACGCTTTCCAATACACCGGAGGTGGAGCACCTCCGAAAGCTGCTGCAGAAATGCCCACCTGGATCGGTGAAGCAGACCTCTGGAATGTAATTGCTAGAAGAGCATCTGATGGTACTACCCTTATAGGCGATAAAGCAACTGACCGTGCTGACAAGGCACCTAAGCGCTGGGAACGCGTCTTCGGCGGCATCCTGAAGATGGACGGAACAAAGGAATCAATATTGAGTAAGAAACGATATCGCCAATGAAGGACATATTTTATTCAAAGTAAAACAAACATTCAATAGATAAGGATAGCAAAACTGAGAATGGGAAGTGTTTCCTAGTTGTGATTGAGTATACTCTCAGCCTAGATCCTATTTTCTAAAGCAGGCTCGTAGCAGTACTCTAAGTGAGCGCTATTACGGTATCGCTCTAATTGCGAATCTAGATAAACCTACATGGGCCACTACTAAAAATATGTCATGACCCGCACCCGAATATTCGGGCACGAGTATGTGGGTATGTCCTGTCTACGCCGCTGCTTCGACGGTAGAACGTTGTCTGGATCAACTCTAACTAAATAAATATCGTAAAATATATATATGGTACATATCAATCATCTCAACTCCAAAAGGAGGAACAATATGGTATCTCATAAATATAACTATACTCAATCACAATGCAAACTAAGGAAGATAGTGCATGAATAGAATAACAAAGAAAGAATCAAGATACAATCCACAAGATTAAAATAATATACATGCCAAGTCTCATAACAATCTAATACAAACCCACCAAAATAAACTGAACCTCCTCAGGCTCTGGAACTAAGTCCTCCTAGCCTACCAGAGTATCCTCTAATGGTATGCCCTCCTGCGGTCCGTAGAATGTGGGACACTGATCTATGAGCCAATCATCTGGAAAAAATATCCAATCAGGATTGGAGCAAAGTACATACCTCTAAAATCAGTTTCAAATACATAATCAAGCATATAAACAGATAATAAAAAAGAATACAAGATAGCTAAACAACTGAATGAAAAGAATTAGAATGAACATGCAATATACTGGAATGAAGAACATATAATAGAATATCTACAACAAAAAGGAATAACTAAAATCTAACCAATGTGCCTTGGAATACAAGTTTATTATAGATAGGTTTAGGTTGAACACGAATACAATAAGGTAACTCGATTGCAAGTGTGGTATGTAATCGCCATGTACACGAAAATACTGGAGCTGGATAACATAATCAACTCCTACTCCCCCATCCCCAACTAATACCAATGGATCCAATCATGACACGTTACGAACACGAATATGGGTACACTGAATATGAGCAGTGTGTGTACACGAATATAAGCATAATGAACACGAGCAGTGTGTGTATACAAATATAAGCACACTGAACACGAGCAGTATATGAACACGAAATACAATAAATCAATACCCGATACACACGTGAAATACATGTGAAGGAGTAACCACTGAACACGGTAGGGGATAACATCTCCTGACAGGATCTATATAGTACCAGTCCGTGAAACCACTATGTCGGAATCAAGTATACAATTCTAGAACATGAGATATATACACTATTATAAAATAAAAACTAACAGAGAAAAGTACTCACCTAAGGTCCTAAGCAAGGTGTGTCTCATGATGCCCAAGTTGGTGCACACATACCTATATATGGTATATGCATCAATACAAGATTTTGGAATAAAAATAAGTTAAACTAGTTCAATTCTAGGTCATATAGCCATTTCTAAGTCAAAACAGTCAAACTAGGTCAACTCTGGATCAAACTAGTCAAACTTGGTCAAACTAGCTATTTTTAGGTTGTATGAGTAACTCTAGGGTATTAGCTCCATACATTATGTAACTAGGCCATACTAGCTATTCTAAGATATTAGGATACCAACAAAGTACCGTATCATAAGATACACAAGTTATCAGATATAAAAATACTATAATATATATATATATATATATATATATATATATATATATATATATATATATATATATATATATATATATATATATATATATATAGCTAAACTAATGCTAAGTGGATACCTTGGCTTTGAACCAATGCGGTATCACACCACCTACACACCTATCTTGATATACAAACTCAATACCTTGAGTATAAACCAATACCTGACATTACCTTAGTATCACAAGATAATTCAAATTCTAACATGTAATTAACTATCCATATACCTAACTATATACTAACATGTATTAAACTTATACAATGCTCTACTAACTAATGCTAACTAGTGCTCATCTACATATATATCTCTTATCTATATATGTATAACTTACTAACTACCAATATATATATATATATATATATATAACTAGTTAACAATATGTATACATAACTAACTAGATAATCCATAAAACTGACTAAAGAGACTATCAATAAAACTAACTAACCCTTGCTATTACTGTGCATCCCCCTAGCTGCTCTAGTTGCTGCTAATGCTACTGCCCTTGCAATTGCTTGCTGCTGCAGTTGCCTTTGTTATTGCTGATGCATTGCTCTAGCTGCTGCAGCTGCTGCCCTTGCTATGAATGTTGTTCCAGCTGCTGCTCTTGCTGCTGAATGTTGCACCAGCTGCAGCTCTTGCATTTGCTGCTAACTGTACCGCACCCGTATCACACTCATTCTATGATACACTTACGATACGGCTCCACAACACAACAAAAAATATTCCGAAGGACACGAGCAAGTCTAAAATCAGAATTATGAATAATACGAAGAACTAACTACTCAACTACGTACTCGTATCAAAATATGACATTCTCAAACCTCCGTGTCGGAGAAAATCCCCCAAATTAACCTGTATCTCCAAATTGTCGGGATATGGCCTACACGTATCCAATTATGGACACGAAACTAGTCACACACAATCAAACATATGTCAATTTGGTCTAATTGACCTATTAACAAACACAAGATATGTCAATCTCGGAATTCTCCCAAAATTGACACAAAATACCACATAACTTTCTCCATAGGCCTCCTATGAACCTAATTATAATTCCTATGGGTAGACTTAGCATATGGGGTAGTTCTTTATGATTACATCACAGATTTATAGTCTAATTAGATAGGGAAAGCTGAATTTTACCTATTAAGAGATGGATTCCCAATAAAATTTCCAAATTTGGTAAAAAGAGCCTCCAACTTGTAGATCCTTGCTCCTCCTTGTAGATCCTTGCTTTCTTCTTGTAGATCCTTGCTTCCTCCTTGTAGATCCTTATTCTAATAGCTTCCAATAAAGAATATGGAAGGAATTAGAAAAAAATTTGAGTAAAAATTGGTGTGGGAATGAAAAAATTTGAAAGAGAAAAATTCTAGATCTAGATTTGGAATGACAAATGAGGAGAGAGAGTCTCTCCCCACTCCAATAGGTGACCGGCCTCTACCCCTCCTCCAAGCTACTATAAATTATCCAAAATACCCTTTGGGGCTTGTCATGAAGAAATAATTAAGGAGGGAAGGTTCTAGTCTAATTGGTTTCACTAATTAATTCATCCTCCTAATGAATGGGCTTACTATTGGGCTCAATTCTAACTAGAATTAAATGTTGATCCATAGATCTAATCTAAACTAGTTAGATCCACTACACAAGTCCAAAAATAAATTTAACATCTAACAATAAGTAAATAATATAATAAATAAATATTTACAACATACACAATATTTAATATAATAATCCAAAAATAAATATACCTATGTCCAATTACAAACTACCCTTAGTTGAAAAAGTGAGGGTGACATAGTGAATCTGATAGTATCCAGATGCCAAAATAGGAAGAGTATTTGTGTTCAGATACGAGGTATCTCAAGTATCATAGATATTCAGAATATGAGTAACCGAGTGGCTAGTATATTAGGCATAACGGATATCCTTGAGTACCTTAGTAGGAGAGTATCCCATGAGTGTTATATACAAGAGTTAGTGTCTTGTATAGATAATATCAAAATTTTGGATAGGTATCCCATAGATAGTATCCTGGTGGTGTTAGTATAGTATCCTAGGTAGTGTGTGTGTCAGTGGGCTAAGTGTGCTCATGTCCTAGAGCTATAGTGTATCACTGATACTAGAGTTAGTAACACATTATAATAATTACTTTGCTAAGTGAACATTTGGTGTAAGTATCATATATAGGTAAGGGGTCCATCTCGGCCACATGTGGCATAGCAAATTGTCCAATACCAGCAGAGGGAGATACCCCAACAGGGCAGACTTTAACAATGACGGTCGAGAGGACTGATGCTATAGGTGTTGGATTTGTAGGTTCTATTCTTATTCTTCTTTTCCTTTATATCTATTGATCTGTGTGATTCATTAGTATCTTATATTTGCATTATTAATTTTATGTTATAGTATAGTTAGTAGTAAACCCTTGATATAGACTACAAAATCAAGATAGATAAAGACCATAATCATGAATGTTTGATAACCTATGAATGATTCCTTTTTCCATAAAATTTTATGCTTGTATGATATTTGATAGAACTTTCTTACACCATGAATATATGGGGTTGTGACTATAGTGAGGATTATAAGTATAATGCCCCACAACCGCACGGTGCATTACGTTGAGTCGGATTGAATTAGGCAATAGTTAGTTACATTTTAATTTGTTGGATTTGGGAACAAGTATTGATTTGATTTGGTTTTATGTGCAGATCGCAAGCGGTGTTCGATGGAATTAGATGTTCGTTCAGAGCAGTACTGGGATAGCAGGATTGAAGCGATAATGCCGTCTTCCTTAGCCCAATCGGTCGGATGATTTGGATAGCACGGCCTGCTCGCACAGTCATACCAATTGAGTAGATCGTACTTTTCATCGGACTACGGGTTCAAGGGATCGGCCGTATCGGCAAGGCAGGGTGCTTAACGGAATCAGATTCGGTGAGTGGGCTCTATCCCTTCTCCTCTACTCCTTCATGCCTAATAATATAGAACACACGTAATGGCTTGAACACTTGGTCTGTAATTTGGAAATTACTACACTATGGTGTACATAGAGTGTATGTCGTTTGGTTGGATATAATTTGTGGCTTGAGTTGGTTTTACGTTAGGCAGTTGGAGCTTGAGTAGGCAATTGAAGCTTGAGTAGGACATCTTGGTTGGAACATCGAGATACTTTGGGTGGGCGAGCGAGCGTGCATCCGTACATGAGTATTAGTTGGGTGCTTTGTCATGCAAAGCGTATAGTTATGGTTCAAAACCAGACAACTACATCAGTGAGGGCATTGTGCCACTGTTGGGGCATTGTGCCATGGAGTTTCAGAGTGAGGGGTGTTGCACCAATTGGAATACTGTGTCGAGAAGTGCCATAGTGCTTATGGGGATAACTTGAGATGGTGCCTTGGGCTATAGTTGAAGAATGGTTATGGATAGTTGGTTAGGTTGAGTCTAGGATCGTTTGGTGGGGCAAGAATGCTCGATTCTCTCGTCATACCTACTCGGTGTCTGCATTGGTCACGGATAACCTGTTGCACACAGGGTTTCATTTCCTCGAACGGGATATGCTCCGAGGCACCGGGACCATTCAGCCAAGAAGAAAACAAATGGTAACGTGCCTTGGACGCGGTGCCGGCAGTTCGATATGGCCAGGCAGGCTAGCTTCTCAGCGTTGGATCGAGTAGAACTGTAGTTGATCAGTCCTTTATGGCTTGGCCAGTGACTTCATATAGATAAGAGTTGGTTTGGTTTGTGCTTTTCGTGTAGGCTGTAGCCACCTTGCCTCGGCAAGAGTATGCATATCGATGATTGGATTAATAAGGCTCGGTTTGAGGATGGATATTAAGGCTTGGATTATTGTTTGATAGGTTCACACATTGCTTGGGTTTGAGTAAAACGGTTTGCATGCTAGTTTCCTTCGAGTTGGCTATATTTGTTTGTATATTTGCTTGAGTTGAATGCTTTTATGTTTAACCTGCTTTACAGTTTTTCTTAACATGTCATACCTCTGCGAAGAAAAAAAATCTAGGTTCAAGTAGAAATATCACCATATAACTGTTTGCATTCACTATTCTACTTCGTGTCAGTTTAGACGAGTGGGTTACCCCGCTCACCAGTACGGCTGTGTACTGACCTACGTTTATAGGCATTATTTCAGGTACGCAGGTGTAGTGGCGCTGCTTGGATATACGGGACATGATGTATGAACGGTAAGTACCTTTGTGCGCAAGAGAAAGAACAAGAGTGTTATATCGCTTTTGTGGCAATCTTCTTTGTGGCAATTTTATTTAGACCCTATCGAGAGCTTCGCTGCGTATACTCTGATGTGTGTTTGGTACACAATACTTGACTTTCGTTATAACTTGGTCATTTTGATGATAACTTTTATATTTGAAAACATTGCCTTGTGCGAGTGTAACTCCAGGCTAGCACGACATCACGTCCCGATGAGAACGATTATCCTGCAGGAGCGCTGCAACGTGGTGATTCACGTTCAGCGGGGATGATTGAGCTTATGGAAGATTAGGGCATGGCATATTGGTATCAGAGCTTCCGGTTCATTTCCTCTGACTTTGTCCTTTGAGTCATCACAAACTCTAAATAGTTTCCGCGTGTCATTTAGCTCTTGGCTCTACTCGGTGTCGCATTGGATGTTTCATGCAATAAGTATACATATTTGCTGGTTGTGAGTGCATATTGTTCTTTATTGTATTGCTTTCGTTGGTTTTCGGTAGATCTTGTAGCATCGTTGGGCGTTGTTGTATTCGTGCAGCAAGTTGTGTGGCATTATTGCATTTGTGCAGTAAGTTGAGAAGTGTCATTGCGTTGGCTTGGCTAATCATTCGGGGAGTTTTCGGTTACATCAGTAGAGCAGTTGGTTGGCAGACGAGATTGGTTATGTGGCATATTGTGAGTAGAAGCATCGGTTGAGAATGGATCATTGCACTAGTTGCTTGCGTGTCGCGTTGGTTGAGCATGTTTGAGTTTGGCTTGGGTATATCAGTATAACATTGCACGAGTTGCTCGTACGACGAATGTGAGGAACAGTTGGGTATTGGGTTAGATTACTTGGAAGAGCTCATTGCACGGGTTGCTCGTGTAGCAAAAGGTTTGAGAAAAGTTGGAAGTATTGAGAATGGAATATGGCATAAGTTGCATAGCGAGATTGATAAAAGAGTTAGATGGTTCATGCGTTGACTGAGTTTTGTGTTAAACTTGAGTTAGGGATGGCAGGATCATGCATAAAAGATGGTTCAAAGGGATCATGGATCAGGACAAGGAATTATGATGCGAGTAGTAAGTTGATTCGGAGTAGTATATGGTATACCATATAGTGAGCATGGCATTGGAATATATTGGATAGACCTCAAAGAAATTGCCTCAATGGACAAGGGTAACAGGAATATAAGTTGGTTGGTGCACATCGGCTGAGTTAGGAAATGGAACATGGAGCAAGCGAATGTTGAGTTACAATCGACAGAATTACCCCAAAATAAGTCAATTTGGAATAGACGTTCGTCGACACAGAGTAAGCGCTAGAGAGACTCTATTTTCAAGTGGTATATGGTGCAATAGAATTTGACTCAGGTATTCTTCGATACATTAGACTTGAGAAATCAAGAACGGACTTGTGCAATAGAAGTATCGTTGGACTTGAGAGATGGACGAGATCGGAACAAGCAATGAATGAGTGTTTAGAATTTAAAGGATTGATGTGGACCAAGTATTGGAAACAAATAAAGATCGATCAGATGGAAAGCTGAATATTAGAGTTCTCTTGCACAATTTTGAAGTTCGGTGGAGGATTCATGGATGGAAAGAGAGAGATGAGCATGAAAAATGAACAGTTGGGGTATGCTTGAGCGAGCGATGAGTGAATCAAAGGATAGCGAGCACGAACTACAAATTTTGGCAACACATTGGAGCTGTTGGTTGCGCAATAAAACATGATCTGGTTTGGAGGGGCTATGCGATAGATTCGTACGGACTTGAAGGATTTTGGATATTGACACTCGAGAAGTTGGACTCATGGTTTAGCGAAAGTAAAATTTGGCGAAAAGGTGCAACGATGGTAAACGGATTCTTCGGAAGACATAAACAGGCATAAGGCAAGTCTAGTTGATGTTAAGTCATATTGGAAGTTAACACGTACAGTACTGAGACGAATTAAGGCAACAAGTAAAGACAATATGGATTTGAGATTTATGTTAGAACTGATGCATAACTCATTGAGAGTGTGTAGACTAATAAGAATCATAGAGAAATCATGACGGGCTAAGGAATAGAACAAGAACAAGAATTATGGCATATGGACTTTTGAAGATAGCTAAACGAGATAGCAACGTTGGAGCAAAATACTGTACTGCTCGAGCAAGTTGGACGTGTACTGTGAAGCTGGCATATGGATAAGAATTAGAGCAAGTCTATGGGTTCGGGAATTATTGCAAGTGGTAGTGTGAGAAGTCGAACATGGCAGTTCAGAAATTTTGATAGATTCAGGACAGAACAGTGGATTGATGTAAGACGGTTTCAACGAGCGCAGTTCTTGAATTGTGGCTTGGATAGATAGTAAGACTCTAGGTGGTTAAGTGGCATTTGTTTGACAGATCGTCAGAGGTAGTGCATAAAGTTCTCGGAGTTAGAAGTTTGTTCGGATGGCATGGTTGGATTATGGTTCAGATTTTTAGAGGAGATATAGCATGGTTCGTAGTAACTGTCCATCGTGATGACTTACAATTAACGAGCATAGCTTCGGGATAGCTGACCCTAGCGACTTGATCGCCAAATTAGGAATGAATACTATAGACCCATAGAATGACCCTTGCGGCGGCATATTTGGAAATGCGTTGAGGGTGGATGTGAGTAGTGTGTGTTGGAGATTGGCCTAAGTGACTGAGTTTTGGATTTGAGAGATCCTTGGGATAGCCTTCAGCTGAAGATGCAGCCAAAAGATCGAAGCGATGGTGAAAATGGCCTACGTCAACTGATAAAATTCGGAGTCACAGATTTTTGAAGATGGCATCGCCTCTGACTCGTCATGCCCCTGAAGGGAATAACATTCATATGAATTAACGACTGTGAAACTAGCTTGTGAAGTTAAAGCAACGGTTCATTCAGATTAAATCCTTGTAATATTGGAAGGGACAGATGTGCCTCAGATCTACAAGATGTATCAGAACTTAGTCTGGAATGCATGCTCATACAGAAGGTGAAGGTGATATATTGTGCTTCGAGGAAGTGGAAGCAGCGCAAAGAAACTATTCCATGCGCGACCTAGGAATTGTGGCGAGTGTATCTACGTTGAAATCGTGGTGACCCTATCCCTATGGCGTGGCGGCAAAATTTTCGTGGATCACATGAACCTCAATATAGATGTTCATCAAGTGAGGTATTAAGATTGAGGAAGAGGTGTTGGGCTGAGCTGATCTAAGAGCATAGTTTGATGTATGGGTAAGTCTCCTAGCTGGGGTAGTATCAGTTATGATGATCGTTCAGAGTAAAAGATAATATTTGGAGATAGTGCTTGCAGAATATTGTGCGATTAGAGTTATGTTAGAGTTTGGTTAGTTGAGTTTAAATGGTGCTAGTGTGAATTCAGAAATAGTTGGATGGATTGAGTTGGAACACGAACTGATTTGAGTTAGGTGGGAAGATCGTCAGTGGAAAATTATCATATTCAAGAATAATGCTTGTGTGAATATGTTGGAATGAACGTCAGGATTGGTTCAATTAGGAGTAAGCAAATGAATGCCTCAGAAATAAAGATACCCTTGTAACTTGTCCAAATTTATTATCGCTAAGCTCGGTTGAATTGCATGTATTTCAGGAACATCTTAATTATGTGTATGATCCAAACTAAGCGATATGAGAAATTCGTATTGAGCTGCAAGGAGGATGTGGGAATATGAAATTTATGCAAGCATTCAGCACGAGCAAGATGTTGAGTCTGGATCAAGAGAATGTGAGTTGAATAGAGCAGAGTTATGAATTGGGCAAGCTACATGCGATAAGGAATGAAAACTGGTTTGGTTCGAGGATGAACCAAATTCTAAGTGGTATATTATGTAATGCCCCACAACCGCATGGTACATTATGCTGAATAGGATTGAATGAGGCAATAGCTAGTTACATTTTAATTTGTTGGATTTGAAAACAAGTATTGATTTGAGTTGGTTTCATGTACAAATCATAAGCGGAGTTCGATGGAATCAGATGTTCATTCAGAGCAGTACTGGGATAGCATGATTGGAGCGATAATGCCGTCTTCCTTAGTCCGATCTGTCGGATGATTTGGATAGCACGGCCTGCTCGCACGGTCATACCAATTGAGTAGATCATGCTTTGCATTGGACCAAGGGTTCAAGGGATCGGCCGTATCGCAAAGGCATGATGCTTAACGAAATCAGACTCGAAGAGTGGGATATGTCCCTTCTTCTCTACTCCTTCATGCCTAATAATATAGAATATACATAATGGCTTGAACACTTGGACTGGAATATGGAAATCACTACACTGTGGCATGCATAGAGTGTATATTGTTTGGTTGGATATAATTTATGGCTTGAGTTAGTTTTACGTTGGACAATTGGAGCTTGAGTAGGCAGTTGGAGCTTGAGTAGATCATCTTGGTTGAAACATCGAGGCACTTCGGGCAGGCGAGCGAGCGTGCATTCGTGCACAAGTATCAATTGGGCACTTTCTCATGAAAAGTGTGTAGTTGTGGTTCGAAACCAGACAACTGCATCGGTGAGAGCATTGTGCCACTGTTGGGGCATTGTGCCATAGAGTTTCGGAGCGAGGGGTATTGCACCAATTAGAATACTGTGTCGAGAAGCGGCATAATGCTTATGAGGATAACTTGAGATGGTGCCATAGGCTATAGTTGAAGAATGGTTATGGATAGTTGGTTGGGTTGAGTCTAGGATCGTTTGGTGGGACAAGAATGATCGGTTCTTTCGTCATACCTACTTGGTGTCTGTATTGGTCACGGATAACCTGTTGCACACAGGGTTTCGTTTCCTCGAACGGGATATGCTCCGGGGCACCGGGACCGTTCGACCACGGAGGAAACAAATGGTAACGCGCCTTGGGCGCGGTGTCGGCAGTTTGTTGCGACCAGGTGGGCTAGCTACTCAGCGCTAGATCGAGTAGAACTGCAGTTGATCAGTCCTTTATGGCTTGGCCAGTGACTTCATATAGATAAGAGTTGCTTTGCTTTGCTTTTGTAAACCCCCTCACCCAAAATTAGGCCTACTTGGCTTATATAGTGAAACTATGGCTAGTTTGTATCCAATTGGAAATAGGACACGACACTTTATTTATTTTATAATATTTATATCACATAGTGCACCTTACTGTAGCTTCGATAATTGAAGCACCTCACTAGTCATTGCCTTCCTACAAATTTTACAACCTTTCCTGGTCATACCCGCCTTTTATTCTGACCTTTGTGTGACTCATAGTTATGCTTTCTTGTGCGTCATTTTAGTCGCACAATATTCGTCGTAGACGTTATTATTTTTATTCTAAATAATTCCAACTTTGTATCCTTGTGCGTTCCAATCGAAATTCGAGACACAATCTTGACCCGTTTTATACAACCTAATTTATGTTAAAATTCTACTCTGAGCCCTCTATGTCCATGATACTTGTGTCCCACCTAATTTTGATCCCATGTACTTCTAATTAATTCAAGAACATCATGCGCACAAATTTTTAATTAATTTAATCCAAATTCCGTCTTTGTGAAAATTTTTAATTGTTGGGCGCTTTTATGCAAAAGCACATTGAGGTGTCCATACCATTGGACAATACATGAAGAAATCCAACTTTCTCCTTCATAGGAATTTTTTTATAATTTTCGGAATCTGCAACGCGCAACATCGCCCCATTTATTTTAAACCTATCCTTGCATTTAAACAATACAATTATGGCCCTCCAAACATCCTCATGTGAGACCAAGGCCCAATCCCAAGGAGTGTTGACCAAGCCCTAATCCGAGGTCAAACCCAAACCTAAAAATCCTACATGTATAAATACCTCCCTTCCTTTATTTTTTTCCCAAAATCTAAACCCAAACTAAATTTCAGCCGACTTCCCTATTCATCCCCCTTCAACCCCTCGACCGCCGGACCGAACCCCTCGCCAGAGTTCACCTTTTCGTCCGCCCTCGTTGACTCAACCTGAACCACTCCTCCCTGCTCTCTTCTCCTTCCTCTTCTCTCCAACACCCTCGTCGGATTTATCCCGAGCCGCTGCACCCGCATCCCGCATGACTGCACCACCACCCTTCCCTGTCAGCCTCCTCCTTCTCCGGTTCACCACCACCCCCAGCACCGAGCTCCTCTCCTCTTTCCTCCTTCCTCCGGTGATCTTCCTCAAGTCGCCGGACGACGAGCAAAACCACCTCGACTCCTCGCCCTCCTTTAACTTGTCCCGACCGAGTTCTCCCCGGCCAGTTTTCTATTACCACCACCAGTCTCCACCGCCTGCATGACCTCTTCCTCCCTGCTTTCATTGGCGCCGGAGACCGCCGGAGCACGAATGGACCGGCCAGCCCCGCTGCCATCGACTCGCCTGACCCATCCGGCCACCCTCGTCACGACCGGAACAACCACCACCACCATTGCCATCCCTCTCTCCCTGTCAGCAACTCCTTCCCCTTCCTCCCAGTTCGACCTTCTTGGCCGGACCTCCCTGACCGGAGCATCACCACCCCACCATTATCATCATCAACCTATTATCATCATCAACCTATTATCATCATCAACCTATTATCATCATCATCATCATCATCAATCTATTATCATTATCATCATCATCCTCGTCATCACCATCACCATTAACATCATCATCTCATTACCATCATCACCCCCACGTAACCCTCATCGTCGTCAATATCGTCATCATCACCTCCATCATCGTCCTCGTCACCATCATCGTCAACCACATCATCGTCATCATCATTTTCGTACACGTATCCTGAGGTACGAATTTGTTCCCCTTCATTCATATTTTTATGTGTGTGTATGTGCATATATTTAGGTATCCCATTAGTATATGTTAATGTATATAATTGGTATATAAACGTATAGTATATGTATTCCCTAGTATATGGTTAATATAAATATATGGTATAAATTTAATTAGTGTACAAACACACACACACACACACACACACACACACACACACACACACACACACACACACACACACATATATATATATATGATTGGTGTACATATATATTATAAGTATTAATAATATATGCTAGATAATAATAGGTAGAATTATAAATGTACTAGGTGACCCGAGCGTAATTACGGATATCCCGTATTTACCATTGACATGTGACCATGTGCCTTGTTAGCAGACAGCCATTATGTACACTGACGTATTGGCAAGCCCCGTATCATTTAACTGTCCGTTTTTCTCAATAATTACAGACGCGACACTCGTGCAACTAGACGCACACTTGACCCTAGTTGACCAGTGTCATACCTAGCTATGCCCTGAGTTCAATGTATTTATGGTTGTGTAATGGCTAATGTTATATTGTATTATATTATATGTATATAGGACATATCGGATTATTCTGCGCGACTTCAGGAGCAGATTATTGGTACTTCATAGCTTTCTTGCCAGGCAAGTATACATTGCCTTGTTGTACTGTTTAAATTCTGTATTATTAGTTGTATGTTTATTATTTTAATATTATATAACTGTGCGCATCCGAGAAGACTCGGGTACAGTCAACAAAGGCGTTAACTTTAGGATTTGTGTCTGACCTAGTGTCTAGTAGACCCACCTAAAGTTGTGGAGTTATCGGTATGACTCCCCAGGCCTTGACACATTTCTTACACTTGTTGTGAGTCTCATGTAGGGCACGGACTTGCGTATGCGGTTGGCCACCTATACGTGTAGGTTGTGCGACGGATAGGGTATAACTGCTAATAGTGATGCTTGTTAGAAGACTTAGCAGTTATTAGTTGTCGGAGCATAGACTATTGTAGTACGAAGGTCCAATCCTTGTCCTTGTTTGGTTATAAGGTTGGGCTGTTGTTCTAACAATAGACTATGAGCCAAAGTTACGACGCCGATACTTGCACTTCGTCTGGGCGTAGTAGCTAGAGCGTATTACGGATACAATATGCATAGATCATTGGGCGGGAAGGACGACTAGTAGGCGTATGGGACACCCACTTCCTTTATACAGATACCGTGTTCTTCGGAGCGATATGGACGTATATATTTTTACAGATACCATATTCCATAAAGTGTTGGACGTTACATGGTGATTTTACAGATACCTCATTCTTCGGAATGATGGACGTTACAGATACCACACTCTAGAAAACGTTGGACGTTATGCCTACGCCTACCCATACGTACCAAAGTTGTCCTCAAATTGCATTCACTTAGATGGTTAGCGCACCCCTTTTTATTTATTCAGTATTTACTTTATGACATGCTTTTATGTATCTTGTTATGTTCCTCTGAGGACCTGGTCCCTTTTCAGGTGTAGATGTTCATGAGTATTCGTAGGAGCGCAGATCCAGACTCGTTAATTGTGTTCCGAGGAGTCTTCTCTTCAAGTCTCCGTGGTTGATAGTTATTGTACTTATATTATATTTGTCTTGTTTATTTTATATTCTAGTTGGTAGTGGATTTGTTTTCATCCGGCTATCATTTTTAGATAATTTATATTGAGATCTAGTTTCATAGATACTGGTTATTTATTTCTATTTGATTTCTGTGGATGAGATTAGATTATACACTGTGACTGGTGATAGTTTTTACCACTTGTGAATTATTGTTCATAATACAGTGTACGCATGTGTTATGGTTTCCACATATTGGAGTTGCCATATACATGCGGATGGCATGCTTACGTATCCTAGTCCTACGTATTTTGGGACTGGGGCATAACATATTTTTAGTGGTGGCCCATACAGATCAAGAGCATATTGTCTCGGTTACGTTATTGTACCGAGCAAGCTTGCACCTAGGATTAGAGTATAGGGTCTCATCCATAATTGACTATGACTTATCTTTCTTCCAGTCTGTTCTATTTAAATAATTGCAACATGCTTGATTCATGTGCTCCCATAATAGTTCCTTGAGTATAGCCCCTGCTAGAATATAGGAATCCCTGTTGATGGGATGATAATTAGGGTAACATTCCTATTAAGAATACAACTAGGGCATTAACACATAATTAAGTTTATACTACCTAATGAACCCTAGCAACCCTTACCTGTAGAATGATTGACCATTATCCCTTGATAATTAGGGATGACTTGAGAGTAGTATAGACACAACTAGAGTGAGTTATAAATTCAACCATATTGTTTGACCCTAGCATTGAGGGACCAATAGAAATCCAAGGTTGAATATTATGGCCAAAACTTAACTTTTATAGTGAGATAGCATTATGGAACTATGAATTTAGGTTCTTGTCCTGATACTAGCAGACAGTACTTTAGGAAGCCAAGAGGAACGAATATAATATTTTTCTCGATCATACCTCGAACACAGATATTAGCATACCACCTTTCCCTTAGGAAACCATGATATTATCTAGAGTCCCTCTATTTTAAATTCAAATCTTGTTCCTCTGAAAACTTAGCGCTCGCTATATTTGCGCGACGACTAATTATGATTCTTCATCTTTCAATTCGTGACACCTAACCTTTCTGATTTTAGGCCAAGTGATTTTATCTCATGTTAAGGATATATAGTTGCTAGGATTATAGTTGTAAATTTTAAACTTTGAAATTAGGTGCTTGGTAGCTAGAGCTTGATGGTTTGAGTTATTCTTTTAGATTGTGATTGGATTATTCTTAGTTTAAATCACGTAAATTGTACCTCCATCTCGATACGAGTTATATCCTCTTTCACTTGAGAGACAGTAACTTTTTCCATTCTTAGTATTGACACCTTTATTTAATAATCACTATGATTAAGACTTAAGATGACCATTACCTATATAATACAATAGGATACCCTAATCAGTACCAAGATCTTTCTCTCGTATGCCCTAACAATAGTTTCTACTTTATCTACAAGAACAATATTATTTTGTAGGATCCCCCCAAGACAGTTACAGTATTAGTTTATTATTTTTTAAGTTGGGTAGTATGTCTCATAACCTAGTATCACATAATCCTTTTAATAAAGTATAACTGATTGACATTAACTTTATACTAGCATAAGACGATAGTGTTTATTCAGACTGTAGAACTTAGAGGCCCATACCCCTATTTGGCCGACTAGCAACTTAGACAAGGAGTTAGTATGACAACTGCAGAGATTGTAGAGTCTTATCTTCTTTGTTAACTTGAATTTTTATAATTTCTCTCATCATAATCTAGCGTACTTATATTTGCTGTACTACCTTGACTTATGCTGCAATTATAGCCTAGTTTTGCAAGCTTATTCTTTATAAAGCTTGTTCATGACACATGTATTATTGGAGTGCTACACTAATGCATTGTCTAATCAGAATCAGTGTATTAAGGTCTAGCTAACCTTAGTGCGCTTGGTTCGCTCTTCGCATGACTACTTCACGTGGATTGAGATATATAGTAGTAGACGAATACACTTGCCTCTAGACATGTCTGAGCATATCGTATCTGTTACATAACAGTTCCGATATGAACATACGAATAGGAAATTTACCAAATAGGATTTCAATCCACAGCTACCTTGACAATTCCTATATGAATTCTTTAAACGCTTTGATTTCCATACTCCTATTCTATTACCTTCCCCTTGGACTCTTTATTATTGTTTTTCGTCCTTTCTTATTTCGGAAAGACGAAACCTCGTGCTTGGTATAAGTTTGATACACAGAGTACTAGATATACCCCATAGGCCAATCACATTACTAGGTGACTATCTTTTATAATTGATTAAGGGAATATCATATATGATATATTTGGTATTAAATTTTAAGGATTGAATAACATGAGTAAATATTGAGGAATAGTTTTCTTAAATGTATAGCCTATTGTGATAGATGAGTAAATTTTAAGTTGGGTAGAAGTTGCATTGTCAACTTGAGAGGAATTTCCGTTAGATTGTGATCAAGTAAGAGTAGATTGAGAGATGAAGTCATTTAAATATGAAAAATTTTAGAAGAAGGAGTTAGAGGATGAGTATTAAATAAATTTTCGAAATCTTGATATTTTGGACCGAATAATTATAATTTGAGCAGGATTTAAATTTAGAGTATTGAAGGTTGAATCATCGATTTAAATCTTGAGAAAAATAAATAGAACTCTAAACATAAACATCGACGGATTGAATTCCAAATTTGATGATTTGAATTAAGAATTAAATTTTTGATCGATGGATCACCTATGTGAAATATTGATGATGTAAATAGAATTTAAAATTTGAAGAGTACAAAATTCACAAGTTGAAAATAGAAATAAAATATGATTAAAATTATTTTCTAGAGGAGATTATGATAGTGGAGATTATGATGTAAATTTTGATGTCATTTAGATTTAAATTAGATTTGGATATGGATTATTTAAAAAAAATCGGGAAGATAGTACGATGTGTGAAGTTCGATCTAAACAATGGTTAAATTAATTTAAAAGTGATTGTGATGGATTTGAACAAGTTTTAAATTTTTAGGAAGATATTGCAATAGACTTGCCTTATGTACGAGTGTGAAGGAATTGACAAATTAGGCCTTATTTTTAATTTCGAGGACAAAATTGTCTTAAGTTGGGTAGATTGTAAACCCCCTCACACGAAATTAGGCCTACCTGGCTTAGATAGTGAAACTAGGGCTAGTTTGTATCCAATTGGAAATAGGACATGATACTTTATTTATTTTACAATATTTATATCACATAGTGCACCTTACCGTAGCTTCGATAATTTAAGCACCTCACTAGTCATTGCCTTCCTACAAATTTCACAACTTTGTCCTGGTCGTACCCGCCTTTCATTGTGACCTTTGTGTGACTCATAATTATGCTTTCTTGTGAGTTATTTTAGTCGGACAATATTCGTCGTAGACGTTATTATTTATATTCTAAATAATTCTAACTTTGTATCCTTGTACGTTTCAATCGAAATTGGAGACACAATCTTGACCCATTTCGTACAACCTAATTTATGATAAAATTCTACTCTAAGCCCTCTATGTCCATGACACTTGTGTCCCACCTAATTTTGATCCCATGTAATTCTAATTAATTCAAGAACATCGTGCGCACAAATTTTTAATTAATTTAATCCAAATTTCGTCTTTGTGAAATTTTCCAATTGTTGGGTGCTTTTATGCAAAAGCACTTTGAGGTGTCCACACCATTGGACAATACATGAAGAAATCCAACTTTCCCCTTCATAGGAATTTTTTTATAATTTTTGGAATCTGCAAAGCGCAGCATCGCCCCCTTTATTTTAAACCTATCCTTGTATTTAAACAATGCAATTATGGCCCTCCAAACAACCTCATGTAAGCCCAAGGCACAATCCCAAGGAGTGTTGACCAATCCCTAATCCTAGGTCAACCCCAAACCTAAAAATTCTACATGTATAAATACCTCCCTTCCTTTATTTTTCCCAAAACCTAAACCCAAACTTAATTTCAGCCGAATTCCCTATTCACCCCCCTTCAGCCCCTCGACCGCCGGACCGAATCCCTCGCCGGAGTTTACCTTTCCGTCCACCCTCGTCGACCCGACCTGAGCCACTTCTCCCTGCTCTCTTCTCCTTCCTCTTCTCTCCACTACCCTCGCTGGATTCATCCCGAGCCGCTGCACCCGCATCCCGCACGACTGCACCACCACCCTTCCCTGTCAGCCTCCACCTTCTCCGGTTCACCACCACCCCCAGCACCGAGCTCCTCTCCTCTTTCCTCCTTCCTCTCATGATATTCCCCAAGCCGTCGGACGACGAGCAGCACCACCTCGAATCCTCGACCTCCTTCAACTCGCCCCGACCGAGTTCTCCCCGGCCAGTTTCCCATCACCACCACCAGTCTCCACCGCCTGCATGACCTCTTCCTCCCTGCTTCCATTGGCGCCGGAGACCGCCAGAGCATGACTGGACCGGGCAGCCCCGCTGCCATCGACTCGCCTGACCCATCCGACCACCCTGGTCACGACCGGAACAACTACCACCACCATTGCCATCCCCCTCTCCCTGTCAGCAACTCCTTTCCCTTTCTCCCTGCTTGACCTCCTTGGCCGGACCTCCCTGACCGGAGCATCACCACCCCACCATTATCATCATCAACCTATTATCATCACCAACCTATTATCATCATAATCAACCTATTACATTATCATCATCATCCTCGTCATCACCATCACCATCACCATTAACATCATCATCTCATTACCATCATCACCCCTATCGTAACCCTCATCGTCGTCAACATCGTCATCATCACCTCCATCATCGTCCTCGTCACCATCATCGTCAACCACATCGCCGTCATCATCGTCTTCGTGCACGTACCCCGAGGTACGAATTTGTTCCCCTCCATTCATATTTTTATGTGTGTGTATGTGCATATATTTAGGTATCCCATTAGTATATGTTAATGTATATAATTGGTATATAAATATATAGTATATGTATTCCCTAGTATATGGTTAATATAAATATATGGTATAAATTCAATTAGTGTACAAACACATATATATATTGTATATATATTTGATTGGTGTACATATATATTATAAGTATTAACGATATATGGTAGATAATAATAGGTAGAATTATAAATGTACTAGGTGACCCGAGCGTAATTACGGATATCCCGTATTTACCATTGACCTGTGACCATGTGATTTGTTAGCAGACTGTCATTATGTACACTGACGTACTGGCAAGCCCGTATCATTCGACTGTCTGTTTTGCACAGCAAATACAGATGCGACACCCATGCAACTAGACTCACACTTGACCTAGTTGACCATTGTCATACCTAGCTATGCCCTGAGTTTAATGTATTTATGGTTGTGTAATGGCTAATGTTGTATTGTATTATATTATATGTATATAGAACATATCGGATTATTCTGTGCGACTTTAAGAGCAGATTATTGGTACTTCGTAACTTTTTTGCCAGGCAAGTATACCTTGCCTTGTTGTACTGTTTAA
Source organism: Iris macrosiphon (assembly GCA_036927795.1). NCBI lineage: Eukaryota > Viridiplantae > Streptophyta > Magnoliopsida > Asparagales > Iridaceae > Iris > Iris macrosiphon. Next base: position 74,165,936 of record JAYESA010000020.1, read on the forward strand.
ATTCTGTATTATTAGTTGCATATTTATTATTTTAATATTATATAACTGTGCATGTCCGAGAAGACTCGGGTGCAGTAAACGAAGGCGTTGACGTTAAAATTGTGTCTGACCTAGTGTCTAGTAGACCCACCTAAAGTTGTGGAGTTATCGGTATGACTCCCCAGGCCTTGACACATTTCTTACACGTGTTGTGAGTCTCGTGTAGGGCACGTACTTGCGTATGCGGTTGGCCACCTGTACGTGTAGGTCGTGCGACGGATAGGGTATAACTGCTAATAGTGATGCTTGTTAGAAGACTTAGCAGTTATTAGTTGTCGGAGCATAGACTATTGTAGTACGAAGGTCCAATCCTTGTCCTTGTTTGGTTGTAAGGTTGGGTTGTTGTTCTAACGATAGACTATGAGCCAAAGTTAGGACGCCGATACTTGCACTTCGTCTCGGCGTAGTAGCTAGAGCATATTGCGGATACAACATGCATAGATCATTGGGCGGGAAGGACGACTAGTAGGCGTATGGGACACCAACCTCCTTTATACAGATACCGCGTTCTTTGGAGCGATACGAACGTATATATTTTTACAGATACCACGTTCCGTAAAGTGTTGGACGTTACATGGTGATTTTACAGATACCTCATTCTTCGGAATGATGGACGTTACAGATACCACACTCTAGAAAACGTTGGACGTTATGCCTACGCCTACCCATACGTACCAAAGTTGTCCTCAAATTGCATTCACTTAAATGGTTAGCGCACCAATTTTTATTTATTCAGTATTTACTTTATGACATGCTTCTATGTATCTTGTTATGTCCCTCTGAGGACCTGGTCCCTTTCCAGGTATAGATATTCATGAGTATTCGCAGGAGCGCAGATCCAGACTCGCTACTTGTGTTCCGAGGAGTCTTCTCTTCGAGTATCCATGGTTGATAGTTATTGTACTTATATTATATTTGTCTTGTTTATTTTATATTCTAGTTGGTAGTGGATTTGTTTCCCTCCGGCTATCATTTTTAGATACTTTATATTGAGATCTAGTTTCATAGATACTGGTTATTTATTTCTATTTAATTTCTGTTGATGAGATTAGATTATACACTGTGACTGGTGATAGTTTTTACTACTTGTGAATTATTGTTCATAATACAGCGTACGCATGTGTTATGGTTTTTACATATTGGAGTTTCCATATACATGCGGCTGGCATGCTTACGTATCTTAGTCCTACGTATTTTGGGACTGGGGCGTGACAGCTTTGTTTTGGTTTAGTTTGTGCTTTTCGTGTAGGCTATGGCTACCTTGCCTCGGCAAGAGTGTGCATATCGATGATTGGATTAATAAGGCTTGGTTTAAGGATGGATATTGAGGCTTGAATTATGATTTGATAGGTTCACATGTTGCATGGGTTTGAGTAGGACGGTTTGCATGCTAGTTTCCTTCATATTGGTTATATCTGTTTGTATATTTGCTTGAGTTGAGTACTTGTATGTTTAACCTGCTTTACAGTTTTCCTTAACAAGTCATACCTCTGCCATGAAAAGAATCTAGGATTCAAGTAGAAAGATCATTATATAACTGTTTGCATTCATTATTCTACTTAGTGTCGGTTTAGATGAGTGGGTTACCCCGCTCACCAGTATGGCTGTGTACTGGCCTACGTTTGTGGACATTATTTCAGGTACGTATGTGTAGTGGTGTTACATGGATATACGGGACATGATGTATAAACGGTTAGTACCTTTGTAGGCAAGAGAAAGAGCAAGAGTGTTACATCGCCTTTGTGGCAATCTCTTTTGTGGCAATTTTATTTGGACCCTATCGAGAGCTTCGCTGCGTATACTCTGATGTGTGCTTAGTACACAATACTTGACTTTTTTTGCAACTTGGTCATTTCGAAGATAACTTTGATGTTTGACAATATTGTCTTGTGCAAGCGCAACTCCAGGCTCGTACGACATCACATCCCGTTGAGAACGATTGTCCCACGGGAGCGCTGCAACGTGGTGATTCACGTTCAGTGGGGACGATTGAGCTTGCGGGAGATTGGGGTATGACAATGAGAATAGGTTATGAATAGCTAGAAGATAGGAGACAAGATGTGTGAAGTGATACTCTATCTTTTAAACCATGAGATATTCTTTTATTTCGTGCCTACTTCCATCTTAAATTTTCAGAACAGAATTTTTTCTAAGGGGGGTAGGATTGTAACCACCACTTTTCACCTCAAGGATAGTTTGATAATTTTCTAAGTTACTAATTATTTTGAATCATATTATATTAGTAGTTAGATTAGAATTTATTATAGTGGCTTAGAATTATTTAGTGTTGTCATTATTACTAGCTAAACTAGAATTGATTAGATTAGTTAGCATGGATGGAATATTCATCAATCACTTAGTTAGGTACCCTTTCTAATTAATTAGATTTCCTTCTAATACAAATAGATTATATTTATGACATTCATAGAAACTAATTAGGGAGTGGAATGATAACTTGTAATTTTTCTCAACCACACCCACTATATATGGCCTACACTCTCTCACCTCCCATTTCATTCCATTTTATTCCATTTTATATTACTTTATTTCTTCTTCTTTCCCAAGCCATTTCAATTTTTCCAAAATTATATTTTCAAACCACTCCACTCATTCTCATTCCCATGGAGGCCTAGAGCATTAGAGCACAAAGAGGACTACTGGAGAGGAGCCAAGCTAGGAGGACCGTGTCCATCTCACCCTCATCGTGTCCAAATTTGTATAGATTCATTGGGATCCAACTCCCAATAAGTATTTCTTTTATTTTTCCTAATTTTTATGGTAGAAAACCAATTTGAGCCAATAGGAACTGTCACTACCACATTCCAGAAACATGGGTAATTTTGACTTTTTGTATATATTTAATATTGCGTGTATTTAATTTAAATAATTGTATGAGATGTGTATTTAAATATAATATATATATTTACAGTGTTCATTAATGTTTGAGCTGGTAGACTTGACCTAGAAGCCCACTAGATGAACACTTGACCGAATTATAGGGTTATGTATTAATTTGTATTAATTAGAATTTAATTAATTGGGACTGTGATTAATTACCGTAATTTTATTTAATTGCTGCGCCTTGCAGTTGCTTCGATGTTTGGAGCGATACCCTAGCTTTTGCCTTCCAACAAATTTTACAACCTTGCCCTAGACGTGCCTGACTTCCATTCTGACCTTTTTGCAACTCGTAATTATGCTCTATTGTGCTTCATTTTGGCCGCACAATATTCGTCGCGGACGTTTATTTAATTTCTAAATAAATTCCAACCTTATATCATTGTGCGTTCCAACCAAAATTGGAGGCAATCTTGACCCATTTTTCATGTAACCCAAATTAGGGTAATATTCTGTTCTGAGTCTTCTTCACTAATGATATTTGTGGCCCAACCTAATTTTGGCCCCATGTACTCCTAATTAATTTTAGAACACCACTTACATTTATTTTTAATTAAATTGGGGATACCATTTTGACTAATCCCGTTTAATCCCGATTTAATCCAAATACCCCATTAATTAAGCCCGTACCAAACACACAACACCCCCTCACCCTACAAAACATCAAACACCAAATCGTCCACCAAATTTTTATCATTTTATGTGTCTATGCAAATACCCAAATTTAAGGGGGCTAATTTGCAAATATTGTATTAGGTGTCAACGCCCCATTGGTTCAAACCAAATGGAGAGCCCTAATATTTGACTAGTCAACAACCCTCATCCTTACATGAAGAAATTTCTCCATGTCAAATCCTGACTACCCATTCAAAATGGGTGCATCAACACCACTCATTTTCTACTCACCATCCTATTTAATGTCCCCTCAAGGCCCTCTTCCCAACCATGACCTAATCCCCAAACCTAGGGAAGCCCCCATCTCTTCCCTCCTCACAAGCCCTCAACCGTAGCCCCCCTCCTTTTTATTTTTTCTTTCTTCTTCTCTTCTTCTTCTTCTTCTTCTTTTTTTTTTAAATTTAAAGGAAGGGGGGAAATCATCTCCCCAACTGTTCACTGTTCTTCCCCTGGCCCGGTAGCTCCGGCCCGACCCCGGCTATTGTTGCGATCAGCACCCCGACCCCTGCTACTGCTGCGATTAGCACCCCGACCCCGGCGAAGCTTCTCTACCTTCCTCCTCCATTGTCGAGCTGCAGCCTCCCTACCCCGGCTGCGCTGCTCCCGAGTTCCCTCCCGACCCCTGTGGCCAACCCGAAGCTCCACCGCCACCGTACCGATCCCAGCAATCTCCTTCCCTCCGGCTAAGCAGCCCACCGTGAAGCCGACCACCATCTCCCTCGCTGAGTCGACCTGCCCCCCTAATCCGGCAACACTGCTCTTCCCGACCTCGTCGACCGGAGTCGAACAACCCGCAGCACCCGAGCTCCTCGACGAGCCTCCCCCCGCCGGCCTCCTCCAATACACAGCTCCGCCCAGTCCTCCTCTATTTTCTCCGACCATCCTCGTCTCCTCCTGCATCTCCTAGCTCTTCTCCCTGCTCCTCCCCACTTCAGCCCGACCGGAGTTCCCGAGACTCCACCACCCTCATCAGCAGCTCCCACCACCCTCATTAGCAGCTCCACCACCATCACCACCATTAGAACCACCACCACCATCATTACTGTGAGTCCCTCTCCCTCTTTCCCTCCTTCCTTGTTGAGATGTAAAAGTATATACTATGTAATAGTATATATACTATGAAATAGTATATATATATTCTATGTTATAGTATATATGTATTCTATGTAATAGTATATATACTATGCAATAGTATATATGTATTCTATGTAATAGTATATATGTATTCATATAAAAATATATGTATATGTATGTATATTGGTTATTTTTATATAGTATATAATTAATAAAAATGTACAATGGTATATATATATATATATATAGCTTTTTCTCAAACTAATAGATATAGTTAAATGTATTTTTGGCATACATATGATGTAAATATATATATATATATATATATATATATATATATATATATATATATATATATATATATATATATATATATATATATTGTATATGAGTATTGTTCAATTGGTATAGTATATTATGTACATATATTTAGTATGTGTACATTATTCAATATGAAGTATATATATATTGTTCAACTAGTATATATTAGATATGTAATTAATTGGTATACATATATCGTATATGTATTTAATTTGGGGTATATATATATTGTAAGTATTAATGCTAGTTAATAATATGTATAAAGTGTTTTATGTATCTATCTACTAGATGACCCAAAGTATGATCACGTAGCATATTAGCAGACGGCCATATGCACACCGACATACTGGCAGGACCGTATCACCGACTGTCTGAATTCACAGAATTACAGACGCGACGCCCGTGCAACTTGACGCACTTGACCCTAGTTGACTAGTGCCATACCTGGCATAGACCCTGAGTTCAATGTATTATTATTGTGTATTAGTGTAGCATCTGATACAAATATTATATTTATGATATGTCAATAGGACTGTTGGTTCATCCAGGCGATACTCTGGAACAGGACATTGGTATTACCAACTAAGGACCCAAGGCGAGTACTCTCTGATAATTTTCAATTATTTGATAATATCTATAATTCCAGTATCTAGAAATGTTACATCTAATTCTTGACACTGTGCTACGCGAACTAGTATATATATTGGACCTGCAATCATGAGATGTAACATTGATGATATATTGGATATTGCTCGTGTATCATGACATGTCATGATTGGATCCACTGTACTAGTTGGGGGCGGGGAAAATATTAGTAGATTATGTGATCATACCCAACTCTACATGCATCATAGCTCACCCCACATCTCACGTCGGGTGCGGCCTGACCATTAAATGCCTCATAGCTATTATATATGATTAGCCTGACCTCTACATGCATCATAGCTAACCAAATGGTTAGCCTGACCTTACATAAATCATAGCTAATCATATGTAGCCAGCCTGATACTGACCTTACATGAATCATAGATAATCATTGCAACTCTAGGCTCGTACGACATCACATCCCGATGAGAATGATTGTCCCACGGGAGCGCTGTAACGTGGTGATTCATGTTCAGTGGGGACGATTGAGCTTGCGGGAGATTGGGGTATGACAATGAGAATAGGTTATGAATAGCTAGAAGATAGGAGACAAGATGTGTGAAGTGATACTCTATCTTTTAAACCATGAGATATTCTTTTATTTCGTGCCTACTTCCATCTTAAATTTTTAGAACAAAATTTTTTCTAAGGGGGGTAGGATTATAACCACCACTTTTCACCTCAAGGATAGTTTGATAATTTTCTAAGTTACTAATTATTTTGAATCATATTATATTAGTAGTTAGATTAGAATTTATTATAGTGGCTTAGAATTATTTAGTGTTGTCATTATTACTAGCTAAATTAGAATTGATTAGATTAGTTAGCATGGATAGAATATTCATCAATCACTTAGTTAGGTACCCTCTCTAATTAATTAGATTTCCTTCTAATACAAATAGATTATATTTATGACATTCCTAGAAACTAATTAGGGAGTGGAATGATAACTTGTGATTTTTCTCAACCACACCCACTATATATGGCCAACACTCTCTCACCTCCCATTTCATTCCATTTCATTCCATTTTATATTACTTTATTTCTTCTTCTTTCCCAAGCCATTTTCAATTTTTCCAAAATTATATTTCCAAACCACTCCACTCATTCTCATTCCCATGGAGGCCTAGAGCATTAGAGCACAAAGAGGACCACTGGAGAGGAGCCAAGCTAGGAGGACCGTGTCCATCTCACCCTCATCGTGTCCAAATTTGTATAGATTCATTGGGATCCAACTCCCAATAAGTATTTCTTTTATTTTCCCTAATTTTTATGGAGAAAACCAATTTGAGCCAATAGGAACTGTCACTACCAGATTCCAGAAACAGGGGTAATTTTGACTTTTTGTATATATTTAATATTTCGTGTATTTAATTTAAATAATTGTATGAGATGTGTATTTAAATATAATATATATATTTACAGTGTTCATTAATGTTTGAGCTGGTAGACTTGACCTAGAAGCCCACTAGATGAACACTTGACCGAATTATAGGGTTATGTATTAATTTGTATTAATTAGAATTTAATTAATTGGGACTGTGATTAATTACCGTAATTTTATTTAATTGCTGCGCCTTGCAGTTGCTTCGATGTTTGGAGCGATACCCTAGCTTTTGCCTTCCAACAAATTTTATAACCTTGCCCTAGACGTGCCTGCCTTCCATTCTGACCTTTTTGCAACTCGTAATTATGCTCTATTGTGCTTCATTTTGGCCGCACAATATTTGTCGCAGACGTTTATTTAATTTCTAAATAAATTCTAACCTTATATCATTGTGCGTTCCAACCAAAATTGGAGGCAATCTTGACCCATTTTTCGTGTAACCCAAATTAGGATAATATTCTGTTCTGAGTCTTCTTCACTAATGATATTTGTGGCCCAACCTAATTTTGGCCCCATGTACTCCTAATTAATTTTAGAACACCACTTAAATTTATTTTTAATTAAATTGGGGATACCATTTTGACTAATCTCGTTTAATCCCGATTTAATCCAAATATCCCATTAATTAAGCCCGTACCAAACACACAACACTCCCTCACCCAACAAAACACCAAACACCAAATCGCCCACCAAATTTTTATCATTTCATGTGTCTATGCAAATACCTAAATTTAAGGGGGCTAATTTGCAAATATTGCATTAGGTGTCAACGCCCCATTGGTTCAAACCAAATGGAGGGCCCTAATATTTGACTAGTCAACAACCCTCATCCTTACATGAAGAAATTCCTCCATGTCAAATCCTGACTACCCATTCAAAATGGGTGCATCAACACCACTCATTTTCCACTCACCATCCTATTTAATGTCCCCTCAAGGCCCTCTTCCCAACCATGACCTAATCCCCAAACCTAGGGAAGCCCCCATCTCCTCCCTCCTCACAAGCCCTCAACCGTAGCCCCCCTACTTTTTATTTTTTCTTTCTTCTTCTCTTCTTCTTCTTCTTCTTCTTCTTCTTCTTCTTCTTCTTCCTTTCTTCTTCTTCTCCTACTTTTTTTAAATTTAAAGGAAGGGGGGAAATCATCTCCCCAACTGTTCACTGTTCTTCCCCCGGCCCGGTAGCTCCGGCCCGACCCCGGCTATTGTTGCGATCAGCACCCCGACCCCGGCTACTGCTGCGATTAGCACCCCGACCCCGACGAAGCTTCTCTACCTTCCTCCTCCATTGTCGAGCTGCAGCCTCCCTACCCCGGCTGTGCTGCTCCCGAGTTCCCTCCCGACCCCTGTGGCCAACCCGAAGCTCCACTGCCACCGCACCGATCCCAGCCATCTCCTTCCCTCCGGCTAAGCAGCCCGCCGTGAAGCCGACCACCATCTCCCTCGCTGAGTCGACCTGCCCCCCTAATCCGGCAACACTGCTCTTCCCGACCTCGTCGACCGGAGTCGAACAACCCGCAGCACCCGAGCTCCTCGACGAGCCTCCCCCCGCCGGCCTCCTCCAATACACAGCTCCGCCCACTCCTCCTCCATTTTCTCCGACCATCCTCGTCTCCTCCTGCATCTCCTAGCTCTTCTCCCCGCTCCTCCTCACTTCAGCCCGACCGGAGTTCCCGAGACTCCACCACCCTCATCAGCAGCTCCCACCACACTCATTAGCAGCTCCACCACCATCACCACCATTAGAACCACCACCACCATCATTACTGTGAGTCCCTCTCCCTCTTTCCCTTCTTCCTTGTTGAGATATAAAAGTATATACTATGTAATAGTATATATACTATGAAATAGTATATATGTATTCTATGTTATAGTATATATGTATTCTATGTAATAGTATATATACTATGCAATAGTATATATGTATTCTATGTAATAGTATATATGTATTCATATAAAAATATATGTATATGTATGTATATTGGTTATTTTTATATAGTATATAATTAATAAAAATGTATAATGGTACATATATATATATAGCTTTTTCTCAAACTAATAGATATAGTTAAATATATTGTTGGCATACATATGATGTAAATATATATATATATATATATATATATATATATATATATATATATATATATATTGTATCTGAGTATTGTTCAATTGGTATAGTATATTATGTAAATATATTTAGTATGTGTACATTATTCAATATGAAGTATATATATATATTGTTCAACTAGTATATATTAGATATGTAATTAATTGGTATACATATATCGTATATGTATTTAATTTGGTGTATATATATATTGTAAGTATTAATGCTAGTTAATAATATGCATAAAATATTTTATGTATCTATCTACTAGATGACCCAAAGTATGATCACGTAGCATGTTAGCAGACGGCCATATGCACACCGACATACTGGCAAGACCGTATCACCGACTGTCTGAATTCACAGAATTACAGACGCGACGCCTGTGCAACTTAACGCACTTGACCCTAGTTGACTAGTGCCATACCTGGCATAGCCCCTAAGTTCAATGTATTATTATTGTGTATTAGTGTAGCATCTGATACAAATATTATATTTATGATATATCAATAGGACTGTTGGTTCATCCAGGCGATACTCTGGAACCGGACATTGGTATTACCAACTAAGGACCCAAGGCGAGTACATTCTCTGATAATTTCCAATTATTTGATAATATCTATAATTCCAGTATCTAGAAATGTTACATCTGATTCTTGACACTGTGCTACACGGACTAGTATATATATTGGACCTGCAATCATGAGATGTTACATTGATGATATATTGGATATTGCTCGTGTATTATGACGTGTCGTGATTGGATCCACTGTACTAGCTGGAGGCGGGGAAAATATTAGTAGATTATGTGATCATACCCAACTCTACATGCATCATAGCTCACCCCACATCTCACGTCGGGTGCGGCCTGACCATTACATGCCTCATAGCTGTTATATATGATTAGCCTGACCTCTACATGCATCATAGCTAACCAAATGGTTAGCCTGACCTTATATGAATCATAGCTAATCATATGTAGCCAGCCTGATCCTGTCCCAAGCCGATCACATGATAGACTGATATTTCAAACACTTAGAATAGTTATAGTTCTCTATTTTAGATCATATACTACATCACCTGTATATGATATTGTACCTCATTCTCTTCGTTTCATATGTGCATTGACTGTTTCATATTATTTATATTGTCTGTCTCTTTACATTGCCTGTCTCTTTATTTTGCCATTGCATTTATTCACTGTCTTCTCTCAGTATATAGCATTATCTGTTTATTGTTTTTATAGTCCTTATCAATTAAATGGAAATATTATTTGAGATGTACTTTGCTCCTTCCTGACTGGAAAATATTTTCCAGACTATGCCTAGAGGACTGGTGTCCGACATTTATGGACCACAGGGTGAGTAGCTGAGACTTGGACTTGGTAGTTCAGTTGTAATTCCGGGAGGTTTAGTCGGAATCACTAGTTATCTAGTTAGTTCTTTGAGCATATTATTTTTGGTACCGGATTTGTCTCTGGCATACTCTCTGAGACTTGGATTATCTTGTTGAGTTAGACTACTTCTATTTTTGACTTGTGTTGCATTTTATCTTATTTCTTTGAGATCTTATCGTGCTGTAGTTATGTGATTGAGTATGTTGTTCATATTATATTATGATTTTTCGTGTTTCCTTATGGAGTTGGATATCCATGTGAGATTGATTAGATACTATCATGACCTAGACAGCGTTCTACCGCCGATGCTGCGGCGTAGGCTGGACGTACCTGCGCTTTCGTGCCCCTATATCGGGTGCGGGTCATGACACGTTTTTAGTGGTGGCCCATGCAGGTCCAGACTTTGCAAGTTGTGCGATGTCATGGTAGTGCGGCGTCATGGTTGTACTATTGCGTGCCTGCTATAGAATATAGGACATAGGATACTAGGATAAGAGAGGATACTCAATCACAAAATTCTTGAGAGATTCTTGGGATGACCCCTTGAGAATCTTATTACAATTTCCAATTTAAATTACTTTCCCTTGTTTTCGTCTGTTCTCGCTTGTTGATATTGAGTTTGATTCTTGTTGACCAGTTGTTAAATTTAATTCTTGGTATCGTTGTTGAGTTGATTTCTTATCAAGATGAATTTTATGGCCTAAACTTTACGGTATCATCTGATGACATATATTGATGAGAACAGTGAGAAAGGTAAAACGTCTACTTTGGTTATGGAACCTAAAGTTTATCGCAGCCATACTAGCTGTCGTGACGAGAACATAGGAACCTGACTTGGATGTACATACTGTAGTTATGAAACTTAGAGTCTTTCGCAGCCATACCGGTTGGCGTGGCAAGGATTCTAGATGACATGATTATAGGGTTGCATACCTTAGTTACGAAACATGTCGTTTATCGCACCTATGCTTACTGGTGTGGCAAAGATTCTGAGTGTCATGATTTCGGACAGACGTGTATGATTGTCAGGTTGTATCTTAAATTGGTTCTTAAAGTCTCATCTCAATACTTATTTTCCGTTATTACAGGACTTTATTCCATCGCTTCTTTTGTTTGCTAGCAGTAGAAATACCTTTAGTCCTCAATCCAGCTCCTTTTTGAGCTTCTTTTCCTTGAGGATTCCTTGTTAAGTATGATAATTTGTGACTTGTAGTTAGGTCTGTGTCTTGAGTATTAGTGTTGATTGAGTGTGACCTGTTCGTTGTAAGTGCTTCCTAGTTGGACATGTGAGCAGAAGGCATTAATCTAGAGTTAACCCGTAACATAGTACCTTGTAGCAATAGCTCTAGGATAGGTGTTATTATAGTACTATAAGTGAAAGGAGAGTATAGAGTATCAGTGATAGTTCCAAGAGTTAGTATCAGAGCCAGCATACCCGTCTTGGATAATCATGATTATGTAATTGGATGATCTATGTAAACAATTAAGTATTAAGGAATTGTGTTAAGGATTAATGGAGCATGATGTTCAATTTGATGATTGATACTTGGGTGTGATAAGAGTAAAGAAATGTATATGCATAAAGGGTTTTAATGAGATGTCATGAGTAGAGAAATATCAGGATTGGTAATGGAAGTTGTGAAGCGTATCACAGATTAGTTTAACAGGTTATAAAAGATTAAAGGGAAATACATATACATCAATCGAGATGAGGAACCAAATACTTGCCCATGAGAGTAAAGTGAAACATGGGTGTTATAGAAGGTGCAAGTAATCATTGGAGAAAATACGTGTGATGATAACTTTGATCATTTGGAAGTAATAGTGCAAATAATTCGGGCAGTACAAATTTTGTACACAGTTGAGATTGTAAATAATTGGTGTATTAGTCCGCGCCTTGAGTATTAGAGACTGTGAATATTTATATGTATACTTGTGGATTTAATTTTATCGTTTGAAGAGTGGAAATGAATTACAATTTTTAGAATTTTAAGGAGTTGAGATTTTATGTTATTAAAATGTTCGAGGATTCAATTTGATTCAATAAGCATAGTCAAAGCTATGAGGATTTTAGAAGTGATTAAAATTTTATTTCGATATTGAGTATTTGACTTTTGAGGAAGTATATGCTTTTTATTTTAAATCGTTCGGGAAGTAAAAAAAAAATTCTGATGATTTTATTTGGAGGATAAAATTTATGGTGGGTAAGAAATATATATTAGTATATGAGTGGATGAAGTGCATACGTAAGAATCTGTTGACTTGGGCATGATTGAGATGGCACTGCAAACAGACTTGGGTGTCCATCTGGAGTTGTATTAGAGAGAACAGTTCTTAGTATGGTGTGTTGCACTTGGTGTGCACTTGAGTGATAAAAACAACTAGTATGAACAATTGTAGTAGGAAAGAGAACTAGCAGTGGGTGTACTTGTAGTAGGACAGAGGTACCTAAAGGGATAGAGATATCAAACCTTGGATGCATCATTAACCTATGCAATCACAACTAGGAATATTTCCAACCTATTTATCTTGTTATCCTTATTCCTTCTGAATGTTGCTTCTTTAGAACTTTATTGTCCTTCCTTGATGATATCGCATTTATTGCCTTAATTGATTCTTTTGGATCTATCTTCAGGATATCGCCGAAGACACGATCTATGAGAGTGGGAGCACCGGCTTTAGAGGGGTCTGCCACCTCTCCACCTGATGGACAGACATCCGTAGTTCCTCCTACATCTCCAATGCATGTGGGAGTATCTGCACTTTTCGGGGGTCCTTCTCCCCCACCTGTTCAGAGGATTGCCGCAGCTATAACGGATAACCTTCCTCCTTCACCGACTACGATTTCTGGAGGTGTGCCCATTGACGGGGCATAGATGTTTACTTTGATCCAGGGCATGGTAGATGCCCAGAGAGTGACGGCAGATGCTCAGCGGGTTCAAGCTGAGGCTCTGAGAGTGCAGGCAGAGGTACACCTAGCGCAGACTGAACTGATGAGAAAGAGCATGGAGAACGCTCACCAGATGGCGCTACAGGCAGTTGAGAGAGTTGCCTAGCAGTATCTTGGCCAGCAGCAGCCAAGGACATTTCAGCATAACCACCAGCAGTATCCAGGCCAGCAGCAGCCGAGGACGTTTCAGTATAACCCCCAGCAATACCAGGCATCGGTTTGTGTTCAACAGGATCAGCAGACTTGTCATTACTGTAAGAAGCCAGGTCATCTTAGGAAGAGATGTAGAGCGAGGCTAGGACTTTATTTTTACTACGGCGCTGTGGGACATTGAGTGAGGGATTGTCTTCGAGCTCCTTATCTTCCCGGCCAACGTGCAGCTCCAAATTATAGAGGTCCAGTTTGGCCACCTGTGGAACTGCAGATTGCTCAGCACTCGCCGAGGGAGCCACCCCAGTAGGGCGGAGCATTTGCGATGACGGTCGAGGTGACCGATACTGCAGGTGACGTGTTAGCAGGTTCTGTTCTTTCCTTCCTTCTGTTCTTTCCTATTTGATTGATTGACTGATTCCCTAGTACCGTAGTTTATATGCATGATTTTTTTGTTAGAATGTAGTTAGTAGTACACCCTGACAGAGAATGCAATACCATGACAAAAGATACTATAACCATACATGTTTTCCTTAGATTGCATAGTGAATGACTGTAGGTAGAATTTTCTCAGACCATAATTATTGGGGTTTGACCATAGCGAAGATTTATGAAGAAGTTATGACTTGACAAGAGAGAAGATGATTAAAATTTGAGGATAAATATTGATTTAAATAAAGGATTAAGAATTTAATATGGTTGAATTGATGATTTATTGATTATGATATAATTTATCATTAAAACTTGAGAAAATTTAGTAGATTATCATTATATTTGTTTGATTGCAGGATATAAATTTTGAAATTTATTTTATGAATGTTGCATTGAAGATTCCATAAGTATCGCATTGTTGAGTATTTTATGGAAAAAGGAAATCAAGAAATAAAATCATTAATGGATTAGTGTTTAAATTCAAACTTTTTGGGATGAGATTTCAATTTTATATATATGCATTGATTGAAATTAAATTAGAGGAGTGGATATTAAATTTCGAGTATTGAATTATTAACTTAAAATTTCGGAGGAAGTCGTGATAAAAATAGAATTTGATTTTATTTCGAGGATTTTCAGGAATACAATAATTTCAGAATTTTGAAAATTGTGGAATGAAAATGTGGATTGATTATGTGAGTTTTAAATTTGATTGAAAATATATATATAATGAATAAACACTACTATTGAGGATTTAAATTTTGAGGACGAAATTCTTTTAAGGAGGGTAGACTTGTCACTACCACATTCCAGAAACAGGGGTAATTTTAACTTTTTGTATATATTTAATATTGCGTGTATTTAATTTAAATAATTGTATGAGATGTGTATTTAAATATATTATATATATTTATAGTGTTCATTAATGTTTGAGCTGGTAGACTTGACCTAGAAGCCCACTAGATGAACACTTGACCGAATTATAGGGTTATGTATTAATTTGTATTAATTAGAATTTAATTAATTGGGACTGTGATTAATTATCGTAATTTTATTTAATTGTTGTGCCTTGCAGTTGCTTCGATGTTTGGAGCGATACCCTAGCTTTTGCCTTCCAACAAATTTTACAACCTTGCCCTAGACGTGCCTGCCTTCCATTCTGACCTTTTTGCAACTCATAATTATGCTCTATTGTGCTTCATTTTGGCCGCACAATATTCGTCGTGGACGTTTATTTAATTTCTAAATAAATTCCAACCTTGTATCATTGTACGTTCCAACCGAAATTGGAGGCAATCTTGACCCATTTTTCGTGCAACCCAAATTAGGGTAATATTCTGTTCTGAGTCTTCTTCACTAATGATATTTGTGGCCCAACCTAATTTTAGCCCCATGTACTCCTAATTAATTTTAGAACACCACTTGCATTTATTTCTAATTAAATTGGGGATACCATTTTGACTAATCCTGTTTAATCCCGATTTAATCCAAATTCTCCATTAATTAAGCCCGTACCAAACACACAACACCCTCTCACCCTACAAAACACCAAACACCAAAGCGCCCACCAAATTTTTATCATTTCATGTGTCTATGCAAATACCCAAATTTAAGGGGGCTAATTTGCAAATATTGCATTAGGTGTCAACGCCCCATTGGTTCAAACCAAATGGATAGCCCTAATATTTGACTAGTCAACAACTCTCATCCTTATATGAAGAAATTCCTCCATTTCAAATCCTAACCACCCATTCAAAATGGGTGCATCAACACCACTCATTTCCCACTCACCATCATATTTAATGTCCCCTCAAGGCCCTCTCCCCAACCATGACCTAATCCCCAAACCTAGGGAAGCCCCCATCTCCTCCCTTCTCACAAGCCCTCAACCGTAGCCACCCTCCTTTTCATTTTTTCCTTTCTTCTTCTCTTCTTCTTCTTCTTCCTTTCTTCTTCTTCTCCTTCTTTTTTTAAATTTAAAGGAAGGGGGGGAAATCATCTCCCCAACTTTTTACTGTTCTTCCCCCGGCCCGGTAGCTCCGGCCCGACCCCGACAACTGCTGCGATCAGCACCCCGACCCCGGCGAAGCTTCTCCACCTTCCTTCTCCATTGTCGAGCTGCAGCCTCCCTACCCCGGCTGTGCTACTCCCGAGTTCCCTTCCGACCCCGACGGCCAACCCGAAGCTCCACCGCCACCGCACCGATCCCAGCCATCTCCTGCCCTCCGTCTAATCAGCTAGCCGTGAAGCCGACCACCATCTCCCTCGCTGAGTCGACCTGTCCCCCTACTCCGGCAATACTGCTCTTTCCGACCTTGTCGACCGGAGTCGAATAACCCGCAGCACCCAAGCTCCTCGACGAGCCTCCCCCCGCCGGCCTCCTCCAATACACAGCTCCGCCCACTCCTCCTCCATTTTCTTCGACCATCCTCGTCTCCTCCTGCATCATCGAGCTCTTCTCCCCGCTCCTCCCCACTTCAGCCCGGCTGAAGTTCCCGAGACTCCACCACCCTCATCAACAGCTCCCACCACCCACCATTAGAACCACCACCACCATCATCACTGTGAGTCCCTCTCCCTCTTTCCCTCCTTCCTTGTTGAGATGTAATAGTATATACTATGTAATAGAATATATACTATGTAATAGTATATATGTATTCTATGTTATAGTATATATGTATTCTATGTAATAGTATATATACTATGCAATAGTATATATGTATTCTATGTAATAGTATATTTGTATTCTATGTAATAGTATATATGTATTCATATAAAAATATATGTATATATATGTATATTGGTTATTTTCATATAGTATATAATTAATAAAAATGTAAAATGGTACATATATATATATATAGCTTTTTCTCAAACTAATAGATATAGTTAAATGTATTTTTGGCATACATATGATGTAAATATATATATATATATATATATATATATATATATATATATATATATATATATATATATATATATATATATATATATATATATATATTTATTGTATATGAGTATTGTTCAATTTGTATAGTATATTATGTACATATATTTAGTATATGTACATTATTCAATATGAAGTATATATATATTGTTCAACTAGTATATATTAGATATGTAATTAATTGGTATACATATATTGTATATGTATTTAATTTGGTGTATATATATGTTGTAAGTATTAATGCTAGTTAACAATATGTATAAAATGTTTTATGTATCTATCTACTAGATGACCCAAAGTATGACCACGTAGTATGTTAGCAGACGACCATATGCACACTGACATACTGGTAGGACCGTATCACCGACTGTCTGAATTCACAGAATTACAAACGTGACACCCGTGCAACTTGACGCACTTGACCCTAGTTGACTAGTACCATACCTGGCATAGCCCCTGAGTTCAATGTATTATTATTGTTTGTTAGTGTAGCATCTGATGCAAATGTTATGTTTATGATATGTCTATAGGACTGTTGGTTCATCCAAGCGATACTCTGGAATAAGACATTGGCATTACCAGCTAAGGACCCAAGGCGAGTACATTCTCTGATAATTTTCAATTATTTGATAATATCTATAATTCTATTATCTAGAAATGTTACATCTGATTCTTGACACTCTGCTACACGAACTAGTATATAGATTGGACCTGCAATCATGAGATGTTACATTGATGATATATTAGATATTGCTCGTGTATCGTGACGTGTCGTGATTGGATCCACTGTACTAGTTGGGGGCAGAGAAAATATTAGTAGATTATGTGATCATACCCAACTCTACATGCATCATAGCTCACCCCACATCTCACGTCGGGTGCGGCCTGACATTACATGCCTCATAGCCGTTATATATGATTAGCCTGACCTCTACATGCATCATAGCTAACCAAATGGTTAGCCTGACCTTACATGAATCATAGCTAATCATATGTAGCTAGCCTGATCCTGTCCCAAGCCGATTACATTATAGACTGATATTTCAAATACTTAGAATAGTTACAGTTCTCTATTTTAGATCATATACTACATCACCTGTATATGATATTGTACCTCATTCTCTTCGTTTTATATGTGCATTGACTGTTTCATATTGTTTATATTGCCTGTCTCTTTACATTGCATGTCTCTTTATTTTGCCATTGCATTTATTCACTGTCTTCTCTCAGTATATAGCATTATCTGTTTATTATTTTTATAGTCCTTATCAATTAAATGGAAATATTATTTGAGATGTACTTTGCTCCTTCCTGACTAGAAAATATTGTCCAGACTATGCCTAGAGGACTGGTGTCCGACACTTATGGACCACAGGGTGAGTAGCTGAGACTTGGACTTGGTAGTTCAGTTATGATTCCGGGAGGTTTAGCCGGAATCACTAGTTATCTAGTTAGTTCTTTTAGCATATTATTTTTGGTACCGGATTTGTCTCCGGCATACTCTTTGAGACTTGGATTATGTTGTTGAGTTAGACTACTTCTATTTTTGACTTGTGTTGCATTTTATCTTATTTCATTGAGATCTTATCGTGCTGTAGTTATGTGATTGAGTATGTTGTTCATATTATATTATGATTTTCCGTGTCTCCTTATGGAGTTGGATATCCATGTGAGATTGATTAGATAGTATCATGACCTAGACAGCGTTCTACCGCCGATGTTGTGGCATAGGCTGGACGTACCCGCGCTCTCGTGCCCCTATATCGGGTGCGGGTCATGACAGAAACCTTTTCACAGGTTGAATTGACTCTCTAGTGCTAGATCTATGTGTTAAAAGCCTCAAATTTGGTAGATCTAGGTTTTTACCATGTGGGATATTGATTTTTATGCTTAATTTGGTAGAATTATGAATTATGTCCTCCAAGTATGTCACGCCCCAGAACAAGAATACTGGAGAGCGAGAGCGTGACTCAGTCAACCATACCTTATGGAATACCGAAGTAACCTGCAATGTGCTAATGTTGTCTAGAGACAAGAGGGTGTATACTATAATCACGTCACCTAGGGTCAAGAACTCTATATCTCAATCATCAACCAAGAAACAATAATAATGAACATGTAAGATAAAGCAGTTAGGCGTCCCTGACATTCTATCAGAATGATCACGAAACCATATACCGAATGATAAACTAGTATATTATCAAGTGTACATAATTATAAGTCAGCTGCGGTCAGAATAATATGCAATCATATAAAGAAACTAATGTCCAGATAAACCAACTAACAAGTATCATCAACTAAATGCCAAAAAGGTAATACACACTGATACTCATAGTGGGGGAAGAAGAAACTACTCAAGTTTTTCGGTGGATATTCTCTCGGATGTGAAAGAGTTCTTCCACTCGAAATCCAGATACCTTCTCTTAGAATAGCTATTGCTAATGAGATAACAGTAGAGAATAATAATCAATTACGCCTATAAGAATTAGAAGTATTGGATGAAAAGCACATGCACGTTCAACAGCATAGTGAGCTATACCAAGCATGCATTTCCAGAGCGTTTAATTAAAAAGTCAAGAAAAAATATTGCAGGTCAGTGAATTGGTCCTTACAGTAAGGATACCTATGATCACAACCCATAAAATCAAAGGCAAATTCCAAGCTAAATGGGAAGGCCCTTATATGGTGGAGACAATATTCTTCAACGGAACCTACAGGCTCGCTAAGCCTAATGGGGATTTGATAATGATGCATATCAATGGCAAATTTCTCAAGAAGTATTATGTCTAGGCATGACATATTCCTCTCCATCTCCAGCAGATTAAAATAAGATGTACAGCAAATATATTTTTTAATCCCCATCAACTCATAGCCTATACGGCCTCTCGAACTATTACCTATATTTATTCTCGAATAAGATATGGGTAATGGATCCTCAAAGTTCCCCAGTGGGACAATACTCGGATCCAACAGAACACTCTCTTTGAGATCATCTAAACGATTCTCTCCAACTAAAATATTTTATTCTTAAAGCCCAGTTATTTTAAGGATATCATATTCCTGATCCCCAGTTGGGTTGGGAATAATCTCACATGTTTATTCACCAGTCAATAAGTATAATATGATTCATATCCATATCACCTCTAAATCATATTCCATTTATTATCCCTAAAGAGAAGACAATAATTCGTCCTTGAACTACCCTTTCTTCTTTTCCCAAGTGGAGTAAACTAGTGAGCTATCACGTCCATACCACCTCTGATAGTATTGCATCATGTAAAATTTATCATTTGTACTCAGCATGAGTATTCCTTAAGTGATAAATCTACCAAAATTCTTCTACAAAGTTATTTTGCCATATCCATAATACCTCTGAGCAGATATATTCAATGGGTCTCGATTTAAAAATATTACTAAGGTAAGACAAAAAAAAATTATTTATAAAAATAAAAACAAATACGTAGGAAGAAGATGATTCAGAATCTCCTAAATTATTTACAAATATTGCAAGAGCATGAAGGATGCAGACGTCAGAATATGCAAATGTTCGACGGGTAGCCATTATTCTGGCTTGATCTTCTCGTTCCTCCACGACAGCAGACGAAACAAGGGGATCACTTACTAAAGGATCGATAAGAGCCTAGAGAACATTTGTTTTACCCGGTTGGACAATAGACACCTCTTTCTTTTCTTGAACAAAAGATGGCTTGATATCAGAAGGAGAAATAATGGTCTCATTAAATTCCTTGTCTTTCATCTTCAAAGTAGTCGCATACATTATTTTGCAAGTCTTCGTGATACTGGAACAAGAAACTCCAGTATTTATAAGATAGGAAATGACGGTTTGAATCCCAAAACATGACTCTTTAGTGAAATGAGGCGACGGTTGATTTTCCAAGCAAAGAGCGAAATTCGAAACACTAAGCATAACGGTAGGAATTTCGTGTATTGGGTTAGAAATTCCCACATGCACATATTGGCTTATTGATAGAAAAGGTGCCATAATATGCATACTAAGTTGAAGAAAGAATACACGCATTTGTTAGCCAGCAGAACTGTACACAAGTATGCATGATATTTGATTTAAAGGGGAAAGGCAACATATTCAGTCTTTTTCTTATGCATGTCCTCCCGAAAATAAAGATAACCAAAGTCTTAAGTCTGCAGCACACATACAACACAATAAAGTCAAGATAAAAAATTATTGATTTTTAATCATGATTACATATGATGGAGATCTATCACACCCAGATTTTCATTCTAAAAATTATGATTATATATATAAAAATCTATTACATATGTATTTTAATATGATGGGGATCTATCATAGAGCCATCCTCATCTCTGTGTCACATCTGTTCCCGATGCAGATGAATTAAGGTACAGAAGAAATAAGATCCTCAGTGCAAATTATAGTACAGGAAAAAGAAATCTGTGCTATGGACAAGCGAGGATGGTACACAGGACTGGACTTGTTTAAATTAGCACGGACCCATTTATGTTCGGACTCGATGGAGGACATGGTTAGTCAAACTAAAGCTGTTCCGCTATCTCCATCCAGTGCCACAGCTAGGAGTCCCGATTGGGATTACAATTCCAACCCTGTAATCATCACAGAGGCCAAGTTAAGAGAGTAATTCCAGCGAGCTGGGTTTGAAGACAACTAACAGTCTTCTGGGTAATTCATTAGTTTAACATGAACGATGAAGCCTATGATATCCTTCTATGCTCCATCATACAAAGAGCTCAGCGACAATGATTTCCAAATGAGTCACTCACCCATCATTAAGAAGCGTCTCCTCTTGCATCTTCTCGGCGGACAACAAAGCCAATGTAGCCATACTGCTACGGTCATCTTCGTAGGCTCACACTTAGTGGTGGCCATACTCAAGTCTCACAGCAAGAAAAATATAAGTCTGGGAATGTTGGTAAAGTTTTGCTCCTATTTATAGGAGAAAACATGTCAAATTCAGCATAGTTCTCAAAAACTGCTCCTGAAAAGCCACATGCGTCGCCTCAAAGACCGCATCAAAACCAAAATTAAGTCAAAGATACGTGCATATAAAACCTAAAGCCACGTCAGCAAAAATGTTGGGATTCTGCCTAAAGTGCACGCACAAATATCATAACAACTTTTATGCTTCTAATTCAAATTATTTTGAATTCATCGAAACGAATTCAAAAACTTTGAAGGGGGTCTTGTAGAAGCATAAAAATGCATCTAATAAAGATGGATTTTCTACAAATAAACATAACAAAGGAAGAATGGCGCACTTTCTCGCTATTTAGAGGATGATGCACTTTTTATTTGTTTCAAAAGATGGCATACTATTCAAAGAACAGAAAGTGGCCCAATTTCAAGTTGCTTTCATCAGTGCAGATAGGCGTACAATTTGCATGTCTGCTTTCGCCCGAGCATTAAATTAGATGGATCTGACAGGCTAGAACAGAAATCGAAGAGTCATAAAACATTATTGCAGCTGGGTTACAGCATGCAGACCCAGGTTATCGTTCAGTGACCCAGTCATTGTGCCAATTTCATCAAAAATGTGCCATTGAGCTAACTTCGACAAAAGTTTTTCGTTGAGCCAACTTCTACAAAAGTGCGCCGTTGAGCCAACTTTTACAAAAGTGCGCCGTTGAGCCAACTTTTACAAAAGTGCGTCGTTGAGCCAACTTCTTCAAAAGTGCGCTATTGTGCCAATTTTTTCAAAAATTGCGTCGTTGAGCCAACTTCTACAAAAATTTGCTGTTGAGCCAACTTCTTCAAAGTGCGTTGTTGTGCCAATATCTTCAAAAAATGCGTCGTTGTGCCAATTTTTTCAAAAAGTGTGACGTTGAGCCAATTTCTTTATAAGTGCACCGTTGAGCCAATTTCTTCAAAAGTGTGATGTTGAGTCAACAAAAGTGCGCCGTTGAGCCAATTTTTTCAAAAATGTCACGCAGTGCCAATCTTTTCAAAAGTGCGCCAGTCTTCAGACCACTTCTAAAGTGAGCCTACTATCCTAACAGACAGTGAGTAGTTATGAGTGCGTGTCTTACATGTCGTACTTCTCATAAAAGTGTACAAATAACTGTCCCCCATGACCTATGTTTTTCTCGTATAGGAAGCTACGTATCAAGCAGGCAGCGAGTTGTGCACCCACTCATTCAGAACGTGGGATGCTAGTCTACCAAAAGTGCACGCACAATGGTAAAATAGTACAAACTATCCAAAGTGCACACAAACTCTCATAATCTCTCATAAACTCTATAAATATAGGATCGGTACATCTATTGAAGAGAAATAGAGAGAAAGAGGCTAAAAATTTTAAGTCTTTGAAATTCAAGAACAGAATGAGAGAAATAGAAGCTTCTCGTGCCGTTGTTGCCAAAGCTTTCTTGTTGTTCAACTCTCCAAGTTATTCACAGCATTCCTTTCATATCTTCATCGTCGTGTGGTCTGAGTAAAGTGATCATTCGTAGATCAGATCTCTAGAGCTATACTTCTCCAGAATCAACTGTACTTAGATTCTTGTTTAGGATCTTTTGTACTTTTTTTCTCAGCTACAATAAGTGAAACACGTTGTGCACTTCCTCCAATGCAGGTAGTAAGTCTAGTCTGTATGCAACTGCACCGACCCTCTCAAGAATACTGAAAGGTCCAAAGAATCGCGGACTAAGCTTTCTGCCTCCGCCGAAATAAATTATGCCACGTGTCGGAGAAATCCTCAAGAAAACCAGACTATCAACCTAGCACAAAAAACAACCATAGAACTCTAACAAAACAACAATCAATCACAAGCAATGCGAAACAAAAAATCTATACCTCAAACTCCAAAGGTCTCCCGTGGCTATCGGCCCAATGCCACTGCCTGTCCTGCGCTACTCGAAGTCTATCCCTGATGAGCTTCACCTTCTCATCTATATCCACTACCATCTATGGTCCCAATAAAGCTCTTACACCAACATCATCCAATGATAACGGAGTGCGGCATCTCTATCTATATAATGCCTCAAATAGTGACATCTCGATGCTGGCTTGGTAGCTGTTGTTGTAAAAAAACTCTACCAAGTGAAGATGATCCTCCCAAGAACCTCCAAGATCCAAAAAAAAGTGTATAGCATATCCTCGAGAGTCTGAATAGTCCTCTTCGATTTTCTGAAATAATAAGATACAATCCACAATCTGAAATAATATACAAACTGTGAATCTCCATAATTATAGTCTAATACAAGTCCAACACAAATAACTAGACCTCCTCGGGCTCTACAACTAAATCCTCCTGGTCAATAGGAGTATCCTCTAAAGGTACGCTATCCTGCAGCCCGTAGAATGTAGGACACTGCTCTATAAGCAAATCATCTGAAAAAATTTATCCAGTCAGGATTGGAGCAAAGTACATACCTCTGAAAGCAGTTTTAATAACATAATTGAGCATATAAAACAGATAATAGAAATAAAATACAAGATCACTAACATATGAATAAATGAACAATAGATATACAGGTAATTTACGAGAATATAGAACAATAATATAATATCTGCAATATGATAAAATAACTGTAAACTAACTAATGTGCCTCAGAATACAAGTTCATTATGTGATCGGTTTGAGTGAACATGATCAATAAGGTAAGACGATTACAAGTATGGTATATAATCAGAATGTATATAATGAACAATAGGGATTTGATCACATAATCTACTCCTACTCTCCCATCCCCTACTAATACCAATGGATCAATCACGACACGCTACAAACACGAATATGACCACTGAACTCGAGCAGTGGTGTACACGAATATAATTACACTGAATACGAGTAGTGTGTGTACACGAATAACCACACTAAACACGAGCAGTGTGTGATACGAAATATAAATCAATATCTAATGTACATGATGAAATATATGTACAGGAGTACCCGCTGAACACGGTAGGGGATAACATCTCCTGACGGGATCCATGTAGTACAAGTCTGTGAATTCACTGTGTCGGAATCAAGTATACAATTCAAGAACATGCATATATACACTATTATGAATTAAAAATTATCAGAGAAATATAATCGCCTGAATTCCTGAGCAAGGTGTGTCACACAGACCTATATATGGTATGTTGCATCAATATAAGGTTCTGGAATAAAAATAAGTTAAATTGATGCAAATCTAGGTCATAAAGTTATTTTTAAGTCAAACCGACTAATTCTAGGTTGTAAGAGTCTAACACTAAGATACTAGGTCAATACACTATGAAACTAAGCTATACAAGCTAATCTATGATACTATGAAACACACAAAATGTCGTATCTCAATATACGCAAGTTTAAATATATAAAAATAGTAACTTATATTAATATACAAGTCAAACATATAGTAGCTTAACTAAACAATGAAATTAGGATACCTTGGCCTTGCACCAATGCGTATCACACTACCTATCTTGATACCCAAACCAATACCTTGGTATCGACCCATTACCTTGACTTTACCTTGGTATCCCAAGGTAATTAAAAACCTAGTGAGTAGCTAATATATATAATACCTCAAATACTAACTATATCCATATTTATCTACTAACATATATACCTACACTAATACACATAAATACTAACTACTAACTATTCATATACTAATTACTAACATATATACTTACACTAATATACATAGATACCTACTATAATACAATACCACAACTATATACATACATATATACACATATAGCTAACTATATATAAACAAAGTATATCACTAACTACTAACTAATGCACTACACTAACTACATTAACATAAAGCACTATCTAATACTAAATAAGTATATACTAACCTCACTAACTGATATTATATACAAGCATACATATCTAACTAACTATATATAATACTACTAACAATATCCAAAACAAACCCTCTATACTTGATAACCAAACTATCAGATATAGGACTGATACACTGGGGTAACTGATACTGGTACTATGCAGATCCTGCACAGTTGCTGATACTGACTGATACGTTGATACATTAATACTGAAGAATACCTCTGAAACTGATACTCTACCTACTGAACTGCATACTTGTCTGATACTGGACTGATGAAGGCTGCACTTGTTGTTGTTGTGCACTGAACAGCTTATGCTCATTTGTGTATTTTCTATACAGCAAACTGCTCCTTGCCCGAGTTGCTGACACTGCACAGTAGTCTCGAGGGGTTGAACTTTCTGCAGTTGCAGAACTGCCACTGCTTCTCTCCTTTGTAGCTGTTGCTGCAGGGTGTCCGAGCTGCTGCTTCGACTTGCTCCCAGTGTGCACGGGCCCAGTTGAACTGCACTGTAGTATTTGGCTGTAGCTGTTGCAGTACACGAGCTTCACTAGCAAATAGCTGTTGTCTCCTCCCCCCTTTGCTGTCACTTATGCTCTCACTCACTCACTCAATCACAAACACACAAACTCACACACAATTAACACATAGACACCTCTATGTTAATCTATATGTACATATATATATATACTCTATTAATATTTATCTATATGTATCAAACACTCATATATATATATATATATATATATATATATATATATATATATACACTCACACATACTTATATAATCACTCACATATAGATATATAAACACATACACATATATATATATAGCTATATAGACTAACTTACATATATCAATACATATACTCATCTATCTATATAAACACCTATATATATACCACCACCTATAAACATTTATATGATATAATACAAATATATATATATCACATAATATACATCATACATACATATATATATACATATATATATATATATATATATATATATATATATATATATATATATATATATATATATATATATATACACAAGTACATATAGAATTAAGGACAATAAACCAAACACGTGGAGTGCACCGCATCCATATCACACTAATTCTATGATATGCTTGCGACACGGCTCCACCACACAACCAAACATATCTCGAAGGACACGAGCAAGTCTAGAATACTAATTATGAACTATACGAACAATAATAATAACAACTACGTGTCCGTGTCAAGAATTGATATGCACAAATTTCTGTGTCGGAGGAAAACCCCCCAAAATAATCTGTATCGTCAAATTGACGAGATACGGCATATACATACCCAATTGTGGATATAACACTAGTCACAAACAAGCAATTACATGTCATATTGATCTATTTGACCAATTGACAAACACCACATGTGCAAATTTCGGAATTCCTCTAAAATTGACACAAAAATATACACAACTTCCACTATATGTCTCCTATGAACCTAAAACCAATTCCTATAGATAGCCTATGCATGTGAGATGATTTCTCATAGTTAAATCTTAGATTTAGAACCTATTACAAGAGAAAAAATTGAAATATACCTATTGGGAGATGGATTCCCAATAAAAATTTCCAAATATTGAATGTAGCTCCTCCTTGTAGATCTTGGCCTCCTCCTTGTTGCTCCTTGCTTTCTTCTTGTAGATCCTTGTTGTAGTAGCCTCAATTAAGAAATAGGAAAGAAATTTGTGAAGAAATTTGTGAAGGAATGGTGAGGGAATGAAGGAATTTGAAAAGGGGGAAAATGTAGATCTAATTGCAATAGAAAAATAAAATGAAAGACACTCTCTCTCCTCCCTCTAATGGCCAGCCATATACCCCTCTCTCAAGCTATGTGAAATATCCAAAACGCCTCTCATAAAAAAATTAATTAAGGGGGAATGTTCTAGTCTAATGGTTTCATTAATTAATCCATCCTCCTAATACATGGGCCTAATTTATGGGTTCAATCTAAACTAAACTAAAATATTGGGTTCATGCATCTAATTTAAATGGTTAGGTCCACTACACAAGTTTAAAATAATCTAGTATTTAACAATAAATAAATAATACAACAAATAAATAATCCACATGCACAATATTTAAATACAATAAATCCTCAAATTAAAATACCCGTATCAATTACCAAACTACCCTTGATTAAAAATATGAGGGTGACAGGGAGTAGCCGATTATGGTACTAGATCTTGTAGGTCATATAGGACCTTTTGTAACTATAAATAAGAAAGTAAAGACCCTTGTAAGAGACATCAAAGTTTATAGTGAGTTTTTGTATATTGCTTTGGAGTTCCTTCTGCCTTTGTGTGTCTTTTGTTTCTTTCTATCCCAAAATTATAAACTTTCTACCCATCTATAAAAATGGTCAGTTAAGCTGATATCAGAGCCTTATGTGAATAAAGATCTTTTGGTGTGCCTAATTTTTTGGTGTGCCTAATTTTTAAGTATATTTATTTTCCTCTTAAATATGGTACTTAAATACATGTTCTTGAATAAGTTCAAAATATAGTAAAGAGGATATTTTATTGTTTATCTCTGTGCCAAAGTCCTTACGCATGGTGTAGGAAATGAATCAATGTTGTGTTCCAGTTTTGTGAAGCGGCAGTATAGGTCTGTGGTTGAAAATTTTGAGACATAATCCTGCCATAAAATTACGGTTTGCCAAGGATAAACTGTCACGACCCACACCCGAAAATTGGGCATGAGTCGTGGGTACGTCCAGCCTACGCCGCAGCATCGGCGGTAGAACGCTGTCTGGGTCTCAACATAATATATCCTGACAATAGTCTCAACTCCGTACGGAGGACAAAGATAAATAATCTACAGTGCTATAAATATACTCAATCACAAGCTATAAGAAATAATAGGCACGATGAGAATGGAAAAGAGTTCTATAATAAACCAACCACAATAAGTCCAACTCAATCCTGGGTCTAGATGACCTCACAAAGTCACAAAATAATAAATACAACTCAGTCTCAGTCTGAAACAATAAATACAGAAAAAAAGTAATCTAAGTATTGGCAGGTAAGATCTCCTCTAGGATAGGCAACTCCTCTGGGATTTCCGGAGTGAAATCTCCCTCTAATCCTGGGCCGTAATGAGTGGGGCACAAGTTCTCCAGGTCCTCTGAAAAATGTTATCCAGTCAGGATTGGAGCGAAGCACAAGCACTAACAGCAGTTTCATTAAATTGACAAAAACTATAAACAGTGTAAGAATACAAGATGAGAAGAAATACAGGAAATATAAAGTACTGGAGAAATGAAATAGGCAGTAGAGCATCTAGCAATGAACAGTAAATAGTGAATGCTAGAGCAATAAGTAGTGAATGCTAGAACAAGTGAATCTGAATAAAGAATAGACATCTAGCTAAGTGTTTGAATTATCAGTTTATTATGTGATCGACTTGGGACTAGATCAGGCTGGTTATATATGATTAACTATGATTCATGTAGGTCAGGCTAACCATATGGTTAACTATGATGCATGTAGTGGTCAGGCTAACCATATATAACAGCTATGAAGCATGTAAATGGTCAGGCCGCACCCGACGTGAGAAGTAGGGTGAGCTATGATGCATGTAAATGTTTGGATATGATCACATAATCTACTAATAGTTCCCCATCCCCCAGCAAGCACGATGGATTCCAATCACGACTCCTCATGATGGGGACCTAGGGTGCTAACTCGTGTATCCATAGTGTCGGAATCAAGTATGTAATACAACTAGATTATAGAAGTAATCAACAAAATGAAAACTGTCAGAGAATATACTCGCCTGTGGTCCTGAGCAAAATGTGATGATCGATGTCCAAAATAGAGTCACAAGAACCTAATTGTGGAATATAATTGTCATATACTGAATTAAGGAAAAATAACATGTTTAACTAGTTAAGAATGAGGCTTCTAGGTCATGGCTCAGGCTATGCTAGGTTAATCCCAAGGGTACAAGTATACTAGGATTTAATAAAAATAGGTTTCATATATCAAAATAATATATATAATTATCTATCTTGTATGTTTACCTATCTGGACTGATGCACCATCTTGCAGTGCTATCCCTCTAATCCTAACTATACAACAATACTAGGACTACAACACACCACTCCATATCAACTAACAAGCCCTTAACTCCTTGCCTGCATACAGCATCCTTATGTTGTTGTTGCTGCCTATGAATGCAGCAGCTACTACTGCTTATTCATGCAAATCCCCACACACAGGCATCAGGAATTTACTGATGCTAAAACTCAGGAAACTCACTCACACAGGCTCTCTTATGCTTACTGAATTTTCACACTCCTCAGTGATACACTCACAGTTCACACAGATTCTTCTTCCTGAGACACTGACACAGGTTCACAGTATCTCACTGGATTACACACACACACAAGTTCACTTAGATACTCACTGCACAGAATTTACACTCACACACACTGGGTTCTAGGCTCATACTAATACATTAGGTTCTCTTATACACATACACACTTAGATCTCAACTTCCAATTCACTGCACACACAAATTCCTAACTGACACACAAGCTAGACACTAGCTACTGATATACTAATCTACTGCACAGCACACACACACACGCAGGTATTTCTGGAATTCTGAGACACACACAGTTCTTCTCCTTATCTAATATACCCAGACACAAAGGTTCATGCACACAGAACATACATGCTGATACAAAATCCTACACTCACCTAGGTACAACTAATTAGGATGCTTAAGTAGTCAAAATTCCTATTTACTGATACACAATGATACATTCTAAACCTATGACACTCTAACACTTTCTAAGTTATTAGTCAACCCTTACACACAAGAAATGCCTGACTGATACACACCTAGGACCTAACACACAGGCACACAGTAATTACTCCCAACAGTCACACACAGGTACCTATAATCTAACTCCTACACTGTGAACTCACACAGGAACTAAAATGCACAGCACAGTTAACTACTCACTCACACATACTAGGAATTAATACACTGCCACACACATACATGCAATTGACTGCTCACTGATACATGGACACAAGTAGGCACAGGGATGCACACACTGGTTTTGCACTCTGTTCTAGCTGATACACACCTGAGGCACACTGACACATAAGTTCTATTATACACAGTCATACAAAGGAAACACCACACACAGATATACTCTAAAACTGACTGATACTGTGATACACCCTGATGCCTAACACTCGGGTTCACTCACACACACACACAGCATAAACACTTCCCAGGTTGACACACACACTGTCCTATACTCACACACAGTTCTCACAGTATAGGTACACAGCACACAGTCAATCTCACTGGTTCACACATACACACACTCACCTACAGGCACATACACAGATACACTATCTAAACACACTGCTCCACAGAATCTAAACTGACACAGACTGTTTCCCCCTTCCCTGCACACACTCAGTGCACTGATCACAGTTTTCCTCACTCTCCTAATACCTCACACACAGCTATATTGAATACTGATACACTAAAACTACACCCTACTGAATTATACCCAATTCTCACCCCCTGTACACTGATACCTCACTGTGCTCACAGGTATCGTACACTCACTCACACACTCAGATTTCTGGGAAAAATCTGAGACACACACTGCTGAAATACACCTACAGTTCTACTGAGACACAGAACACTACTACACAAGGACACAGGTACACACTGAGTTACACTGATACAGGCCACTACTAAACATAGATATTTGTATTCACAGAGATATTGGTATACTCAGAGACTGAAATACTGATACACTAATTCCTTACCAAGAACACCCCTTTTTCTGCACACAGCCCTCACACACCTACACATCACTCCCCACCGTGTCCAATACACTGAGACACGGGGATACTCCACACAGATCCCCTTTAACCGTGCTGCTCTCAACACAATATTTACACATCACATATATGTTCATACACCCGACTGTGCACAGGTTTCCCCCAAATCCTGATTTCTACATCAAAATATCAGAAATACCCAAATCAAACCCTAAATCGATATAATAGACTACATGTAAGAGAGGTAATCATGTATACTAGCAAACCCCTAGGGTTAGGATTCATGAAATTGGGAAAACCAAACGTGGGTCACCAAAACCCTAGATCTCCTAGGTCCTCATGTAGAATCCCTAGAAATCAAGATCTACATAATAGGGGGTTTTCTAATGGGCATGAACAACAGAAAAACAGAAATAAAATGAATTAAAATTGGATTTTACCTATAGAGATGGTTTCTCCAATGGAAATTCTTCTTCCCCAAGGTTCCTTGACCCAAACTCCTTGCTTCTCTTTGCTTTGGAGGAGGAAGAGGGATCTCCTAGGTCTGGATTCCGAAATCTGGAGGTGGGGAATGGTTTTCTTGATGGAGGCTAGGGTTTCTTCTTTCTACATGAAGAATGGTTTTGAGGGAGGCTCCCTTTTATAATAAACTAGGTTTTAGGGTTTCAATGCATAGTTTTTAGGTTAAACCCCCAGGTTAGGTCATGAAGAACCTAATTAACTAAGATTTAGTCATTCTAGGGTTTGAGGTTCAAACCAAAAATTGGAATTCTAGGGTTTCTCTAGAATTTGGGTTTCAACTAGGGTTAGTCATTAGGGTTATAGTCCTAATGAGTTCTAGGGTTTGACCTAAACCAAACACAACTAACAACATATAAACAGTTTTAAAAACTCAGCAGATTAATTAAATACATAATTATTCAAAATAGTAAAATTACACAAATGCCCTAATCTGGAAACGTGGTAGTGACATAAACCAACCTGGTAGTGGGGGTATTGTGACAAGCCACAAAACTGAGGGTCAAAACAGATATAAGCATGAGATGAACAATATAAAAGAACCTAAGCTATATGATGAACATATTCAAGAACAACTACTTCTTATGAACAATAAGAAATCATCTTCCCTAATGAAAAAAAAGTTTATTTATGCTGACACATCAGTGTTATTTTGATCTTCATAGTAATTATGAATACATAGTACACATGCCTACTAATAAACACCCAAAACATGGGATATATAATTATATTGTAGATCTTATAGAGGATGTTATGATAGATATTAAAAAGGTCAAACAAAGATTAGATAGCGAAAAACAACCTTACATTAATAGTCAAACCCCTAAGAATTGTTGGCCTTATAATAACAATATAATTATGCTAAGGTACTCTTTGAAAGAAGAAAATAAAATAAACATAGAAGAGGTCACTGAACAACATTATCGTACTTTCCTTAAACTTCAGACCCAGGAATTATTAGGAGAAGTTGATGAACAAGCTGTTTACTCTTTTTATGATACTCATTCCTCAGCTATAGATTATTTTAAGTGGAAATATTCTGAGGAACACTCGGAAGACTCGGTTAGTGAATATGAATAATTCAATATTCTTAACAATTAAGAAGGAAGTACTAGTGGAGTAGGTAGTAGCGGTAGAGAATTGACTACTCTAGAAGGAGTACCCACTACTGGAGTAGGTTCAATAGGTCCGCCAGTAGAAAGTTTTATACTATCCAAACCTATTACCCATTCTACAAAAAATGTCGAATATCCTGCTTATAGGCCAGAATCTAAATTTTACATAACTAAAAGTAAAGAATTTTCACATGGACTCATTTTTAGCCTAAATAATACTCCACATACAAATATAAAGGAATATTTAGGTGAATGGGGACAACATATGGGAGGAATGATGTATCATCGGACAAGAAATGATGGCCATAATGATGCTAGTTATAAGCTCTCGCAGATTGAGAGAACTCTAATTGCTGAAAAACAAAAATTATTCCTTGAACAAAGGAGTTCTGGCAATTCATCAGATGATTTCTAGAATAATAAATACTACATCTACATCAAAATCTATAGCCCTTTGCACTCATAAAAAGGATCTTTTTTTAGGAACTTCCCCCACTCAAAGGGAACTATGTAGTCTTATATCCTATCTAAGGCCTAATGACTTACTAAACTTTAGAATGAAGGATATTTACGACCTAATAAAACTACTAGACATCAAGACCAACAAACTAGAAGAATTTCATGCAGAAATGATGGTTCAGAAAATGATTTCTATGTATCAGCAGCTACTCATTGATGATGAAAGATTACTTCTATTTTCCAAAAAATTAGAAGATCTTGATATCATTAGTTTCTTTGAAAATAAGGAACTTATTCTGAACAAGAATATAGCTCCAAGAGTAATAGACTGTTTTGGAGATATCCAAAAATACAAAGATCATATCCGAACAGGATTGGTTCATGAGCTAAATTTTAATACTCTCGGCAAAAATGATTTTAAAGAATGTATTCCTATTATTTATACCAAAAAAGCTACATCTCATTCAAAAAAATTCCAGACAATCTTCAGGTTCAGAATATGGAGTATTTGGGAAGAGCGACAGTATGTCAAATTTTTCTAGTTATACCAAATCTGGGAATTAAATAAACTAACTGAAGAACCAATCAATGAACGCATTAAATTCTCGAAGACTGGGTTTAGTGAAGGAAGAGAAAGACTCTTGGCGGCCAAAGAATTCTTTGTTGAAGTCCTGAACTATTCTAGTGAAGACAATGATATTATTATCTCCAAAAATATCATCTTAGTAAATAAAATTGCAAAGCCTGATGCTAATCAGTACCCATGCAGCTACAACCATATTAAAAAATTATAGACAATGTGTCTAGGAAAAGTGGGTTAAATGAAAAAAAATAACTTTTCGCTAAAGGATGACGGATCCGTAGGCATGTATATAGATAAAGAATGAGAGGCTGATTAAAAGTATGGTGGACCCTACAGCTATCATGAAAAAAAAAAGTAGTATTTTAAAAAGATATAAAGCTACTAGAATAAAGAAAAAGAAGAAAATATCACTCACTAAATAGGAGACATGTTGCAGAATGTGGAAAAGGAAACTTTTACCTTGGCGGGATGGCTTTGCACTACCTCCACTATCTCTACCACTAGCACCACCATCATAAGAATCTTCTTTCCTAAAAGATGAAGTAGATTGATAACTTCGGGACACCAGAAGGTGTCAGTTATGGAACTGGGTATTGTAGGTCATATAGAACCTTTTGTAACTATAAATAGGGAAGTGAAAACCCTTGTAAGTGACATCGAAGTTTGGAGTGAGTTTTTGTATATTGCTTTGGAGTGCCTTCTGTCTTTG
Organism: Iris macrosiphon; assembly: GCA_036927795.1. NCBI lineage: Eukaryota > Viridiplantae > Streptophyta > Magnoliopsida > Asparagales > Iridaceae > Iris > Iris macrosiphon. The sequence continues at coordinate 74,201,007 of JAYESA010000020.1, forward strand.
TGTGTTTTCTATTTTTTTCTATCTCAACATTACAAATTTTCCACCCATATGTAAAAATGGTCTGTTAAGCTGGTATTAGAGCTTTAATTATTTGTATGGGATGCAGCTTAACTGAAACCAGTAGATTCTTTATACTTAGCTTGTTCAGCAGCAAGTTTATCTTGAAAATATTTTAATCTAGCAGATAAATGGGGAATAAACTTTGTCCATAATTAAGTAATCCTATAAAACTCTAAACTTCTTTAAAAGTTTTAAATTCATTAGAAAAATCTTTGATTTTAGTATAAATATGTTGTTATAAAATAATTTGTTCATTCTTAGTAGTTTTTCCTAAAAATTAATTTCAGTTTTAAATAACTCAATCTTCTTAGGGCTAAGAATAACATCATTATCAAGTAATAAATTGCAAATATGTAAAATGTGTTCTTTAAGTTCTTTTCTGGTATTAGAAAAAAAACTAAAATATTATCAATATAAACAAATATAAAGGAAGATGTCCAAAAATGGAGTTCATCCATTTCTAAAATATTTATGGTGCATTTTTTAATCCAAAAGGCATAACAAGCCATTCAAAATGTCCTTATGGACAACTAAAAGCAGTTAATTCAATATAATCTTTATCTTTTAATTTTATTTGCCAAAAACCAGATTTAGCATCAAGTTTACTATAGTATTTAGCTCCTTGGATTTGTTTAATCATGTGTTCAGCAGAAGGTATAAAGTAATAATCAAATTTAGTATAGCTATTTAATTTTCTATAGTTAAAAACTATCATAGCTTTTCCTCTTTTAATTTTAGCACGATTCCTAACAAGGAATGCTAGAGTGGAGTGTGTGCTGAAACTTTTTAGATAAGCTTAAGTTTAAGAAACTTACTTATTTGTTTGGCAAATTCTTTTTTATCAGAAGGAAAAACCATAATACTATTAACTCTAATTTTTGGTTATGCATATTACTCTAGTAGTTCTATCTTACAATATCTAGGTGCCTTTTAAAAACATTTTAGAGGATTATCAGAAAAAATTGTTCTAACATTCCGTAAATAATCTTTTGTAAATTATTAGTAGTAGAAATATTATAAGTACAGACTATTGTGTGGTCAATAATTCAAACTGGTTTTTCACCATGCTATGCTGCAAGAATAAATTATGAGGCTAAATAAACTAGAAAATGAACTCTAAGAATAAAAATTCCATCAAGTTCAAAAGTATGTGTATTATAAGGAGGATAATGACGGAGGTTGTCCATACCAATAATACAATCACAATTAAAATCTTTTGGTAAAAGGACAAAATCAAATTTTTAAGGATTTGGTTTCCTCTTAAGATCGAAAAATGAACATCAAGATTTTTTACCTTGTGATTAATTGAAACTTGACGTCCCATAAAATCATTCAGTTCTCTAGGTTTATCAAGCTTGACCCACATGTTCTGTGGTATAAAGATCTCTTGTAATAGACTAGCTTCTGCTCCAGTATCTACTAAAGCATGAATTATAAATTCTTGATAATCAGGGATACAAATAGTTAATGGTATATAGATATGTAGTTGGGATTTTTTTTTTTAAACAGAGATCTTATCATTGATTTATTGTAGCAGATTTCTACTTTTATCCTTTATTTGTGATAAAGAAACTTTAACTATCATCTTATCTTGTTTGTAATGTTGGTTTTCAAGCATAGTTTTAGTTCTTCCTTCAATGGGTGTAGTAATACTTAATCAATGATGTATATCTTGTAAAATACTAGGAATTAATTCTATATTTACTAGATTATCCATAAAATTGGATCTCGTGGTGGTTTTATTCGAAGTGGTAGCCTCAGAGTATCTATCTTGATGATAGGGTTGCTTTCCTCCTTTTATAGTCGTAGAAATAGTGTTTCCTAATGCAATAAAATATTCCATGGGTATTTCTATCTTAGGTTTTAGGTATTTAACAAAAATCCTCATTTCGTTATCATTTTTGAGATGTTCAAGCCTGACTAGTCTAGGTTGTATTATTTTACCAATTCCTACTTCAAATAATCTAACTAAATTTTTTGGGATATTAGATTTAAAGGTAGGTGTATCATTTAAAGCCATAAAATATTTCCATTGTATATCAATAACTTTATATCCAGGTAATAACTTAATTCCTTGAAGATTCACAGATAAAGTTCAAGTTTTTTCTATATTTTTGTCATCGAGGCTAATGAAAAAATCTGGATGTATATTAGTACCAAATAATTTATTTACTAAATTAGATTTAGCACCTCCTATAATACTATTAAGAGGATTATTAACATTTCTCTCATCCATACAAACTACTAAAATAGGAGTATCTATTCATATTCGGAATAACCTAGTAATTTTTAGTTGTATTAAAGCAATATGTAAATATCTCATTTTAGGACATTTAGTCCGTAACTTATCTATTTTTCTTTTATCGAATAAACTAACAGAAGAAAATTCTTCATCACCCTTTAGTTCAATATTTTCTTGTATTCTCTCAAAAATATATGTTTGTTTGTTCAAGAATCTAGATTGAAAAGAAATAGGTTTATAAACTTTTTTTTTTATCAGAATGAGGAATAGCTTCTTTTAACTTTTCTAAATCTTCATCAGTTATTTCAAACTTCTCTCCCTCACTATTAGGAATATTAGAATTTGATGTTTCTTCAGAAGTAATGGTATTCATATATATTTGGAATTCATAATTACCATCGAGGGATTCTCTACTAGATCCGGGGGAATCTTGATAAGGATTTTATGGCTTGGGTGGATTTTCCTCTATCATGGATAAATCTTCATATATATGTATAACTAATAGGCCAATAAGGTCACCATTTTCAATTAAGTAATCTCTATCTTCAAAAGAGGTATTTTTTATTATTATGGATATGTTATTTTTAGAAACTGGTTCTATAAATCCATATGTTTTGAATATATTGTTATTAGCATGCAAGGGTACATTATAAATTATACCATAATATCCTAGAGGTAAAAATATTATAATATCGAGTAAAATATCTAAGGTATGATATCGTCTGATTCTAAGAGTTCTAGGAGTATAGAGGGTATATCCAGCAGATATCCCTTCTTTTCTAGGTAATATAGCAGTATCTGATAAAAGAGTCAATTCTAATTTGATTATGAATTTTATTTATAGTAATCATATTAATCTTTAAATGCTTTATAGAACTATATAAATCATTTTCAGATTGTTTATCTGATTCACCAGATTGCTCATTAAAATAGACTGACTCAATTTTGTATATGGAAGTGGCTAAAGTGTCACTATTAATATCATTAATAGTTCCTATATTAATACCAAATGTATTGAGGTCATCTATGACTATGGTTTGAATATTATTAGGACATTCATTAGTGAAGTGTCATTCCTTATTGCATTTAAAATATTTACAACCTTTCCTAAAAAATTCCTTTTAATGAACTTTCACTTAAAATAATGCTTATAATTGAGACTATTTATGTTTTGGTTGTTGTTTGTGACTCTTGTGATTTCTATTCTTCTATTTTATATCATGTCATTATCTTATTCTAGTTATTATGATTGAATATTGATTATCATATTATATTGTTATCTTGTCCTTCGTATAGAGTTGATATATCATTAACATATTTTATATATTATTGTGTGAGATGATTAGATATTATTGTTGACCTAGACAGCGTTCTACCGTTGATGCTGCCGCGTAGGCTGGATATACCCACGTACTCGGGCCCTCATATTGGGTGCTGGTCATGACAAATATATCTTCTGAGTCGAAGAGGTATGGATACCGAGATCGGATTTCGTTCTCGCACTCCCACGTTGACTCTCGCAAAGGGTGATAACCCTAAGAAACTCGGACAAGACGAATAGTCCGGTTCTTGAGCACCTTCTCCATCTTATCAAAAATGGATAAGGATTGCTCCTCGTAAGACAAGTCGGTACCAACAACTAGCTCAAAATGGTCGAGAATATGACTCAGACTTGGGACATACCTACGTAATTGAGACACATGAAATATATCGTGCACCTCACATTGCTAAGGTGGAAGGGAAAGACGATAAGCAACATCGCCTACCCGCTCGAGGATATTGAATGGACCGACATATCACGGATTAAGCTTCTCGCGGACCCCAAATCTAATAACTCCACAGGTCGACAATATCTATAAGAACATATGGTCACCGACACAAAACTCTAAAGGCCGACGATGTTTATCTGCCCAATGGTCATGTCGGTGTGTGCTCGACGGACGTCCCGATAAGGGCGGAGGTTAAGTCGGGACATTGGGGTAGCACGACGGATGAGGGGCATAGGGTTCGCTGCGGAGGGGAGGACGGCGCTTACTGCGGCGGCTCTCGATGGTAGCCTCCTCGAAGGACGGACTCCAGCGTAGGATCGGGTAGATAGGCACTCGGCGGCTCTCGGGATGAGGACTGTCAAAATATTTGTTGATAGTCCTTCCTATTGAAAGGACTGTCAAAAATTTTTATAGTCCTATTTGTGGTGAGAAATTTAAAATATTTTGACAGTCCTAAAATAGGAATAATATCAAAAAAATTGACATTCCTTCTAATAGAAAGGACTTTCAAGATTTTTAACAGTCCAGTATTTTGGTAAGACTATCGAAATATTTGACAGTCCTAAAAAAATTTGAACAGCCCCGAGTAAATTTTTTTATGGCAATCTTCTAATTAAAAAAAATTGGACTGTCCGGACTTCAACACCTTCATCTATTCATATCCATGATTCAGAGTCGCAGAAGGCGGTAGTTTCAACAATGACGTCACCGGGTCGGTATGAGCCAAGGCAGCAACAACAACAACAGTACCATGATGTTTTATATGTCAGAAGATAGCGCGATTCATCTCTCAATGTTTGGTATGTCAGCAAGTGAAGGATGACCAACAAAGACCGGCAAGATTATTGTAGCCGCTTCCTATCCCAGAGAGAAAGTGGAAGCATATCACGATGGACTTTATGACCAGTTTACTTAGATCCCAGACTGGTCGTGATGCAGTTTGGGTGATAGTGGATCGACTCACGAAAGTAACTCACTTTTTTCCTTTTCGAGTAGGGTAGTCAACATAGCAGTTGGCAGAGATGTGCATACGGTAGATAGTGAGACAACACGGTATCCCAGTGAGTATCGTATCAGATCAAGGTGAGTATCATATCAAATCGAGACACTCGGTTCATATCTCATTTCAGGAAAATCTTACATCAAAGTTTAGGCACATCAAAGTAGGTCTCTGTCTTAGCTTTTCAGATCTTTTTGAATCACCTAATTTGGAGTCTGGATGTGAGAGTTATTCCCATTTTACTGAGGGGTTCTGAATTATCCGGAATATGCAAGTACTGTTTCATGCGCGCACGTGACCCTATGCGCATATTTTGTTGTTTTACTTAATTTTTGAATTTTTATTAGATCTTATGATTTTATGTGTTGATCTTAGTAATTAAAAGTGTATATGGATTATGTGTTACTATGCGCCTGACCCGACTATGTTTATGCGCTAAGTGGTTATACCACATATGCGCATGACTTGACCTATGTGTTGCAATATGATATAAAATATGTGATTAACTAATGATTGGTAATTTGACTCGATTATTAGTATTTGTGCTTATACACTTACCACATGCTATGTGTTCCTACGTGCCAAGTGTTACCACATGATTATGTTACATGTTTTACACCGAGGTGTACCTATGTGCTATGCAACATGTGATATGATATAATTTTTCCAGCATGGACATGATAGTTAGTCAATAACCAAGCATAGCTAAGAATTGTTTGATTATTGCATCACACTAGAAGGAATCCAAATTGAACTACCAAGTGAGAAAGTGGATTCGTATCTAGCGTATCCATACTGCGGTACAACATATAGGAGGAATGAACATGTGACCACGCTATATGATTTCAGTTAACTGTAGGATTAACTAGGCAACTAAAACTTGTAGAGCATTGGGAGGGATAAAATTCTGAGATTATGTATGACAAGTTGCCTTAGGTATCTAACTATGGAGTGCAAGACTGCCCCCCATGGATATTGTTTAAATCTGCATTAGTGGATTGCAATATCTGATTACTATATTGTACTATGTGTTCTATTCGATCTTAGTACGGTGGCCTTACGGGTGACAGGTGCATAATACTACGTGCTACGCGACGATTATCATGGTTCGGTTAGCCCCGCTTGAACATTATACGATCTGAGGATTTCTTATTATATTTATTATAATTCTGGGATAACCTAGACTCCACTAGCAAGCTGTATAAGTTATTGGCTATTTTACAATCAAATTTGTTTGTGTTCTCTTTTGTTAGTAGTATAGGAACAAGGGCCATTGTGGTGTGGTAGTTCAACCCTTGTCCTTGTTTGGTTGTAGGATTGGACTATTGTGCTACGATAGGCTATGGGCCGAGATTGTGACGCATAATCCTGTAGCTTGACCTAAATCAGATGATGTGCATTATCTCGATGTAGTATGACACTTCTTATCCTTGTTTGGTGTAGGAGTGTCATATTGCCTTGATGATGGTGTATACGCATATGGTTCTTAGTTCATGCACTATATATACTTATATTGCTTGTGGTTTTGTTTTTTCATTCGTGCTTCCTTGTGGTACTTGCTATTTGGGGTCTAATCCCACTGGTTTTGCATGGCCAGGTTTAGAGCCAGCATATGAGGATCCGACTTACTTTCTATTGAACAATGGCGTGCACCAGAAGGATGGTTATTAAGGGACACGAGCGGGTTTCTTCTTCCCTACTGATCATTGTATATTTTACTCTTTTGGGCGTTTAGCCACCGGCATCTGTTAGCTAACACATCTAGACATTTAGTTTTTCTTATATGATTGTATTAAATCAGACTGCAGTTGATCACGATCATGTACTTTTGTTACTCAACTAGCCCCTCATTTTATATGGCTAGCTTCCAGGATATTTTGATGGAGCGTTTGGGATATTTTTCTGTTTTATCTTATATATTCTATGTTTACTGCTTCCTGTTCTATTGGTTGAGACATAAATGCTTTATGTGACCCTAAGTGACTTAATTATAGTATGCACACATTTGTCTAGTTACAACAGTGATCTCATACGATGTTTTATACCTTATACGGGATAGCTGGCAATGTCCGTCTCCGTATTCCAGTACTAGGGCATGACAGGATCCATGGCTGAATGCTAGAGGTTGAAGACGAGAAGAAAGAGTTAGGGTTTTTGATAATGAAAAGTTTTGAAGGATCGTAAAGAGTTTCTCTCTTCTCCACAAGTCTATTTATAGATTTGGATGAAACCCTTCAGCTGCCAAGTAACACTTCGGAATTCGTACAGAAAATTATGCTACTCAACCACGTCAGCAAGTGGTTAAGATCTCGTCCAAATAAGTGCACAAAATCAGAACTACTTTCCATGCTTCTAAATTTCAAAGTAGTTCGAATTTATTTTGAAATTTCAAAAAATTTGAAAAGGGCTTTAGATCATAGAAAATATGCGTGCAAAAGTCATACAGATGACTTAAAAGGAGCAGAGGCATATTTTTCTTAAGTCTACAACTAAAAGGTGCACTTTCTTTGAAAGAGTTAAAGAGGAGGCGTATTTTTCTCTCAACGACGTAGTTTTTCAACCCTGTCATCTCGTCATTAATGTGCCAGACCAACAGACTGACACAGCACTCGAGAAGATCAAGGTCATTAATGTAGAAGATTCTCAACACGCCGACCCAGGTTATCGTTTTGTGGCCAAAGTGTTGCTATTATCACCAAAGTATGTCTGTGTTGCCACTTCCACCAAAGTATGCCAGTGTTGCTACTTCTACCAAAGTACGTCAGTGTTGAAACTCCCAAAAAAGTACGCCAGTGTTGCTACTTCCACCAAAGTACGCCAGTGTTATACTCCCACCAAAGTACACCAGTGTTGCTACTCCCACCAAAGTACGCCAGTGTTACTACTTCCACCAAAGTACGACAGTGCTGCTATTATCACCAAAATACACCAAAGTTACTTATACTACAAAAGTACACCAGTTTGGCTATCTTCACAACATACGCCAGTGGTTACTTCTAAAAAATATGCCAACCAGTATTGTCTCTTTACAAATTTCCATAAGAGTACGCATCTGCTTCTTCCTTCATGATAGTATGCATGTTATTACTTTTCTCTCTGGTGAGGGAGAAAAGTATGCGCACTTATTCATTCCTAATCGACAGTAAGTGGTTATGATTCCAAGGAGATTACGTGCATACAAACCCGTAATTCTCAAAGATCATGTATAAGTAGTTGTCACCATGACCCAAGCTTTCCTCGTACATGAGGCCACTGTCAAGCTGATAGCAAATTATGCGCCCACTAAGCAGAACATGGGTAGTGAGCATCCAAATATGCACGCACAAAATGACAAATATAGTATAAATTGCTCATTTATGCGCACATGTCCCCATAACTGTTTTGAGTACTATAAATGTGGGATTAGTGTTATTCCATACAATACAGAACAGGGAGAGAACATAAAAGTCTTGTGTGTTGCTTGCTAGAGCCTTCCTGCTGCCAAATTCTCAAGTGTTCAAGTAATTTACATTTCTTCCTCTTGTGCCAAGTAGTCCAAGGAGTAAAGTGGTCGACTGCAGATCAGATCTCAACAGCTATTACTAACCCCAAATTTTGTACTTAGATTCTTGTATAGGATTTTTGCACTTATTTCAAAATTTGTAACACAAAAAAATGTATAACTTTTTGTTCATGACAAACAAGGAGATACATCTAAGTTTTTTAAATCTCCTAAGCATCATAGAATGGCAATTCAAGATATTGTTTGAAGAAAGTGTATAAAGTGTGAGTGGAAAAAGAAGGAGAAATCGAACAAGTAGATGGCAAGTAAGAAAAGGATACCGTTTGTATCAAGTAGAAGAATTTGCTGACATGGGTGATAGTATCGTCCTGCTCTACTACTGTCACGCTTCAGACCCAAAATTCATAGGACTAGGAATACGTAACATACCAGCTACGCATTCGACCAGACTCTGGTCTGACTCGAATACGTATAAGATGTATTATAATGGTCACTATCTAAATAATCAAGTAAATATAAATATCTATGCCTCAATCCAGAATGAACAGAATACACAAGAATGAGCTACATGTGCTAAAGTCGGCCACCCAGTAATACACAAACTCGAATAGACTCGAGAAAAAAATATGAGTCTATAAAACTAGGCTACATCAGCAGATGAATAAACAATATGAATAAATAATCATAACTCTGTTAAAAATGATATAAGTACATGGTACCAATGCCTGCAAGACAAGCAACTCCATCAGCAACTCCAAAGGCTCCATAACCGTCTATGCTGCAAAAACTGGCAGGGGACCAGGTCCTCAGAGGGACGTAATAATGTACAAGAAAAAGTATGCCAAAAGTAAAATAGTATAATGCCACATACTCATAGGTAAACTACTGTAACCATCTAAGTGATATGCACGTGAGAGCATCACTCGTACTCAGGCTGAAACCACTACAGGCTCTCTGTCGGGGAGCCCATAGCAGCAAGTAGTATCATGACTCCAGTATATGTGCCAAAGCAAGTAGTATCACGACTCTCGTATATGTGCCAAAGCACCTCCAGTAGTATCACGACTCTAGTATATGTGCAAAAGCACCTCCAGTAGTATAGTATATATATCAATAATTAGCCTGTAGTATGGTGTGTCTTTTCTCACCCAATGTAACCTCATGTCTCATGTCCACAACGTCTTATGTCCATAACACACAAGATCATGACCTCTAGCTAGTACAACGAGTCATAATAATATCCATATAATATGTACGTCTCATATCACGAATCATGTAAGCCAATACAGAATCACCATGAATAACTCAAGAAAGATTCTGTCATATAAAATAGTGTCAAGTATCCTAGGGTATGGCGTACTTGGTAAAGCAAGCACGTAAAAATAGGATCGTGGAATCAACTCTCTAAGTGACGTTACTCGACTCCGCGTACGGCATCGACACCCGAATCTTGTTCGGACGCTAAGCAATGTCTCACGGTACTAGGGTAAATAGACACATCACATATCAAATAACTATAATAACTAAATAAGATAATAAAGGCAAGGAACTGTGATACATCATGGCAAGGTACACTTGCCTGGGTTCTGAACTCCGTCAACTGCTCCCGGAAAAGTAGAATTTGCACGTACACCTCCGAATACTGAAACAAACATCACCAATATTCTCAGAATACTTAAAATATCTAGGATTGACTACCCATAAATTCAATTTGGATACAGGGACAAAATTGATAATTTTGGGTTAAAGCGGGGTCCACATGTGATCCACTTCGCACCAAAAAATATACCAGAGACAAAGTTCTCCAAATTTGTCAAATTTAGTATCTATCAGTCTAAAACAATGATACGAACCCAACGGAATATCAAGAACTAGATTCTGATAAGCCGATCACAAAATCGCCCGTCATGTGGAACCGTAGGGCCCACGAAATAACATTTTATCAATGTTCTCAGAATCGAATCAAAATTGGGTCACAAGACCAGCGTAATGCTTTGAATCCAATGGAACAAGTTTTATTACGAATCAACGAGTACACACAAAGTTATAGTGAGTGTCAGAAAAGGCCGATACGGTGCTTTTCGACGAATACGCGTTGATTTTGGTGTGCACACACATCCAAATCAAATTTCGTGAAAGCCCATATGTTTGTGTTGATGATACGCACCTTTCGGTAAAATTCTCACACGATGAAGTCACCTCGTTTGGCGGGACGCACCCCATATCGGAGATTTTGGGTATTTTAAAAGCAAGTTTTTTATCATTTTGGAACCAGAAAAATTTAACCATTAAAGCAAACTAATAAAACTAAAAGAACAATAAAAATTTTGGTTATATTGTGAAGAATTCCTTTCAATTATATTTTGGAAATAATTAACGAGTTGGTAAAAAATTGGACATGAACAGGGGTACTTGGACTAAATTTCTGAACTATTTCCGAACAGTTTTTCGGTCAACTTTCGGTCGATTTTTCGATCAAATCCGGGTGCCTAAATTCGTTCCACTTAAAAAAAAATCTAGAGGGTTAGGTTGTGAACATACCAGGGAAGACATGACGTAAATCGGATGAGCGAGGAGGGCAAAAGCTGCACGCGAAGGAGGTCCGCAAGGCGGCTGCTGCTGTTGTCGGCCGCGCGACTGCTGCGACGGCGCTCCGGCGTTGCGGCGATCGACGACGCTCCAGTAGAGGTGGTGGAGGCGTGGGTGATGGTGGAGATGGTTTAGGGTTAGAGTTTTATTATAATGTATACATATAGGCTATATATATATATGGGGGGAGCTTCCTGTGAATGCACGATTAGTTTCAGGTTTAGGTTAATTAATGGGTTTTGGCTTAGGGTTAATGGGTTTGGGTTTGAATTACTGGGTTTAGATTTTAGGTTTTATTTTTTATTAATTAATCTTTATATATATATATATATATATATATATATATATATATATATATATATATATATATATATGTATGTATGTATGTATGTATGTATGTATGTATATGGCCATTAAAATAGTTTTAAATCTCAATAAATTCCAAAAAAATTATACAATATACTAATAATAGTTGTACACCCAAAAATATATTTTTTGCACATTATTAATAATTAATTAAATACATATAATTATAAATCTATGAATATTATATATTATAATTAGCTAAAAATAAATAAATAAATTCTTTAATCACAATAATTTTAGAATACTAATATTAATAAATTTAAAATTTTAATTCTAAAAATTAGGGTAGTTACAATCTATCCAACTTATAAAAATTTTGTCCTCGAAATTAAAAATAACTATAGTAGAAAAAAATTTAGTTAAGCAAGATTGTACTAAAGATGGGGACGCAGTTACCAAATGGAGTCCTAGTTTGACGTCGCATCTAAGAATAAGGGTACGCTTACTCAAGGCTCTACCCAACTTATAAGAATAAAGTTGACCGTAGGAACTATAGTCATGATCATATTTCTAAGGATTTTTAGAAAGTCTAACTTCAATGAGGGATTCGAGATGGTAAGAATTTTATGACCGTTGTTACAGCCTATCAAAGGAAATCTATGTACTGTCATGGCGTTACTAAGTCAATAACTCTATAAAGGAATTTTTATCAGTTCTCCTTACTTCTAATTAGGTCATGATTCTATAAGACAATAGAAAATATTATAGCCAAATACAACTAGGGTGAGATGGTACCGAGAAGTTGTTCATTGCATATCATGGATGTCGATGAATGGTTCAGCAACAAGCGTCAAAAGGTGATATAACTCATCATGGTATTTTGTATTGTGTAAAGAGTACAAGGGGTTCAATTTAATGCAACACAAGTGTCATAGACGTAGGTTGGCATGAATGAGATACGGGTATATCAGTGGTTGGGATATTTGGGTTGCCTATGTATAATTTAATTCAATTACAACGGAGTTGGATATAGGGTTTAGAAGGAGATATGCCACAAATGTTGGGGGGTCTATATGGAGCATGGGCGTGTATATTTGGAAGTAACAGTTGTGTCATCAGTAAGTAGGTTCCAGTTAGGCTCATGAATGTCAAGGTTGCTGGAAGAATTGAGTAGGAGTTGAGTATTAAAATCGACCGTAACAGAAAAAGGATATCTATGTGTCATTTGTGTGTATAATTGCTTTACGAATGTCGTACAACTAAAACAAAATATGGAAAGGCCAGTTTGTGAGTGATAGTCATGTCATAGGTGTAGAGTGACTAGTCTAGGTTATAAGAGAAAGTTGTTGGAAAGGAAAGGATAGTATTATGCTTCAAATATTCGAGCCACAACAAAGGGTATCAAGGATACAAAAATTAAATAGGTAATTTAATCTGTTTGAGATTAACCTAATTAACACCAAAATAAATTTAAAGTTAGCCTAATTTTCTAGAAATAACCCTACACTAAAACCAGAGGCTACGATCTACCCAACATATAAAAAATTAAGTTAGTATCCAAAACTAAGGTCATGGTCCTGCTAATAAGATTTCTGGAATGGCCTATTTTCTAAATAAGATTACAAGAATTCTAGGATTTACTGGCCGTAATCAAATATTTTCTAAAGGAACCTAGAAACTATCATGGTGATATTGATCAACAACTTTATAAGAGAAATTACTACTTATCCATCACTGCTCTTGTATAGGTCAAGCTTCTACATGGCAGAAGAAATGACTGAGTCAGATCTAACTAAGGGAAGGTGGTAGAGAGGCATCGATCATTGATTGGCATTGATGACGAAGAGACCAAAATTCAGGCCACGACAAGAAGAATTTTTGATAAGTCTACATGGTTGAATAAGGCACGATTAGACAGGTATTTGGAGAATCGAGTCATGGTGACTAGATCAAGGAAATTATAGTAGAAAAGAAATAATACCTATGGTGATATGGATATTAACACAAGGAGTGGTACCAACTAAGGGATTGATTTTGTAATTAAGGCACAACTAGAAAAAGAGAAAGGATCTACTCATTGTTATAATTAGAAAGATCGTTGTTGCAAAAGCACGAGGCCCTATATGGAACACAAGATAAGAATTTGATAGGAAGGATAAAAATGCAGTCGAGGGGGTAATACAACTAATCCTTAAACTCAATACTATATTCAATTCTCATGCTAACAATCTACACTAGCTCTAGCGTATAGGAATAACCTATCTATCTACACTACTACGGGTAACCATCTTCTTAAAACTTTATATCCCACATATCTTCTTCCGCCTTGACAAGGATCTGCTTTTGGAGGAAACACCGCGCACGAACGTCCATCTCTCTGAAATAGGGAGAGATGATAAACAATAATAAAGATATCGAGGGAATAAACGTGTACAATTATGAAGTACAAGGGCGATAATCAAATGCTAAAGAATTGTCAAATAAGTTGTGGATTGAGATACTAATACTGCTAATCCTGATTACAAGCTCGCTCGGTACCGAAAAGTAACCGAAACGATTTAATCAGGACCTCCATGGGCCATCACAAAATATGTCACACCCTAGTCCCAAAATACATAAGACTAGGAATACGTAACATGCCAGCTACGCATTCGACCAAACTCTGGTCCAACTCGAATACGTATAAGCTGTATTATAATGGTCACTATCTAAATAATCAAGTAAATATAAATATCTATGCCTCAATCCACAATGAACATAATACACAAGAATGAGCTACATGTGCTAAAGTCGGCTGTCCAGTAACACATAAACTCCAATAGACTCGAGAAAGAAATATGAGTCTATAAAACTAGGCTACATCAGCAAATGAATAAACAATATGAATAAATAACTATAACTCCGGTATAAATGATATAAGTACCTGGTACCAATGGCCTGCAAGACAAGCAACTCCATCAGCAACTCCAAAGGCTCCAAAACCATCTATGCTGCAAAAACTGGCAGGAGACTAGGTCCTCAGAGGGACATAATAAGGTACAAGAAACAGCATGCCAAAAGTAAAACAGTATAATGCCACATACTCAAGGGTAAACTACTATAACCATCTAAGTGATATGCACGTGAGAGCATCACTCGTACTAAGGCTGAAACCACTACAGGCTCTCTATCGGGGAGCCCATAGCAGCAAGTAGTATCACGACTCCAGTATATGTGCCAAAGTACCTCCAGTAGTATCACGACTCCAGTATACGTGCCAAAACACCTCCAGTAGTATCACGACTCCAGTATATGTGCCAAAGTACCTCCAGTAGTATAGTATATATATATATATCAATAATCAGCTTGTATTATGGTGTATCTCTCCCCACCCAATGTAACCTCACGCCTCATGTCCACAATGTCTCATATCCATAACACGCAAGATCATGACCACTAGCTAGTGCAACGAGTCATAATAATATCCATATAATATGCAAGTCTCATATCACGAATCCTGTAAGCCTATATAGAATCACCATGAATAACTCAAGAAAGATTTTGTTACATAAAATAGTGTCAAGTGTCCTAGGGTATGGCATATTTGGTAAAGCAAGCACGTAAAAATAGGATCGTGGAATCAACTCTCTAAGTGACGTTACTCGACTCCGCGTACGGCGTCGACACCCGAATCTTGTTCGGACGCTAAGAAATATCTCACGGTCCTAGGGTAAATACACACATCACATATCAAATAACTATAATAACTAAATAAGATAAT
This sequence comes from Iris macrosiphon, assembly GCA_036927795.1. Classification (NCBI taxonomy): domain Eukaryota; kingdom Viridiplantae; phylum Streptophyta; class Magnoliopsida; order Asparagales; family Iridaceae; genus Iris; species Iris macrosiphon. The sequence continues at coordinate 74,216,235 of JAYESA010000020.1, forward strand.
AAAGGCAAGGAACTGTGATACATCATGGCAAGGTACACTTGCCTGGGTTCTGAACTCTGTTAACTGCTCCTGGGAAAGTAGAATCTGCACGTACACATCCGGATGCTGAAAAAAATATTACCAATATTCTCAGAATACTTGAAATAGCTAGGATTGACTACCCATAAGTTCAATTTGGACATAGGGACAAAATTGACAGTTTTAGGTCAAAGCGGGGTCCACATGTGGCCCACTTCGCACCAAAAAATATGCCAGAGACAAAATTTTCCAAATTCTTCAAACTTAGTGTCCACAAGTCTAGAACGACAATACGAATCCAACGGAATATCCAGAACTAGATTCCGATAAGCCGATCACGAAATCGCCCGTCATGTGGAACCGTGGGGCCCACGAAACGATGTTTCGTCAATGTTCTCAGAATTGAACCAAACTTGGGTCACAGGACCAGTGTAATGCTACGAATCCAATGGAAAAAGTTTTGTTACGAATCGACAAGTACACACGAAGTTATGGCGAGTGTCAGAAAAGGCCGATACGGTGCTTTTCGACGGATACGCATTGATTCTGGTGTGCACACACATCCAAATCAAGTTTTGCGAAAGCCCATACGTCCGTGTTGACGATACACATCTTTCGGTAAAAAATTTACACGACAAAGTCCCTCGTTTGGTGGGACGCACCTCGTATCGAAGATTTTGGGTATTTTAAAAACAAGTTTTTGGTCGTTTTAAAACCAGAATAATTTAACCATTAAAGCAAACTAATAAAAACTAAAATAATAATAAAAATCTTGGTTATATTATGAAGAAGTCCTTTTAATTATATTTTGGAAATAATTAACGAGTTGGTAGAAAATCGGACATGAACAGGGGTAGTTGGACTGAATTTCTGAACTGTTTCTGAACAGTTTTCGGCCAACTTTCAGTCAATTTTTCGATCAATCCCGGGTGCCTAAATTCGTTCCACTTGAAGGGAATCCTATAGGGTTAGGTTGTGAATATACCAGCGAAGATGAGATGCATATCCCACGAGCGAGGAGGACGAAAGCTGCGCGCAAAGTAGGTCGGCAAGGCGGCTGCTGCTGCTGTCGGCAGCGCGGCTGCTGCGGCGGCGCTCCGGCGCTGCGGCTATCGGCGGTCGACAGCGCTCCGACGGAGGTGGTGGAGGCGTGGGTGATGGTGGAGATGGTTTAGGGTTAGGGTTTTATTGTAATGTATACATATAGGCTATATATATATATATATATATATATATATATATATATATATATATATATATATATATATATATATATATATATATATATATATATATATATATAACGTGGGGGTGGGGGAGCTTCCTGTGAATGCACGGTTAGTTTTAGGTTTAGGTTAGTTAATGGTTTTTGGGTTAGGGTTAATGGGTTTGGGGTTGAATTAATAGGTTTAGATTTTAGGTTTTATTTTTTAATTTATTTATATATATATATATGGCCATTAAAATAGTTTTAGATCTCAATAAATTCCAGAAAAATTATACAATACACTAATATAGTTGTACACCCAAATTTTTTTTTTTTTTACAATATTAACAATTAATTAAATATACATAATTATAAATCCATGAATATTATATATTATAATTAGTTAAAAATAAATAAAATTTGTTCCTTAATCACAATAATTTCAGAATACCAATATTAATAAATTTAAATTTATAATTCTAAAAATTAGGGTGGTTACAACCACCTCCTAGACCCAGTCGGGAATGGAGTGACCCAGGGAGTTGACGATGATCGTGGCCGTCCTGATTTGCCACCGCCTATACATAGTCAGAATCGAAAAAGCTCGCACCGAGGGCGTCGATTAGAGATGTCGTCGATTGACTATAGAGAGGTCGACGACTATCTGGAGGGGGTGGCGACTCTAAAGAGCCCGTGGGGAGGCCGTCGACAAAGAAAGGGAGAGAGAGAATGTAAACTCCCTCGACCAAATTTTAGGTCTACTTAGCTTAGATCGAGAGACTAGGGTTAGTTTGAAGCCAATTGGAATTTAAATCATAGTGTTTCAGATTATTGTGTAATATTCATAACACTTTGTGCACCTTACCGTTCCTTCGATATTTGGAGCGCTACACAAGCATTTGCTTTCCAACAAATTTGATATATTTTTCTAGACGTGCCAGCCTTCCATTCTGACCCTTGTGTGACTCATAAATACCCTCCCTTGTGCTTCATTTTAGTCGCGCAATATTCGTTACAAATGTCCATTATTAAGTTTAAATAAATCCAACTTTGCATCTTTGTGCGTTCCAATCGAAATTGGAGACACGACCTCGACCCATTTTGTACAACCCAATATATGAAAATATTCTATTCTGAGTCTTCTACGTCTATGACACTTATGTCCCACCTAATTTTAATCCCATATACTTCCAATTAATTTTAGAACACCTATTACACTATTTTTAATTAAATTAGTGTAAGGATCCATCCAACTTAACCCAAAACTAAACCCAACACCAAACCAAAACCCCATTTACACCCTCAAGGCTCATCCAACACCACACACCATTTTTAGCCACTATATTACACCAAACAAGGTATTTTCCCTCATTAAATCCTAATTTTCACTTTCTGTGCAATTATCCAATTTTTGGGGGCTTTTATGCAAAAGTGCAATGAGGTGTCACCATCCTATTGGTCAAGACACATGAAGAACCAACCCCCTCCCTCTTTGACCGGTCCAACTCTCTCTTTCTCTCCCCTTTTTGTTTGTACCCTCTCCTTTATATTGAATCTTGGCCCTCCATTCAAATGAAGCATCATCTACACCACGCACACCCTCCTATAAATAATTCCTCATCCTAAACCCCTTCCCAATGCCAATCCCAATTCCAATGAGTACTTGGCCGACCCTAATCCCTGCAATCATCTTCTCCTCCCTCATGCAAAAACTACCATCTCTCCATTATTTTTTTATCACCCTCACCAAGCTATCAACCGAAACCTAACCCTAAACTAATTACCATAACCTTCACCATCCCCCTCTCCATCTCCGGCCACCAATCCTGCCGGAGCAGCCCCCAACTGGCCATACACCACCACGCACCACGACTCCCCACGCCTGAGCAGCCCACTGTGCATTGCCTCCTTCATCATTGCCATTAACCCCATCACCACCGCCACCGAATTCTCCACCATGCCAGCCTCCCCTACTCTGGCCAGCCGAGCAACCCCTCATCCACGCCGCAGCCCCTTCCAGCAACCACCTACTCGACCGACCTCCATGACCGACAACCTGAAGCAGGACAACGTCCCCACCAAGGATCCGGTGCCAACGTCGAGAACTCCATCGGTGTAACTGTGTTGCACTACACCGCCTCCCTCGACCGGCTGCCACCGAGCTCCTCCATCCCGCACCTCCTCCATGGCCAGCACCACCGTGACCGCAACTACCAACACCTCTCCACCACAACCACTACTGTACTCCCCCCCTCCCCCGGCCAACCTCCTCCCGACGACCGGCCTCGACCAACCGTATCTCCAGTACCACCCCGCCTATACCCAGTCGACTTCCCAACTCCCCACCACCGGAGCAGGCCGCCGAGCACCCTCCTCCGATGACAGACGACACCCCCAGGGCTTTCCCCTCCCCTTCTCCTCCTCCGAACCGTCACGGCGACTGCGAACGCTGCTGCCGCTACTGTTCTTCTTCTTTAATTAGTAGAATCGAGCCTCGACCAACCCACTTCACAATGCAATTACACCTCCGTCTCTGGACCGTTTTGCGAGCCCCCTCCGCAGGTATGTTCACTACATGACCCTCATGACATATGTTCAATTAGAATAATTTTGTTTGATTTCTATAGATAGTTATTTGAGTTCCAAATCGAAGAAAAGATTGGTTTTTAAAATATTTAAATTACTCCGATACGGTATAGGTCCCGTCAATCCGGGCAACCTCATTGCGTAGAGACTGCGCCGAAAGATGTTCATCGTCAACGTGGACGTGTGGGCTTTCGCAGAACTTGATTTGGATGTGCGAGCACACCGGAATCAACGCGTATCCGTCAAAAAATACCGTATCGTCATGTTCTGACACTCATCCAAATCTCGTGTGTGCATATCGTTTCATAACAAAATTTGTGCCATCGGATTCGCAGCGTTACGCTGGTCCTGTGATCCAAGTTTGGTTCGATTCTGAGAACATTGACGAAACATCATTTTGTGGGCCCCACGGTCCCACGTGACGGGTGATTTCATGATCGGCTCATCAAAATTCAGTTTTGAATGTTCTGTTGGGTTCGTATCATCGTTCTGGACTCATAGACACTAAGTTTGACGAAATTGGAGAACCTTGACTCTGGCACATTTTTCGGTGCAAGACGGCCACTAATGGACCCCGTGTTGACCAAAAACTGCATTTTTGCCTCTGTGTCCAAATTGGGCGTATGTATATGCTTTTTTGAGCATCTCACTCATTCCGGGACTGTTGATGATATTTGTGACAGCATCCGGGAATATCAGCTCAAATTTCCATTGCTGTACTGCTACTCCCATGGCGAGTTCGTGTTCGAATCTTCGCCTGGCTTCCAGGCAAGTATACCTTGCCTTATTGTACTGTTTAAATTTAGTTATTATTTGGTTGCATATTTTATTATTTAATATTGTATTTAATTGTGCGCATCCGAGAAAGACTCGGGTGCAGTCAACGAAGGCGTTGACGTTAGGACTTGTGTCTGACATAGTGTCAAGTGGACCCACCTAAAGTTGTGGAGTTATCAATATGACTCCCCAGGCCTTGACACGTATCTTTGCACGGCACAGAGTGAGTTGATGTAGGGACATGTGCTTCATGCTTGACTGGCCATCAGTATGAGCAGCACGTGTGACGATATTTAGCTTAGTTGTATATTTCTTTAGTGACTTGTATTACAGTACGAGATGTCCACGTCGTATCCCCGACTTGTATATTAGCATTAGGCTGGAAGGATGACTAGTAGGCATTTGGGACACCCACTTCCTTTATTCAGATTCCACGTTCGACGGAATGATATGGACGTTATACTATTCAGATTTCATGTTCTACGGAGCGATATGGACGTTATACTATGCAGATTCTACGTTCTTCGGAACGTTGGACATTATTACTATTACAGATGCCATGCTCTTCGGAGCTGAACATTATTATATTGCAGAGCGCCCTTGTTATGGGGGCATATGCGGCATATACTAGCCAGTCACGATGATTGGTGAATTACGTCAACATATGTCTAGCCTATACTTTCCATACGCACTAAGTTGTCCTCAAATTATATTTCACATAGCTGGTTAGTTCACCCTTGAGTTTTCACAGTATTTACTTTATGGCATGTATTTTTGTATCTTGTTACGTCCCTCTGAGGACCTGGTTCCCTTCCAGGTTATTTGTGCAGATTGTAGGATATTTTATCTAGTGGAGTATGGACATCATTGCAGGTATCTTTATATTTCCAACTATTATAGTCATGTACTACTTTTTATTTGATTTTGCTTTTATAGCCTAGTGTTTATAGGCCTATGTTGTTCTTTTGGTCTATTCGAACGAATGTATTATTGGGCTGCAGACTGATGATGCGTATCGTTATTTCTTGAGATTATTTACCATAGATTGAGATTTAGTTTACTTGTTATATGTTAGAATTAGATTATCAACTGGATCACTTGACCTTGGACAGCGTAAGTGCACTTCGTCGGGTCCATTAAATTGGAAAGCCCTACGGAGTCATACCAGCTGGCCATTGCACGTGTCTGGTCCTATAGATTTTGGGATTGGGGCGTGACATAGTTTTAGTGGTGGCCCATGCAGGTCAGAGCATATCGTTTGGTTATGTTATTTTACCGAACGAGCCTGCAACTTAGGATTAATGTTAAATAAGATCTCAATCCATAACTGATTTTAAAACTCCTCTTATATTCGATTGTCACCCTTGGACTTCATTACTGTATTCGCTCATTTTCGTTGACATCGTTATTATTGTTTCTCATCTTCCTTATTTCGGGAAGATGGATGCTCGTGCTCGATGATTTCCTCCAGGAGCAGATCCTCATCAAGACGAAGATGGCATAATTGATAGGTTGTTTGAGTAGATGGTTAACCATGGTAGAGAAGGTTGATAAGTTCTTTCTTGTTGCTAGAGCTAGTATAGACTGTTGGCATAAGAATTAAACGTAGAAGTAGAGACTTACAACTAGACCCTACCCTTACTTAAGGTAGCCATGATTGAGTATTAGAAGCTAGAAAGGTTGTTTGATTCTAAGACTCTTGAAATAATTTGGAGAAGACATAGCTAGATACTAGAAATTAGCTGTAGTCTTATGGTGGTGATATGAGGAACGACATTATGAACTTGATAAGACAGAATTAGACCCACATCTAGAAGAAGATTATAGGATACTAATGAAAATAGGGTATGAAATAGCACTTTAGGTAGCAAACCGTAGTGGTTAACCCCTAGTTACCTTGTAACTTACAATATCAGACCTAAAAATTCTTCCACCCTTTAGATAATAATTATTATGACTAAGCTAAAACAGATAGGTAGATTGCTAGACGTAGATTTCTAGACCCAATATTTGGATGATGAGATAACTTGAGTACTACATTATAACTTTCAAATTAGATTAGATGTACTTGATTTATTTAGATTGCCAGTGTCTATTAGGCTCATAGTTTCACCTTTGAAAACTCGAGTAGTTGAGCTAGTATCTGAGCTAGACAAATGAGTTGAAGAATGAGAGTATCGACAGATGTTATAGCCTTGAGTTGGATGTCGTAAACTACCTATAATGGATGGCTAGTTATAAACAAGATGGTACCCATATAGTTTGAATGAAGGGTACGTATGGAGTAAACTAGGAGAAACCTCAAGTTCAAGGTAAAAAGGTAGAGTGGCAACAAGATGAGACTCGCGACAAGTACCTGACCTTGAGCTTTTTAAAAAAAAATTAGATAAGGACCTAAACCAGAGACAAGGATGTTGGCTCGAGGTGATGACAGACTTTGAGATTGAGCTACAATACCATCCGAAAAAAGCCAGCATAGTAGTGACGCATTGAGCAGGAGACCCATGGCATTCTTTTTTACTATCCAGCAACACCTGTTGAGAGATTTAGAGCAGTTGGGTATAGAGGTCATTATGTCCGGAGCGGACGACCAGTTGACGAGTTTCCAGGTGTAATCGATAATAGTTGTGAGGATCAAGGCTGCCTTGCCAACATATACCAGATTCCAGAGACTTCGACAGAGGACATAAGCCGGGATGCAGACATGATTGCGCATACACGAGGACGGGACTTTGAGATATGGAGACCGTTTCTATGTTCCGAACTGAGAACTTCGTTAGGAGCTAATATCAGAGGCGCACAGTTCAGCATACTCTATTCATCCAGGAGGCACAAGATGTACAGATATTTGAGGCAGTATTATTGGTGGCATGGAATAAAGAGGAAGATAGCCCACTTTGTGGCGAAGTGTCTGGTATGTCAGCAGGTCAAGGCTGAGCATCAGAGGTCTGCAGGTTTACTTAAATCCACTCATGATACCTGAGTAGAAATAGGAGCACATAAACTATGGACTTTGTTACGGGCTTTCTGAGGAGTCCCAGTAGTCGCAATGCGGTATGGGTGATCGTGGATCGACTCACCAAGACCGCTCATTTTTTACCTTTCAGAGTTGGACAGTCTGCGGAGGTCTTATTTCAAGGAACGAAATACAGGTTTAGAATCACACACTGACTCATTGGTCAATTGGTAGAGGATTACCACTAAACTCTTATATTATATATTGACACGTGAGTATGGGGTGTAAGTGGAAGATAAAAGTCTGGCAGGAATGGTAGCTGAATATTATGGATTACACATAAACTGCTTAGGGATAGAGATTTAGACTTTTGACTAATAGGACATGAGCTTGCTGAACTTAATTCTTAGTAGTAGGTGGTGTTATGGGAACCTATATCCTATCTGCCCAAGCCAATAAATTTTAGGAATCGTATTCTTGTTATTATATTTGTTATACTTTTATTCTAGAGTATTTAGAAGGATTGAATAGATATTTATTACAAAATTTCTATATATTCTTATTACTATGTGTTGGGTAGAGACCTATGCGGTATTTTATTACATATACTTCTCCTAGGAATTGTTTGAGTTGAGCTTCTAGACTAGGTATGACTAACTAGATAGATTAGACTTGTTGCTGCTAAAAGCGATTGTAAAAAGTTAGGATGCAGGATTTTAATATAGATACCATAGGATGATGATATTATACCTATGAAAGAATGTTGAGATATTAACCGTCCTAGTTGTAGAAGAAGGTTAGAACAGTGTTTGAGGTGCGGATCGAACCAACACCAGGTTCATGAATGTTCCCAGTGTGCCAATAGAGTCCAGCAAATAGTGTGAAGGCCAGATCCACCGGTCCTAGGTATGTCCGTAGCATTGCTTGATAATTTACAGTTATTATGTGTTGTTTTAATTTTGAGGACAAAATTCTTATAAGTTGGGTAGATTGTAAACTCCCTCGACCAAATTTTAGGTCTACTTAGCTTAGATCGAGAGACTAGGGTTAGTTTGAAGCCAATTGGAATTTAAATCATAGTATTTTAGATTATTGTGCAATATTCATAACACTTTGTGCACCTTACCGTCGCTTCGATATTTGGAACGCTACACTAGCATTTGCTTTCCAACAAATTTCACACATTTTTCCTAGACGTGCCAGCCTTCCATTCTGACCCTTGTGTGACTCATAAATACCCTCTCTTGTGTTTCATTTTAGTCGCACAATATTCGTTACAAACATTCGTTATTAAATTCAAATAAATCCAACTTTGCATCTTTGTGCGTTCCAATCGAAATTGGAGACACGACCTCGACCCATTTTGTACAACCTAATATATGACAATATTTTATTCTGAGTCTTCTACGTTCATGATACTTGTGTCCCACCTAATTTTAATCCCATGTACTTCCAATTAATTTTAGAACACCAATTATACTATTTTTAATTAAATTAGTGTAAGGACCCAACTTAACCCAAAACTAAACCCAACACCAAACCAAAACCCCATTCATACCCTCAAGGCTCAACCAATACCACACACCATTTTTAGTCACTATATTACACCAAATATTGTGTTTCCCCTCATTAAATCCCAATTTCTACTTTCTGTGCAATTTTCCAAATTTTGGGGGCTTTTATGCAAAAGTGCAATGAGGTGTCACCATCCTATTAGTCAAGACACATGAAGAACCAACCCTCTCCCTCTTTGACCGGTCCAACTCTCTTCCTCTCTCCCCTTTTTGTTTGTAACCTCTCTTTCATATTGAATCTTGGCCCTCCATTTAAATGGAGCATCATCTACACCATACACACCCTCCTATAAATAATTTCTCATCCTAAACCTCTTCCCAATGCCAATCCCAATTCCAATGAGTACTTGGTCGGCCCTAATCTCTAGGTTGTCATCTTCTTCTCCTTCCTCATACAAAAACTACCATCTCTCCATTATTTTTTTATCACCCTCACCAAGCTATCAACCAAAACCTAACCCTAAACTAATTACCATCACCTTCACCATCACCCTCTCCATCTTCGGCCATAATTCCTGTTAGAGCAGCACCCAACCGGCCATCCACCACAGCGCACCACGAATCCCCAAGCCTGAGCAGCCCGATATGCACCACCTCCTTCATCATCGCCATTAACCCAATCACCACCGCCACCGACTTCCCCATCACGCCAGCCTCCCCTACTCCGGCCAGCCGAGCAACCCCTCATCCACGCCGCAGCCCCCTCCAGCAACCACCTACTCGACCGGCCTCCATGACCGACAACCTGAAGCAGGACGCCGTCCCACCAAGGATTCGGTGCCGACGTCGGGAACTCCATCGGTGTAACTACGTTGCACTGCACCGCCTCCCTCGACTGGCTGCCACCGAGCTCCTCCATCCCACACCTCCTCCACGGCCAGCACCACCGTGACCGCCACTACCAACACCTCTCCACCACAACCACCACTGTACTTCCCCCCCGGCCAACCTCCTCCCGACGACCGGTCTCGACCAATCGCATCTCCAGTACCACCCCGCCTATACCCAGTCGACTTCCCGACTCTCCACCACCGGAGAAGGTCGCCGAGCACCCTCCCCCGACGACCGGTGACACCCCCAGGGCTTCCCCCTCCCCTTCTCCTCCTCTGAACCGTCGCGGCGACTGCGAACGCTGCTGCCGCTACTGTTCTTCTTCTTTAATTAGCAGAACCGAGCCTCGACCAACCCACTTCACGACGCAATTACACCTCCGTCTCTCGACCGTTTTGCGAGCCCCCTCCGTAGGTGTGTTCACTACAGGACCCTCATGACATATGTTCAATTAGAATAATTTTGTTTGATTTCTATAGATAGTTATTTGAGTTCCAAATCGAAGAAAAGATTAGTTTTTAAAATATTTAAATTACCCCGATACGGCGTAGGTCCCGTCAATCCGGGCAACCTCGTCATGTAGCGACTGCACCAAAAGATGCGCATCATTAATGTGCACGTGTGGGCTTTCGTGAAACTTGATTTGGATGTGCGAGCACACCGGAATCAACGCGTATCCGTCGAAAAGTACCGTATCGGCCTGTTCTGACACTCGTCCAAATATCGTGTGTGCATGTCGTTTCATAACAAAACTTGCGCCATCAGATTCGCAGCGTTACACTGGTCCTGTGACCCAAGTTTGGTTCGATTCTGATAACGTTGACGAAATATCGTTTTGTGGGCCCCACGGTCCTACATGATGGGCGATTTTGTGATCGGCTCATCGGAATTCAGTTATGGATGTTTCGTTGGCTTCGTATCATCGTTCTGGAATCGTAGACACTAAGTTTGACAAAATTGGAGAACCTTGACTCTGGCACATTTTTTGGTGCAAGACGGCCACTTGTGAACCCCGTGTTGACCGAAAACTGTATTTTTGCCCCTGTGTCCAAATTGGACGTATGTATATAATTTTTTGAGCATCTCACTCATTCCGGAACTGTTGGTGATATTTGTGACAGCATCCGGGAATATCAGCTCCAGTTTCCATTGCTGCACTGCTACTCCCATGGCGAGTTCGTGTTCGAATCTTCGCCTGGCTACCAGGCAAGTATACCTTGCCTTGTTATACTGTTTAAATTCAGTTATTATTTAGTTGTATATTTTATTATTTAATATTGTATTTAACTGTGCGCGTCCGAGAAAGACTCGGGTGTAGTCAATGAAGGCGTTGACGTTAGGACTTATGTCTGACATAGTGTCTAGTGGACCCACCTAAAGTTGTGGAGTTATCAATATAACTCCTCAGGCCTTGACACGTATCTTTGTACAGCACAGAGTGAGTTCATGCAGGGACGCGTGCTTCATGCTTGACTGGCCATCAGTATGAGCAGCACGTGTGACGATATTTAGCTTAGTTGTATATTTTTTTAGTGACTTGCATTATAGTACGAGATGTCCACGTCGTATCCGCGACTTGTACATTGGCATTGGGCGGGGAGGACGACTAATAGGCGTATGGGACACCCACTTCCTTTATTCAGATTCTACGTTCGACAGAACGATATGGACGTTATACTATTCAGATTCCACGTTCTACGGAACGATATGGACGTTATACTATGCAGATTCCACGTTCTTCGGAATGTTGGACGTTATTACTATTACAGATGCCATGCTCTTCGGAGCTGGACGTTAATATATTGCAGAGTGCCCTTGTTATGGGGGCATATGTGGCATATACTAGCCAGTCACGACGATTGGTGAATTACGTCAGCATATGTCTAGCCTACACTTCCCATACGCACTAAGTTGTCCTCAAATTGCATTTCACTTAGCTGGTTAGTTCACCCTTGATTTTTCACAGTATTTACTTTATGGCATGTATTTTTGTATCTTATTACGTCCCTCTGAGGACCTGGTTCCCTTCTAGGTTATTTGTGCAATTTGCAGGATATTTGATCTAGTGGAGTGTGAACATCATTGCAGGTATCTTTACATTTTCAACTATTACTGTCATGTACTACTTTCCATTTGATTATGCTTTTATAGCCTAGTGTTTATAGGCCTATGTTGTTTTTTTGGTCTATTCGAACGGATGTATTATTGGGCTGCAGACTGATAATGCGTATCATTCTTTCTTGAGATTATTTACCATGGATTGAGATTTAGTTTACTTGTTGTATGTTAAAATTAAATTATCAACTGGATCACTTGACCGTGGACAGCGTAAGTGCACTTCGTCGGGTCCATTAAATTGGAAAGCCCTACGGAGTCGTACCAGCTGGCCATTGCACGTGTCTGGTCCGATAGATTTTGGGATTGGGACGTGACAGAGAGAGAGAATGGGGAGGAGTGGCAAGAGGTGTCCGTGCAGAGGCCCTTGACACAGAGAGTGGAGAGGAGAGAGGTTTCTTTCATATTGGAAACGAAAGGGAGGAGAGGGGTTTTTAACTCAATAATCTCCAAAATTTTGGTTTTGAGGGAAATATTTTGGTTTCCCTCCAAAACCAAAACTAAAACCAACAAACAAATTGGCACAAATAATATGCTTTGTACAAAAAATTTATTAGTAACAAAGTTATTGTGTTGCTGAAAAAATTGTTGCCTTGTAAAATATTTCTTGTAGTGTGCAAGAACCCTACAAAGTCTGAGCAGCCGAAACCTGCAAATCACCGAGTTTCAGCATAATTCCTCTTCCTTTCAAATGAAACTCAAAATGAGAAAAGAAATGGGACGATGACTCATGTGTCAGAAACAACAGTTGCAATGCATATCCAACCGCCAAAATTCAGACTTTTCTCCTACATATGCAACTAAAGTGCCACTTTAATCCTATATATATATATATATATATATATATATATATATTTTGAAGGAATGAAAAATCAAAAAATTGTATAGGGAACATTAAATTTTCTGTTATTTGTGTAAAAGACATAAAAATTAAAAAATTAAAATTCAGTTCCAATATACACTAATTTAGAACACAAATCCAGTCCTAATACGCATTAATTTACGTCCATTTTTAAGACGTAAAATGCATGCGTGATTTATTAAGCCCATCTTTAGGACGTAAAATGCATATATGTGTGATTTAAGCCCATCTTTAGGTACAGAGACGGAACCAGAATTTTATAGTAGGGTGGACTAGCTAATAGTTACTATAAAGGTGAACTAGTACAAGCTAGTATCAGAGTTAATATACCTCAGTATCATAGTGCATAGTCTTGACTTCCATCAGAGTTTCACCATTCTCAGAGATAACTCTGCATTAGACTTCACCAACCAGCATTTTCCAACCTTGCTATCAGAGCTGATCTGCATTGTCATCCTCATCATACATTGGCCTTAACTGTACCAAAACACACAGCCAGTACTCTAGAAGAAGGAAGTCTCCACTGGATAGCTCAAGTTTATATGCTTGAGCAACAGTGAAAATCATAGCCAAGTGTAGCTCTCAATCAAGTCTGTTTGTGCGTGCTATTTGGACATAGAATTTGCCAATTCTTACATTTAGAAAATGACATCATTTTTTCAGCACTTTTTTTTTTGACAATTTTTTAACGCCAACCAAATTATGTATCTATCTTGTTGCCAAAACATTCATGATTTTTCAATATTTTCGTCGTACAGGAAAACTGAAATTTAAGTCCAAGCCCTTACATGGAGGGATAAAACTGGAGGCAAAACCCAATCGATAGCTGAAAAAATCATCATTATTAGTTCCATGAGAGTTTTGGATAGGGATATACAAAGTTTAAGCCAATTGTGGCTTACAGTACGAGGCTCTGTCCATTGGAGGGGAGGTTTGTGGGGTTTGGTTTTCTTTTCTTTTTTTCTCATGGAGAAAAAAAAGTCAAATTATTAGAACAAGAGTGGAGTACCTTAGTACAGCTAACGCCCATTAGAACCAGACATTAAACCGTTCTTTGAACCTTCCTGACATTTTTTCGACTTGAAACTAAGTTGGGAAGAGAAATAATCAGATGATCTTACCGTTGTTGTCGACAACGACTGGAGAGAACAAGTTGAACTCATCGGAAACGGAGAAGACGACTGGAGCTACGGTCCGATTTGGGATTTGGGGAGGCGGGACAGCATGGAAGTCGCAGAACTAGGTCGGAAATGGATACAGCAGGGGCGGGCAAGGGACGAATCAAAGGCCGAAAATCGTGCAGGTCTGTCGAGATCGCAGGTCCTGCGGAGGCCCTAAGTCTCCCAACACACACCAACAGTGACACATGTGAGAGATGGGAGATGGGAGACTACAGTCGTTTGGCTTGTAAAAAAATATTATGTAATTTACTATTTACCTATACTTTCATAAAAAAAAATTGCAAAATTGATCCCGGACTACAGTCCGGAACCCCTTGTGCGTAGTTCCGCTCCTGTATTGATGCTAGTTTTTTTTGTTTTTTTGTTTTTTTTTTTTTTGTGGATTAGAATTTCAACCGTCGATTAGAATTTCAACCTAAAGTAGGAGGTAAATTTATCTTTTTTAATCTGCACAATTTAATTTGTGGTTTACCAAATTAATTTGTCGGTACAGAGTTAATTTTGTCCTTAAGCAGTTTTACGTAAAAAAAAAAATAGGACGTAAATTTACTGATGTGGTGATTTGTTGGTGCAGAGTTAATTTGTTGGTGCCGGAGTTAATTATCTTTAACATGTGTCGGCATATGTTAATAAGACCTATACTATCTTAGTACAGAGGATCAGCTCGTATTGGATAAGGACGAGCTTTTGGAAAAAGTAAAATTTGATGGAAAATGTTACTTTTCACGTGGCAAGAGAATAAGCGTAAGACGAAAGTATCTGTCCTTCGGTGGTGGCGCCAGTGGGGCACGGATCCATAGTAACTCGTGTAGGCCATTGGAGAAAAAGCTAGTAAAGTAAAAGTGGCCAATAAAAGTAACTTTGTTCACCAGACTGACACAGAGACATAATAGCCTTTCAATTTGTCATGTGACTGGCCGTCTCACTGAACATGAACCGGAATCTCCCTCTTTTTTTTTTTTTTTTTTTTTTTTTTTTTTACTTGTGCACAAAATTGTAAACATTTGAACCACAGCAGAACCCGAGCCCAAATGTGAACCATGACCTGGTAAAAAAATTACAACTTTATCTTAGAACTTGTTTCTAACCGTACTGTTTCGAACTGTCGATTTCAAAAGTTCGAAAACTCTAAATTCGAAAGAAAAAAAAAATTTACTTTAGAAAATTAATAGCTTAAAATCTACAAAGTTTGTTTAAAAAAATATATACTACTCATCATGAAAAAAAAAAAAAAATTTTTTGGTATACATTTACTAATTAAAATAATTATAAAAACTAATAGAAACAGTTAGATAATTACGGAAACTGTATTTTGAACTTTCTAAATAGTCTTTGTGTTTACATAATGTATAAAATAATATATATAATAATATTAATTTAATAATAAATATAAATAATTAAATTAGATGTTCTTTAGCTTTTCTAAATAGTCTTAATTAAAGCTAGATTAATTATATTAGTTATATTTTAGTCTTTATACTAATAATCTATAAAATATGTACAATGTATGTACATATATACTGTTATAAAATCTAAACATCATAAAAGTACACAAGAAGAAAAAGGTGAAATTTTTTAAGGAGCTTTTGGTTTGTGCCATCTACAATTAGAATCGAAATAAAGTATGAAGAGGATGAGAAAGATGAGAGAAGAAAGTCCGAAGAGGAAGATGAGTGTTTATGTTAAAGGAGAAAGAGAATGGTAGTGTTTCATTCAAATTTTTGTTAGCCCTTAGAAAATTTACAACATGTGTGTTATCTCCTAGCCAACAATGGTCTCTAATAAAAAAAAATATCATGCCTCTAGATAAAAACCTATCTAAACCATAATTTTATATATATATATATATAAATTATATTTACTAAAATTTATGTATATCATAATCTGTTACTCTTACATTTACCTTTTTTTTTACCCTTTCTAGTTTTCGACAATACAGAGATTCTAACATATAATCTAGCTATAATTCTAAAACAACCGAATCCAAGTGAGTCGAGAATATAAAAAACTGCTAAGTACTACTCCAAATCAATCTGTTACTTTTAGGACTATGCTATGACTACAACCCTCTTATAACCGCCATGTGACGGCCACGTGACGTCTGCGTGGCGTCCATCCATTGGAAGAGGAGGGAGAGATGGAATCTGGTGGCTGTCCGGATGGTCGCCACGTGATAGGAACGTCACGTGGTATCCGTTCATTGGAGGGAGTGGTGGGATCGGATGTGGCCCATATAGCAGGGGAGACCACGTGACAGAAACGTCACATAACAGCCTTTTATTGAAGGGGAAGGTGGAATCAGATGTGGTCCTCGTAGCAGGAAGAAGGAGAGAATTGTAAAAAAGTTGTAAGCATTTGGTAGTAAACTTAGCATTATTGCTACTTTTATTATCGGAACAATGGAAACCGTGGTTCGAATTTGAAACCATCCATCACCTCGTTGCGTCTTTAGTCTTATACCTCTTCTCGTTGACCACTAAGATCACTTAGTTGGGTTCTCGAAGTTACATCCTTAAAACGGATGAGATTATAACGCAAGAACTTAAACTGGCTTTATAAATTAAAACATATTTATTCTATATACCGGATCCGGGCCTGGTCTACGCTTAGCCCGATAACATCTTGACTGGGACCACCGACCAAGTAGTAGTAGGTAAGCAAGTAGCTTAGTAGATTTATTCACAAGAAGACACAAAAGCTCGGAAAAAAAAAAAAAAAAAACCATTCGCCACGTTCGCACTTCTTCCCTCCGCCGCTGGACCACGATAAGAAACCAAGTAGCAGCCTCCATCAAGCCCACCGCTTCCTCTATATAACCCCTCCCACGTCCCACTTCCTCAAACAACAACAATGGCTGCTTCTCCCTTACTTACTCTCCTCCTCTCTACTCTCCTCCTCATCAGTCAGCAGCAGTCGACCTACTCTCAGGAGGAGACCTATCCGCCGCTTATGCTGACGGTGGTCAACAACTGCCCCTTCACCGTGTGCCCCGCCATCCAGCCTAACGCCGGCCACCCCGTGCTCGAGCGCGGCGGCTTCTGCCTCAACACCCTCACCCACCGCTCGTTCCCGGCGCCCAACCGCCACTGGTCCGGGCGCATCTGGGGCCGCACGGGCTGCTCCTCCTCCGGCCCCGCCGCGCACCTCTCCTGCGCCACCGGCGACTGCGGCTCCCGCCTCGAGTGCGGCGGCCTCGGCGGGGCCCCGCCCACCACCCTCGCCCAGCTCTCCCTCCACCACGGTGGGCCCCGCCAGGACCTCTCCTCCTACGGCGTCTCCCTCGTCGACGGCTTCAACGTCCCCATGACCGTCACCCCGCACGAAGGGAAGGGCCGCTGCCCCGTCGTCGGCTGCCGGGAGGACCTGCTCGCAACCTGCCCCGGCGCGCTGCAGCTGCGTGCGCCGCGCGGCGGCGGGGTCGTGGGGTGCAAGAGCGGGTGCGCGGCGTTCGGGACGGACGAGCTGTGCTGCAGGAACATGTATAACAGTCCCAAGACGTGCAGGGCGAGCACGTACTCGGACTACTTCAAGAGCAAGTGCCCGGCCACGTTCACATACGCGCACGACAGTCCGTCGCTGACGCACGACTGCTCCGCTACAAAGGAGCTCAAGGTCATATTCTGCCACTGATGACAGATGAGGGAGGATGAACAAGTGTGGTTATGCTGTTTGTTTGTATGTTTAAGGGGCTGCTGTAGTAGTAGTAGTAGTAGTGAGCAGCTAGCTAGTAGTTTTAGAATGGGCCGGTGCATGTAAAATGAATGGTGGGTGTGTTTTGTGGATGTAACGGTGTTTGACTGACATTATTAGCTAGACGGTCGGAGAAGAATTAATTAATTAGATGGGTCTTTGAATGATAGACTTCTGTTTGTTTTTGGGAGTGGAGGGATGAGTGCATCGGCAGTGGTGTCACGACCCGATCCCAATAATCTGGGTCCAGTCGGATCATGCCCAGCCTGCACCGTTGTGAGACGGCGGCAGTAAGCTGTATCAATCCGTAGTAACACACAGACATCTAGAATACATGAAGGAAATTCAATTTTATTGCTAAGTCCGAAAAAGAAATTCTTTTACAAGCAAATATCAAGCAAAACATGGTCCAGGGTTATTACTTCAACCCTGATTATTACAACTTGGAATTTAAAAGGGAAACAACTAAACATCGGCCTCCTGGCTAGGTTCAGCTAGACCTTCAGTACTCTGGTCCGGACCATAAAATGTGTCATACGCCTCATCGCCACCGTAATTACCTAAAAATTGTTAATCTCCAGTCAGGAGGGAGCAAGAACATATATCCAATTCCAGCATCTTAATGATAATTAAAATGATGTAATAAAATAGTTTTGAACAATATTTATATTTTGTATGCAACAAATATGAGACAAGAACAGTAAATGTCGATGAAGCAAATGATGACAACTACAATCACTAAAAGTGTTTTGAGAAAGGTAGCATCCCGTGGCCGGTTGGGGTTGGATGCAATATGTGTTCTAGTGAACACGGTGCGGCGTCAGTCCAGTGAGGTTGGACTTCAGCTATCCACAATGAGGCAATAAGGGGGCTTTGACCACGGGTGCTAACTCTTACTCCCCAGTTCCCAAGGCAATAATCAATGAGTCAATCAATCAGTCAATCAGTCGGTTCCGTGAAATCAAGTGTCGTCCCAATATATCTATATGACATGCAACATATTTAATTACAACTAAAATACAGGTTTTGAATTATATGAAACTTGCCTGGAGTTGGTTGGTGACGCGAGTGAGATGTCGCGACGGTCTCAACCTTAGTTACAGGAACCTACATTTATTAATAATCTGATTTTAGAATTAAATCAAAGGGTTTTAATCTGACTTGATTAGTTAACTAAGTTAATGATTTAATCCAACGATCGATTTTTTAATAATAATTTGTAATAGCAATTTAGTAAAACAAAAACCCTTTTTAATAATAAAACTTATCTTATTATTTTATCGTAGAAAATATTACATTTTATTTTAAGGTAAAATATTGTATTTCTGCTTTTAATAAGGTAAATAAACGGTTTTCTATTTTATTAAAAGAAATAGCATTCATTTATATTTGTTTCGTTTAAACACTAATCTTTGGTAAAAAGAAATAAAGATGCGAATACGCGAAAATTAATGAATACGTTTTAGATATACTTAAAATATTATACTAATATTTTAAAAATCATTTTGTTTTAGCAATCAATTTATTTCTAATAAACTAAGCTTAAGGGGAAAAATATTACTTAATTTTTATTTTGGTAATATTACAAATCAATTTGTAAGAGAATAATATTTTGGAAAAATTATTTTAAATACTAACGTATTATATTTTGAATACTAAAAATCATTTTAGAAATATATACTAAATAATTACTAATCTACGTAATATTTAATAAGGTTTTTATTATATATATAACTAATATATGTATTGAAGATCGTTATATCAAATCGTTAATTAATTAACAACCAAAAACTAAACTAACATTAATCTACTTAATTAACTATAAACCTATCAATTTCTAAGCTATCCCGGGATTGACAGAGCTTTATTCTGTCAGTCCCGGTCGGACAGGAGAATGGTTTTGGAAGGAACAGTACGTTCTGATAGTGGCACCTACCGGGAAGTTGATGGAGGAGCACCGAGGGGAGGCCTCGGACTCGGGGTCGGGCACAGACGGAATCGGGGACGGACGCGGGGGAGAGCCGGGACACGCGGAGAAGCCGCGCGGGGAGGCGTGCGCCGGCGAGGGCCGGCGGGAGGCGCGCGGGGCTGGCCGCGCAGGGGGCCGCGCAGGGGGCGCCGAGGGGCTGGCCGGCTGGCGCGCGGGGGCTGGCCGCGCAGGGGGCGCCGGGGGCTGGCCGGCTGGCGCGTGGGGGCCGCGCAAGGGGCGCCGGAGGCTGGCCGGCTGGCGCGCTGGGGCCGCGCAGGGGGCGCCGGAGGCTGGCCGGCTGGCGCGCGGGGGCCGCGCAGGGTGCGCCGGAGGCTGGCCGGCTGGCGCGCGGGGGCTGGCCACGCAGGGGGCGCCGGGCTGGCGCGCGGGGCTGGCCGGGGTGTGAAGGAGGAGGGAGGAAGAAGAAGAATGGGAAGAAAGTGTGGGGTTCTCCGAATAGTTCTCTGGGAGTGGGAATAAGTACGTGAGGGGGTAGTTTCCAGATCCGGGAGTGGGGAGGTAGTTACGGGGTTGGTTCTGACTTAGTCTAGTGGGTATGGGTTTGGGTATTGGGCTTTGGGTTTAAAAAAAAGAAAAGGGTTTAATATAACTTATGGGTTTTACAACCTTCCCTCCTTAAAGAATTTCGTCCTCGAAATTAACTATAATTGAAGGGAGAACAAGGGTAAACATACCTTAAAACAGATGAGGGTACTTCTGCCTCATCTCAGCCTCTCGTTCCCAGGTGGATTCGCCTGGGGAGTGGTGAAGCCACTGAACCTTGACCAGTGGAATCACGATGTTCCGCAACTGCTTCTCCATACGGTCTACGATCCTTACTGGCTGCTCTGGTACTGTAAGACTTGGTCCAATCTCCAACTCTGAATGATCCAGGATGTGGCTCGGGTCCGGAATGTAACGCCTCAGCTGCGATACATGGAAGACGTTGTGCACGCCTTCAAGATTAGGTGGTAACGCCACTCTGTATGCCACCTCTCCAACTCTGCTCAATATCTCGAATGGGCCGATATACCTGGGACTCAGTTTCCCAGCTCTGCCAAAACGGATAGTTCCTCTGGTGGGGGAGATCTTGACGAAGACACTATCACCTGCTTCGAACTCCACAAGTCGGCGACGGCTGTCCGCCCAATGCTTCTGACGATCTTGAGCCACCCGAAGTCTGTCTCTGATCACCTTGACTTTTTCAGCCGCATCTGTAATCATCTCAGGTCCCAGCATGACTCATTCTCCTACGTCGTCCCAAGCCAAGGGAGTGCGGCAACGACGTCCATACAGAGCCTCAAAAGGAGTCATGCCGATGCTGGCCTGGTAGCTGTTGTTGTAAGCAAACTCTACCAAGTGTAGGTGGTCCTCCCATGACCCTCCAAAATCCAGGACGCAAGATCTCAGCATATCCTCTAACGTCTGGATGGTTCTCTCTGACTGTCCGTCGGTCTGTGGGTGATATGCAGTGCTGAACTTCAGTTGGGTCCCCAGACTCTCTTGCAAGCTCTTCCAGAAGTGAGAAGTAAAGCGGCTGTCTCGGTCTGATACAATGCTCACAGGAACTCCATGTATCCGGACGATTTGCCTCATGTATAGGGCAGCTAACTTCTCGGTGGATAAACCAACCTTGAAGGGAATGAAGTGGGCAGACTTAGTCAATCTGTCTACGATCACCCAAATAGCGTCCTTCCCTCCTTGGGATCGAGGCAATCCTGACACAAAATCCATAGTGATGTGCTCCCATTTCCATTCTGGAATGGGCAGCGGCTGAAGAAGTCCTGCTGGTCTTTGTCTATCTGCTTTCACCTGCTGGCAGATCAAGCATCTGGCAACGAATTTTGAGACATCCTTCTTCATTCCATACCACCATACGTGCTCCCGTATATCGCGGTACATCTTATTTGCTCCAGGGTGGATGGAATACTGTTAGTGATGAGCTTCCTGCATCAGCTGTTCCCTCAAATCACCAGCAGGTAAAGTCTGGTGCCATTCCTCAGTGTTCCGCCGTCTGAAATAGAGAATCCCTCCAGTGTGCCAGCTAACACCTGGTCCCTGAGCTTGCACAATGCTCCGTCCTCGAATTGAGTTTCCTTGATTTTGTCCATCAAGCTAGACTGCACTTGCAAATGCATCATGGGGAAGTCGGTGCCGGGTACTATTGCTTCCCGTCCAAGCTTCTTCATTTCTTCTGCAGGCAATACGAGTTCTAGTCCCAGCTTCTCCATGTCCTCCAGTAGGTACCGATCTGTCGTCAAGAACATCGCCATCGGATATCGACTAAGTGCGTCGGCGACCACATTAGCCTTTCCGGGATGGTACTGCAGGCTGATATCAAAGTCCTTCATGAGCTCCAACCATCGTCTCTGACGCATGTTGAGCTCCTTCTGTGTAAAGACATACTTGAGACTTTTGTGGTCCGTGTATATCTCTACTCTTTCGCCGTACAGGTAGTGCTTCCACAGCTTCAAGGCGAAGATGACTGCTGCTAGCTCCAGGTCATGCGTCGGGTAGTTCTTCTCATGAGTCCGTAATTGCCGGGAAGCATAAGCAATTACCTTTCCATGTTGCTGGAGCACACATCCTAATCCTTTGCCGGACGCGTCGCTATAAATTGAGAATCCTCCTGATCCTGAGGGTAGCGACAAGATCGGTGCTGTTGTTAGCCTTCTCTTCAGCTCTTCAAATGACGCCTGGCACGCTTCGGTCCACACGAACTCTTCGTTCTTCCTGGTTAGCTTGGTCATGGGCTCAGCAATCTTTGCAAAGTCCTTCACGAACTTCCTGTAATATCCAGCTAAGCCCAAGAAGCTTCTGATCTCTGCAACTGAACTGGGGGTATTCCATGTCTCCACGGCAGCTATCTTCTTGGGGTCCACTGATATGCCTTCTCCTGTGACAACGTGGCCGAGAAAGTCCACCTTGTCTAAGAAGAATTCACACTTGGACAGTTTTCCATATAGCTTCTCCTTTCTGAGGATTTCCAAAACTATCCTCAAATGCTGCTCGTGTTCTTCCTTGGTCTTCGAATAGATCAGAATGTCGTCAATGAAGACAACGACAAACTGGTCCAGGTATTTGTGGAAGACCTTGTTCATGAGATTCATGAACACTGCTGGGGCATTTGTAAGACCAAAGGGCATGACCAAGAATTCAAATTGTCCATACTTGGTGTTGAATGCTGTCTTTGGAATGTCTTCCTTCCTCACCTTGATTTGATGGTAACCCGATCTGAGGTCTATCTTCGAGAAAACCTTAGCTCCACTCAGCTGGTCGAAGAGGTCGTCGATCCGGGGCAGCGGGTACTTGTTCTTGATAGTGATGTTGTTCAATGCCCGGTAGTCTATGCACATTCTGACTGTCCCATCCTTCTTGGGTACAAACAAGACTGGTGCACCCCAGGGTGAGGCACCGGTCCTGATGAATCCTTGCGCCTGAAGCTCGTCAATCTGGTCTTTCATTTCCTTGGACTCCTTGGGGTTCACTCGGTAGCAGCGTTGGGAGATTGGTGCTGCGCCAGGTACAAGATCGATCGAGAATTCCACATCTCGATCAGGGGGTAGCCCTGGAAGATTGTCTGGGAAGACGTCTATAAATTCCGCTATGAGAGGATGAGGGGGTCCGGTTTCTTCAGTGATGGATGTGTAGGACACACACTCCACGCCTTCAGGTGCTCGAATCACTTTGAGTTTAGGTCCTCCAGGTGGATCTAGAGTTACGCAGCCTTCTCGACAGTCTATCAGAGCATGATGCTGACTAAGCCAATCCATGCCCAAGACTACGTCATAGTTTGGCAGAGGCATTATTAGGAACTGAGTCTGAAACTCATGTCCTGAGATAGTGACTGGGCAGCTACAAGTCTCACTAATGGGTATTGGTCCTCCACCAGTCATAACTCTACAAATTATCTTACTTATGCCAGTAACTAGATGGTGTGCAGAAATGAAGTTTGCAGATATAAAACTGTGTGATGCTCCAGAATCAAATAATGCTAAGGCAGGGTGCGAATGAAGTAGAATGGAACCTGCGATGACATCTCCTTCTGTCTCGGGTTCAGCTTCTGGCTCTTCCACAGTCAAGGCAAAAGCTTGCCCGGCTCTGTGCTGGTTGTAGCGCTGCTGCTGGGTAGGCAGTGGACCTCTCTGCTGTCCAGCTCCAGTTTTGTTGTATGCTGTGGGGCAGTCCTTCACTTGATGGGTGGCAGATCCACAAGCAAGGCAGTGTCCCAATTTCTTCCTGCAGATCTCTGCGGTATGACCTGGCCTTTTGCAGTAGATGCAGTTGACCGCCTTTGGTTGGTTGTACTGATGCGCTTTGTTGGCCGCTGCTGGCTGTTGTTGCTGGGACTGCTGGGGATAGGAGGGCCTATTGTTGTTGTTGCTGTGCCTCTTGTTGTTGCCCTGATAGTTGTTGCTTGACCCTGGATGCTCCCTCTTGGGTCGGGCAGGTGAACTGGCCTCTACATCTTGGGCCACCTTCAATATCTTGTCATAAGTCTTCGCACCGTTAGCAGCTACTAAGGTGCGGATCTCTTCACGTAGTCCGTGCCGGAACTTCTTAGCACGTTCCACAGGGTTGTCCACCAGGTGACTTGCAAACCTGCCAAGCCTGTTGAACTCAGCCGCATATTCTTCAATTGTGCGGTCTCCTTGCTTCAGATCTTGAAACTGTCTTCCCATAGCTTCGAGGGCAGCCTCTGGAAAGAACTTCCGCTTGAACTGCTTCTTGAATAGCCGCCAGGAAATCCCTCCAGCTCGAAATCTTGGCTCGTTGCGGTACCAAATGTTAGCCAAATCTCTCAGCTGGAGTGCTACGGCCTCAACCATAAGGTCGTCTGGAAGTCGAGCGACGCTGAGGAGTCGCTCCATATCATCTAGCCACTCGTCTGCGTAGATGATGCCTTCGGTCCCCTTGAAGGGACGCGGGTCCAACTTCTTAAAATTTTCCACAGTTCCAACCTTTACCTGGATAACAGGTTTGTGGTTAGACTAGAAATTCATTAATGGAATCCAAGCTTTTAAATTCTTAATTACCTTGGCAGGCCCCTGTTCTGACTGGGATGTTCCTAGCGCTGCCATGGCTACATTATGGGCGTTCTCCATGCCCTCTTTCATAATCGCGGTCTGCTCGCGATTTGCTTCAGCTTGGACCCTCTGGGCTTCAAGAACTCCTCGTAGCAGGCCTACGAGTTCAGCGGGGTCCACTGGCACAGGTGGTGCAACAGGAGGAGTCACATCGGCTGGAATTGATGTGGTCCTGGGAGGAATGGGTGGAGCTGCATGCACTACTGAAGTGTAGGCAGCGCGGGGAGCTCTTGCAGCATGGGGGCGATCTGTGAGCTGCAACGGAGAGGGGTCGGACTGAGCTTGAGTTGGGGTGTGCTCAGAAGACGAAGCCTCTTCTTCGGCTGGGCCGGAACGGGTTGTCTTTCCCCGTGCCATCTTCTGGAAGGTTTAGGAAGCAAGCATAAGCAAGGTAACCTATGTTCTATAAGCAAGCAAAAATAATTGTACATATGTATAGATAGAAGAATTTTGGTCCTATGATGTGACAGATTAAAATTTTCTCAAGAATTCTAAGTGTTCTAATTGTTTCTAGAGTCTGTTTTCCTAAAGTCATACTAAACCTAAAGTCAAAGGCAAGTCGGTTGGTTTGGCTAGCCTAAGTTGACTAGACCAAAGGTTGTAAACGGGACCTGCATGGGCCACCACTGAAAACATGTCACGACCCGATCCCAATAATCTGGGTCCAATCGGATCATGCCCAGCCTGCACCGTTGTGAGACGGCGGCAGTAAGCTGTATCAATCCGTAGTAACACACAGACATCTAGAATACATGAAGGAAATTCAATTTTATTGCTAAGTCCGAAAAAGAAATTCTTTTACAAGCAAATATCAAGCAAAACATGGTCCAGGGTTATTACTTCAACCCTGATTATTACAACTTGGAATTTAAAAGGGAAACAACTAAACATCGGCCTCCTGGCTAGGTTCAGCTAGACCTTCAGTACTCTGGTCCGGACCATAAAATGTGTCATACGCCTCATCGCCACCGTAATCACCTAAAAATTGTTAATCTCCAGTCAGGAGGGAGCAAGAACATATATCCAATTCCAGCATCTTAATGATAATTAAAATGATGTAATAAAATAGTTTTGAACAATATTTATATTTTGTATGCAACAAATATGAGACAAGAACAGTAAATGTCGATGAAGCAAATGATGACAACTACAATAACTAAAAGTGTTTTGAGAAAGGTAGCATCCCGTGGCCGGTTGGGGTTGGATGCAATATGTGTTCTAGTGAACACGGTGCGGCGTCAGTCCAGTGAGGTTGGACTTCAGCTATCCACAATGAGGCAATAAGGGGGCTTTGACCACGGGTGCTAACTCTTACTCCCCAGTTCCCAAGGCAATAATCAATGAGTCAATGAGTCAATCAATCAGTCAATCAGTCGGTTCCGTGAAATCAAGTGTCGTCCCAATATATCTATATGACATGCAACATATTTAATTACAACTAAAATACATGTTTTGAATTATATGAAACTTGCCTGGAGTTGGTTGGTGACGCGAGTGAGATGTCGCGACGGTCTCAACCTTAGTTACAGGAACCTACATTTATTAATAATCTGATTTTAGAATTAAATCAAAGGGTTTTAATCTGACTTGATTAGTTAACTAAGTTAATGATTTAATCCAACGATCGATTTTTTAATAATAATTTGTAATAGCAATTTAGTAAAACAAAAACCCTTTTTAATAATAAAACTTATCTTATTATTTTATCGTAGAAAATATTACATTTTATTTTAAGGTAAAATATCGTATTTCTGCTTTTAATAAGGTAAATAAACGGTTTTCTATTTTATTAAAAGAAATAGCATTCATTTACATTTGTTTCGTTTAAACACTAATCTTTGGTAAAAAGAAATAAAGATGCGAATACGCGAAAATTAATGAATACGTTTTAGATATACTTAAAATATTATACTAATATTTTAAAAATCATTTTGTTTTAGCAATCAATTTATTTCTAATAAACTAAGCTTAAGGGGAAAAATATTACTTAATTTTTATTTTGGTAATATTACAAATCAATTTGTAAGAGAATAATATTTTGGAAAAATTATTTTAAATACTAACGTATTATATTTTGAATACTAAAAATCATTTTAGAAATATATACTAAATAATTACTAATCTACGTAATATTTAATAAGGTTTTTATTATATATATAACTAATATATGTATTGAAGATCGTTATATCAAATCGTTAATTAATTAACAACCAAAAACTAAACTAACATTAATCTACTTAATTAACTATAAACCTATCAATTTCTAAGCTATCCCGGGATTGACAGAGCTTTATTCTGTCAGTCCCGGTCGGACAGGAGAATGGTTTTGGAAGGAACAGTACGTTCTGATAGTGGCACCTACCGGGAAGTTGATGGAGGAGCACCGAGGGGAGGCCTCGGACTCGGGGTCGGGCACAGACGGAATCGGGGACGGACGCGGAGGAGAGCCGGGACACGCGGAGAAGCCGCGCGGGGAGGCGTGCGCCGGCGAGGGCCGGCGGGAGGCGCGCGGGGCTGGCCGTGCAGGGGGCCGCGCAGGGGGCGCCGAGGGGCTGGCCGGCTGGCGCGCGGGGGCTGGCCGCGCAGGGGGCGCCGGGGGCTGGCCGGCTGGCGCGCGGGGGCCGCGCAGGGGGCGCCGGAGGCTGGCCGGCTGCCCCGCTGGGGCCGCGCAGGGGGCGCCGGAGGCTGGCCGGCTGGCGCGCGGGGGCTGGCCGCGCAGGGGGCGCCGGGCTGGCGCGCGGGGCTGGCCGGGGTGTGAAGGAGGAGGGAGGAAGAAGAAGAATGGGAAGAAAGTGTGGGGTTCTCCGAATAGTTCTCTGGGAGTGGGAATAAGTACGTGAGGGGGGTAGTTTCCAGATCCGGGAGTGGGGAGGTAGTTACGGGGTTGGTTCTGACTTAGTCTAGTGGGTATGGGTTTGGGTATTGGGCTTTGGGTTTAAAAAAAAGAAAAGGGTTTAATATAACTTATGGGTTTTACAAGTGGGATGGGTTTGGATACAGAGAACATTTTGACAACAACATATGCTTGTGCTGTGTCGCAGCAGATCTCGATTTACTGTGCTGTGTCGCAGCAGATCTCGATTACTGTACTATCTTGGCAAATGTAAGACTATTTCTAATGAAACCACCTTAGTGACTCCAAAACCCAAAACTAAGGCCATCTGCAGACGGGAGTAAATCAGTTGTGCTGTATTTCTGTTCCATTCTTCTCTCCCATCTTTACATGTGGGTAAAGATGAGACAAAAGATTGGAACAAAAATGCAGAACAGCTGATTTGCTTCCTCTACAGCCCCCTCTTACATGACAGCTGATTTCTGTTCCATTCTTTTTAAATTGTCATTCCAAATTATTCTTTTTAAATAATACAAAAATTTTATCCAAAAATAAATTGCCAAAAAAGTTAAGTTTAATTTTTATTTTAAAATTAATTTAAACGGTCAAAATTAAATTTAATATTATCATTATTATTAACATTAAAAAATTTGAATAATTAATTTTTTGGGGTTAAAATTTGTAATGCTAGCTGTCATGTTAGATGCAATATAATGTTATTTAACACACTACATTAGTTGCAACATAAGAAATAATAATTTGGAGTGACAATTTGAAAGTACAAATAATATTATTCTTTTTTCATCCATGCCCTTCATAATTGCTACATAAACAAAATTAGTACATATATTTATCTAACCACTTCAAATTGATTTTTAATTTGGATGAATATGACACGTGAATATGACACCTACAAATTTTAAGTGAAAGGGTGATCATTTACATTACTTTTGGTGGATGAACATCCAAATCGCATTTATTGGGTGAACAAAAATGGACTCTACTCACATTATCTTTTTAATCATATCTCTTCGAGGATTTTTGGGATCTTCACAAAATTCAAAATTTTAGAAAATTTTATTTTTTTATAAAGATGTATAATATATAGCATATATGTACATAGATTAATTTATGTAAACATAAATAATAGTTATTTATTGTTTGAGGATAGATAGATTGTAATTGTAATTTTTTTTGAATGAAATAATATTAAAACATTATATTTTAAGGTTCTAAATTGAGAAAAGAAAATAGATTAGAGATGGTATGTGACACCATTCTACATACATGATCTTCTAACTAGTCGAGTGTAACTGCCACTTTCTACCATAGGAATATTTTATTAATTTTGTTTGTTAAATTTTTTATATATTATTTTATATTAGTGATTGCTTAGAATTATATTAGTGTTACTTAGTGGCTAGCCAATTAGAATTTGCAGGTATTAATTAGTGCTAATTATTGTTAGTTATGACTTTAATAATTAGAATTAATTAAGTTTAGTTGTTATGAAGAGAACATTCCTCTTAATTGTAGAGATTTCTACCTTTAGTTAATTAGATATTTTGGCATGACCAAACATTAATATAAGAGATAAGTTCAATTTATGGCTCATCTATTCATTTCATTTCATTCTTTAGCCTCCATCTTCTCCAAAGCTTCTTCTTCCCCAATTTTTTTCCAACCACTCTCATTTTCACTTATTCTCACCACCATGAAGGCCTAGAGCATTGGAGAGCACAATGAGATCTATAGGAGAGAAGCTTGCTAGAAGATCGTGTCTGACTCATCTCTTCCGTGTTCAAATTTAGAATTCTCCAAAAGGCTACCAAAATACTAGGTAATTCTCTCAAAATTTATCAAATTCATGGTTAAGAACACCCATTGGTCATGTAGGAACCTTTCTATGGTTAGATTTGACTTTTCAATGGTAGATCTAGGCACTAGGAGCCCTCAATTGGGTAGATCAAGTTGGTGTCATAATTTTGGGACTCAATTTGGGAAAAATCTTAATTGTGTCCATTGAGTGTGTGTATTATGTCATAATGAGGACTATTGATATTTATTTAATGGTGTGAAGGTGTTCTTGTGTCCAAAATTGGACACGTAGAGTCTGTATCATGATACATATGTGTAGATTTGGTAAATTGGGTGTATACATGTGTTCTTTTGTCCAAAAAATCCAAATTTGTCATAGTATTCAGCCTCATTTTTAGCAGCCATAGCAACTTATAAATTTCATAACTCCTAACTCAGGACTCCGATTAGTCTCCCATTTTTTTTAAAGAACCGTATTGAAGTTATCTTTCCAAATATATAAATTAATTGACCAAATTCGTTCTGAAACTTTCTGTAAAACTGTTTGAGTGTCAGGTGTCTGAAAGACGAACGTGTTTCGGTATTTTTGCGATTTCGGGAGCTTCCGGACACGAAAACGTGATCCGTTTGAAAATTTGGAAAGCTGATACGAAGGGCTACGACATACTTTAACCCTAGAATTTATTGAATAGGTCTAATAGGTCCAGTATTGGTTACAAGTAGAGAACTGACTATACGATATAGGTATTTTGTGTATCCTATGAGCATAGGTAGTATGGATATCAAGTGAGTTGTAGGTATCATAGGTTGTCAAGTATATGTATGATATAACATATATATATATATATATATATATATATATATAAGTGCTAGGCAATATGTGTTAGTTAGTGTGTGTGTTAGTGTTGATACAAGTGGTTATCAAGTGAGTTAATTATAGGTAAGTTATATGTCAAGGTATTAGAGTTTGGGGCAAGGTACTAGTGTGATACTTGGGTACCATGAGGATATTGGTATCATGACATTCAAGTATCATGAGTGAGGGTAAGTGAGTATTGAGACTTGAGTAAGGTATTCTATTTGGTATCAAGTATTAGTATTAGAGTTAGTTGGATAAGTATATAGGAAGATAAGGTAATGATCAAGATACTAAGATTTTGGGTATTAAAACTAGGTAATGGGTAATATCAAGATGTCAAGTGCCAAGAGTAGGGTAAGTATCTTTGACGTAAGGTAAATGTAGGTTATGGTCATGGGTTAGTATCTTGGAGGTTGGTATCATATTATATCTAATGTGGTATCATAGCACCATGTATAAACAAGTGTGATATGTGTAGGATAAATTAGAGTGTGGTATCCTAGGATGTATCATGGTATTTAGAATACCAAGATACCAAAATATTAGAACTAGTATGACGTAATACTAGGATACTAAGGTAAGGTTATGATATTAGGTATTGGATTAAGATTCCATGGTAAGGGTAGTGTCTAGCTTGGGTAATGGGTTAGGTACCAAGATATGAGTTAAGGTATTGGGTATTAGTCAATGTAATGGTATTAGCTAGGGTATTAGTCTAGAAAATAGGATATGAGGTAATACTAAGGTAATAGCTAGGTAATGAGGTAATACTAAGGTAATAGCTAGATAATGAGGTAATACTAAGGTATTGGCTATGTATTAAGTGTTAGGCTAAGTTATTGTATATATTAGTATATAATGTCATAGCCAACTAGTATGACTTTAAAACCTAGTATTAGCAAGGTATTGACCCCATAGTTGAGATTTTGGTGATACGGCTAAAGTATTAGTCTAGAAACTTGGATATTAGCAAGCTATTGACTAGTATGGACTAGAAACCTAATATTAAGAAGGTATTGTCTCATAGTTGAGGTATTGGTTATACGGCTAAGGTATTAGTCTAAAAACTTGGATATTAGTAAGGTATTGACTAGTATGGACTAGAAATCTAGTATTAGCAATGTATTGACCCATAGTTGAGGTATTGGTGATACGGCTAAGAAATTAGTCTAGAAACTTGGATATTAGCAATGTATTGACTAGTATGGACTAGAAACCTAGCATTAGGAAGGTATTGTCTCATAATTGAGGTATTTGTGATACAACTAAGGTATTAGTCTAGAAACTTGGATATTAGCAAGGTATTGACTAGTATGGACTAGAAACCTAGTTTAACTAAGGTATTGACCCTAGAACTAATGTATTGACTAATAGTTAAGGTATTTGAGATATGGACTAAGGTATTAGGTAAATGTGTGATACGAGTTAAGATACCGTGATACGGGTTAAGGTAAATAGCTATAGGCCAAGTTATTGCTAGAAATTATAGGTAGATGTATATATTAGGATAATATATGCTAGTAACTTATTAGTATAGCCTATAAACCTAGTATTGGCCTAGTATTAACTAATATTGACTAGTTTGACCTAGTTAGCACATAAAAATCAAATAGTGACTTGTTAAGATCTAGTATAACTTTATAAACCTTGTAAATAGATAAAATTAACCTAAAAACTAGAAAATAACCTAGTTTGACCTTGTTGACCTAGATTTGATCTAGTTTGACTATTGCGACCGAATTTTGACCTAGAAACCTAGTTTTGAGTTAATTAAATATATTGATGACTTTAAAACACTATTTTAACTTGATATATCATATATAGGTCAGTGTAACACCAGTTCGAACATAATTTGACATTCATTGCTCTAGACCACATGCGAGTACATTATCTGATAGTTTTTATTATTTTGATGATTACTATGATATCAGTTTTGTAGTGTTGGATTTGATTTCTAACACGATGATACACGGATTAGTATATTTTGGATTCTGTCATAAGTTATTATTTTCATGAGGACCCTGTACATGTCCTGTTATTCCTGTACATGTTTAGACACTGATTCAGGAGCAGGTTGGCCCCCTGCTCTATGAATCCTGTATCGTAATGTGCCATGGTTGGATCCACTATACTAGTCGAAGGATGAGAGAAGTATTAGCTAGTTATGTGATTATACCCCACCTACTTGTGCATAGCTTACCCTTACCACATGTTGGGTGTAGCCTGATCTTATTACTTGTGCAGAACTCTCCATATATGATTGGCCCAATCCCCTTACTTGTACTTGTGCATAGTCAATCATACGTGATTGTCCTGATCCCTTAGCCGTACTTGTGCATAGCCAATCATATATGGTAGAGCCTGATCTTGTCCCAAGTCAATCACATAACAAACTATTTTAAACACTTAGGTAGTTTACTTTATTCTTTTATTCCATCTTGTACTTGATGAGACTGATATTCACCTTCTTACTCACTGCTCATTATTTTACTGTGATTGATGTTTCTCCTGCTTCCTTATTGTAAACTCCCTCGACCAGATTTTATTAATTTAGGATTATCTCTGACAAATTAGAATTAGTGCAACTTTTTAAAATTTATTTATTACATATTCTATTGATTGTGCACCTGTCCATTATCCAATTAATTAGATTATTACACTAGCTGTTAACCCTAAACAAAGTTCACATCCCTGCCCTAGACATGCTAGACTATTTTCCTGAATTTTGTGCAACTCCCAGATGCTTTATTTTGAGCCTCGTTTGAGACGCACAAATATCGTTACAGACGTATGTATTTATCTCCTATTTAATTTCCTGCTCTTTACCATCTCTGTACCCCAAGGGATTTGAGGACCAGTAGACACCTGTTTTGCCCAAACAAAAATACTATAATATTCTACTCTAATTATACTATAATTAATATATTGACACCGTAGAAAAATTATGACCCTATCTGCCCCTAAATAATTAGTGAACACCGTGCGCAGTATTATTAAATAATAAATACGAGGATCTGTATCACTCAGAAACCAGGCCCAACCCCTGCCCAGGCTACATTCCCCCAGCTTTCTCCCTCATTTCTGTACAATTTAGTATCTCTAGGAATCCGTGTTTTAAATCAGAGAAATTGCGTAATTACGCAAAATACCAGTTTTAGGGCTTTTATGCAAATTATGGAAATTTCAAGGGATGTTATGCAAAAATGCATGTGAGGTGGCCTAACCTCATTGTCTATTAACCCTAATCCCTACATGTGGCCCTAAATATCCAGAAAAATCTGTTAAAAATATCCTAAAACCCAAATTACCAAAATACCCTAGGATTTCCCCTTATTTACCAAATTGCCACTCCCCCTAAACCTATAAAACCCGACCCCCTCACATTCCCAACCCACTCACACCCTCACAGCCACCACCCTCCGCCACCATCGGCCACCCCACTCCAGCGAAGCCCTCGCCCCTATCCCACCTCCCCTTCGGCCAAGCCTCACCCCCTCCGGCCGTCTGCTCCACCGTGGGCAGCCCCCGCAAGCCAACTCCCCCAACACCATCACCCACAGCCACCACCACTCGAACCATTTCCACCACCGCCTCCGACCACCGAGCACGCCCACCACCACCACCACTAGACTTGCCCCGACCCCCTCTACCCGACCACCACCCTCCCACCGCCCCACCACCGTCCCTCCGGCCGTCCTCAGCCCCGCAGCACCCCCAACTCCCCTAACCCTAACAGCACCTCCCACCTCCGACCGCCTCTAGCAACCACCACAGCCACCGTAGACCCCCGCCACCACCACCAACCTCACCACCACTCTTCCCTCCGGCGTTTCCCCACCCTACACCGCCGCCTCCGCCGCCGCAGCCACCGCCGTAGCTTCCACGAGCTGCTGTTGCTGCTGCTGCTGCTGCCGCTCCTCCGGCCAGCCACCGCCACCTCCGCCGTCGTCCTCCCGTCGGCGACGATGCCTAGGTCTCCCCTGTCAGTAGGTATACCCCCCCTCTTCTTTATACGTATATACGCCTAATTCTACATATGTATGTATATATGTATATATATATGTATATTTATATATATATATATATGTTTATATATAATATATTATATATATTATATATTATTATATACTGTATAAATACAGTATATTTATACAATATATATATATATATTATTATTATATATATATTGTTATTATATATGTATGTATATATTTATGTATATATACATATATATACCTATGTATATATATATGTATATGCACATCTTTATTTCTTGTTATATATATATTTATATATCTATGTAGCATATATAAATATATGTATACATATATTTATATATATTCTATATATAATTATAGTTAATCTATATATGCAATATATATATATAATTATTATATAATATGTATTTATGTCATTATTGCTGGATAATACAGCATATGTTTTTATATATGTATTTATTTCCTGCACTGTCTTTTAAGTTATATATATATATCTGTGTATATATATATATATATATATATATCTATATATATATATATATATTATCTACATATAATATATACTATATAATATATTGCTGGATAATACAGCATATGTATATATATGTATAATTTACATTCTATACTGTCATTTCCTTTTTATCATATATATATGTATACATATATCTATATACTATATAATACTGGATAATACAGTATTGATATACGTATTTATATTTCTAGCACTGTCATTTCCTTTATATTATATATATGTATATATATATGATATATATATACTATATAATACTATACTGGATAGTACAGTATATATATATATATATTTTCATTTCTGCACTGTCTGTTCATTTATATATATATACATATATAATATATATTATATACTATATCTATATGTATATATATACTCTCTATATATATGTGTATCCTATATTATATATATATTATCATATATGTATATAAGTATATATATGAATATACTTTTATATTATACCCATGATATTCACGAACCCTGTATGTTTTAACAGAAAACATCTCCAGCTCAGCCAGTGACCCCCTGTCACAAGCACCTTCGAACCTGACTGTGAGATCAGGGTTTCAATACTATCAGGGAGTAGGCAAGTATACCTTGCCAAGTTTACAGTTTAAATTCAAATATTGATTTATGCTATTGTTCCTGAATTTCATATGAATATAAGTACCTGAGATTGCCTTGGGTACAGTCAACAGATACATAGTGTAATTAACTTAGTTTACAGACTTACCAAACAACTGTGAGAGTATCCTGATATTCTCCTAGACCCTGTCACGGGAACACGCAACAAGGTTGCATTACATATTGGGATGCACGCTGCGTATTTGATTAGCTACCAGTACGTATGACCTGCATCACGGCTTAGCATAAAAATAAGAAAAGTACGACTTAACATTTAGTTCCATTGGGTGGGAAAGATAACTAGTAGACGTATGGGACACCCCCTCCTTATATTGTTATACCTTCGTACCATTATGGTCGATTGCAGAGTGCCCTTGAGTCAGGGGGCATATGACACATATACTAGCCAGTCACCACGATTGGTAAATTAAGTCAGCATATGTCTAGCCGACACATTCCCATGCGTACTACAAGGTCTTTATTTGCATTTTACTTAGATGGTTAACACCCTGTGTTTATTTATTTATTTATTCAGTATTTACATATATGGCATGTCATTTTTCTGTATCTTGTTATGTCCCACTGAGGACCTGGTTTCCTGCCAGATTTAGACGAGGCTTTCTACCCCATGGTGTACGGACCTGATCAGGAGACTAGGTGTGCTACCGAGGAGGAGTTAGCAGAGACACCCTCAGAGTCTGCCTGGACCTAGAGGCTTGCTTACCAGGAGATGGAGCTATTTTTCCCAGATAGACGCTACTTAGTCTATCTTATTTTTTTGCGCTATTATTAGCTTTTGTAGTGGGCTCGTCCCCACCAGATGTGTACTATATCAGACTCAGCCTTTTTATATATTCAGCACTTATTTTTCCTGACATTTTATTGTGGATGAGATAGAATTACTTGTATTAGACTTGTAGTATTTTAGGACAGCGTAGCACGTTTCTTTGGGTCCATTATATTGGATTAAACCCTTAGTGACGTGTCAGCTGGCCAGTGACACGTGGCCTAGTTCCTGACATTTTGGGACTAGGGCGTGACATGGTTTTAGTGGTGGCCCATGCAGGTCTAGTTTTTATTGCTAGTGGTATGATGACATGTCCAGCAAGCCTGCAATAGAATAGGAATACTAGGTCTCATCCACACTGACACCATCCTTAACTATTATTATTTTTTTATTTTATTATTTGCATCCTGCTTGATTATCATTTATTATTTCATTCGTGTTTTTCTAATTATTCTATTTTCTTCAGAAATATGGACATACCCAGGAAATCTGCGAATAATAGGACTGACCAAGCAACAGACCCTTCGCCAAGTGTCCAAGGAACCCCGCACAATCACCAGAACTCTAGCCAGGAGACAACACCAACACCGCAGGCGGAGACACCTTTGCCTCCACCTCCAACCCTTCCTGCCCTGATGCCACAACCTGAGGGACAGTCTCAAATGTTCCAGTTCCTCCAAGCTATGTTGCAGACTCAATGGCAACAAACTGAAGCCCTGAGACAGTCTCAGTGGCAACAGACTGAAGCCTTGAGGCAGACCTTGATGACGGCTTTGGAGAGAACCACTGTCCCGACACCAGCACCTGTCCAACCAGTGGGCACAGTCCGAGGTTTCCACCAGATGAGCCCGAGAACCTTTAAAGGCAGCGAAACCCCAGAGGAGATCTCAGACTGGATCTCCAATACCGAAATACTGCTGGAAGGCTCACAACTCTCCCCCGACTTATGGATGACCGCCGTGAGGGCCCAACTCCTCGGCAACGCCCATCACTGGTGGGAATCCATAGAGCGTAGCATCGGCAAAGACCAGACTTGGGAACAATTATTGGAGCACTTCAATGCCAAATACTTCCCCGCAACAGTCCGAGATGCCCTATATTCCCAGTTCCTGCACCTGGAACAAGGGAACATGTCCGTCGATGCCTACGATGCAGAGTTCTGCCGACTGAGTCGATTCGGTGCCATGCTAATACCGATCGAGCTGGAGAAGGCCAAGAGATTCCACCGTGGCCTCACCCTAGAGCTCCAAAGATATACAACGGCACAATCGAGGATCTCCTACGAGGAGGTTCTTACAGAAGCAAGGGTGCAAGAAGCAATTGGCCGAGGAACAAGACGCCCGAATCCAACCTTCCCGGCCAAAAACCAGCAAGGAGCAGGAGAACCTATCCACCGTCCACAAAATCAGATGCAGCAAATGACGGGACCCTACCAGAAGAAGGAGCTCCCGACTTGTCACTTTTGTGGCAAAAAGGGACATTTTGCAAATGACTACAGAAAGAAGCTAGGATTATGCCTAGTATGTGGAGCTAGCCAGCATATGGCTAGAGACTGCCCTCAACGCAAAGATACAGCACCTCAGCAAGGGCAGAAGCCAGGAGCACAAGCCCAGAAGATGCTACCCTCAAAATTTGGAGGATATCAGAGAGGATCACCCCTGCCCACTCAGGAGACCCAATTCAACAAGGCCAGACAATAATCTGGAGGACAAAGGCACGGGCAGGCCTTTGTTTTAGCTGCAGTTGCAAAAGAGCCAGAAGGTGAAACCATCACAGGTACCATTTTAGTTGCATCATTACCTGCAACCGCATTATTCGATTCTGGGGCTACACTGTCTTTCATATCTAGTAGTTTCGTAGCCATACACAAACTTGCCACTTCCCCACTGCCCAAGTGTTGGAAGATACTTATCGGGGGAGGCATTGTTCCAGTTACCAACATTATTAAAACATGCCCGGTAGTCGTTTGTAGTAAAGGACTAAGAGCACGATTTTTGGTACTTCCAATGCCAAATTTCGACGTTGTCTTCGGCATGGACTGGCTAAGCCAGAACAATGCTATCCTAGACTGCCGAAAGGAAAGTGTTATTTTTAGACCCCCAGGTCACCCGGAGTTCGAATACGTATGAGGCACCATCGAGCAAGGAGTAGGCCAGACTCCTAGAGCTTATATGGCGATGGAGACAACACTCCCATCAATTGTAGCAGAGTTCGAGGACGTATTCCCGGAGGAATTGCCAGGCCTACCGCCTGACAGAGAAGTAGAATTCATTATTGAGCTGATACCCGGAGCTGCACCGGTATCCTCAAATGTGTACCGACTGGCGAAGAAGGAGCTTGACGAGCTGAAGCTTCAACTGGAGGAACTACAGATCAAGGGATTTGTTCATCCTAGTGCATCACCCTGGGGAGCACCAGTACTGTTTTTACCAAAGAAGGACGGAACATATCGGATGTGTATTGATTACAGAGCCCTCAACGCTCTGACAATAAAAAACAAGTACCCCTTGCCGCGGATTGACGACATGTTCGTTCAACTGACAGGAGCGGTGGTATTCTCGAAGATAGACTTGAGATCAGGCTATCATCAGGTCAAGGTACGGAGAGAAGATATTCCAAAGACAGCATTCAGGACTCGTTATGGTCACTACGAGTTCCTGGTGATGCCGTTTGGACTGACTAATGCACCTGCCATATTCATGAACCTGATGAACAGAGTCTTCCACCAATATCTGGACCAGTTCGTGGTAGTCTTTATCGACGATATTCTGGTGTATTCAAAGAGCCACGAGGAGCATGAAGAGCACTTGAGACTGGTGCTAGAGACGCTGAGACGGGAGATCCTTTATGCTAAAATGAGCAAGTGCGAGTTCTTCCTTGATCGTATCGCTTTTCTTGGACACATTATCACAGGAGACGGCATCTCGGTGGACCCAGCAAAGATTTCATCTGTAGAGACATGACCAACTTCGACCAACGTATCAGAGGTGAGAAGCTTTCTAGGGCTTGTCGGATATTACCGGAGGTTCGTAGAAAACTTTACAAGAATCGCGGAGCCAATTACCCGTCTTACCCGCAAGGAGCAGGAGTTCAGATGGTCTGAGGAATATCAGAAAGCTTTTGATGAGTTGAAGAAGCGTCTGACTACAGCCCCCATCTTGACTATACCATCTGGATCCGGAGGTTTCGTAATCTATAGCGATGCATCCGGAAAAGGTTTTGGTTGTGTCTTAATGCAACATGGGAAAGTTATAGCTTATGCCTCAAGACAACTGAGGACTCATGAGAAGAATTACCCCACTCACGATCTGGAGCTTGCTGCAGTCATCTTCGTCCTGAAGCTATGAAGACACTATCTATACGGCGAACGAGTGAAGATTTTTACCGATCACAAGAGCTTGAAATATGTCTACACTCAGAAAGACTTAAACCTGAGACAAAGACGATGGCTCGAAGTGATGACGGATTTCGAGATCGATCTGCAGTACCATCCTGAAAAGACAAATATGGTAGCTGATGCTCTAAGCAGAAGACCCTCGGCATTCTTTATGATCACCCAACCAGATCTACTGAAAGATCTAGAAAAGTTGGGAATAGAGGTCATTATGCCAGGACTTGACGGCCAATTATCAAATTACCAGCTGCAATCAACCTTGGTCGAAAGAATCAAAGCTGCTCTACCAACAGATGCAAGATTTTAGAGGCTTCGACAAAGAACAGAGGATGGAATCCAGACAGGATGTCACATACACAAAGATGGGACTCTAAGATGTGGTGATCGTCTTTATGTTCCAAATGGAGAACTTCATAAGGAGCTGATGTCAGAAGCTCATAGCTCAACATACTCTATACATCCAGGAGGCACAAAGATGTACAGAGATCTGCGACAATATTAGCACGCTTTGTGGCTAAATGCTTGGTGTGTCAGCAAGTCAAGGTTGAGCATCAGAGATCTGCCTGTCTACTTCAACCCCTCCCAATACCTGAGTGGAAATGGGAACATATTACGATAGACTTTGTTACGGGCTTCCCAAGAAGTCCCAATGGTCGTAATGCTGTATGGGTGATCATAGACAGACTCACCAAGGCTGCTCATTTCCTACCTTTCAGAGTCGGACAATCTACAGAAGTCTTGGCGGACATGTACATGAAGGAGATAGTGCGACTGCATGGAGTACCAGTCAGCATAATATCTGACAGGGATACGAGATTTACATCTTACTTTTGGCGAAGTATGCAAGAAAGTCTTGGTACCTGCCTCAAGTTCAGCACCTCGTATCATCCGCAGACAGATGGCCAGTCAGAACGCACCATCCAGACCCTAAAAGATATGCTGAGAGCCTGCATGCTTGACTTCAGCGGATCATGGGAAGATCATCTACACCTGGTAGAATTTTCCTACAATAACAGCTATCAAGCGAGCATTCAAATGGCTCCCTTTGAAGCTTTGTATGGAAGGAAATATCGTTCCCCAGTATGCTGGAGCGATATAGGCGAGAGACAAATCTTGGGACCAGAACTGATTGTTCGTACGGTGGAGAAAGTAAAGAAGATCTAGGGACACCTACGAGCTGCACAAGACAGACAGAAGCACTGGGCCAACATTCACCGACGACCTCTAGAGTTCCAAGTAGGAGAGCATGTGTTCTTAAAGATCTCACCAACCAGAGGAACTATCAGATTTGGAGGAAGAGGAAAGCTGAGTCCGAGGTACATCGGACACTTCGATGTGTTAGATCGCGTCGGAGAGGTTGCTTACAGGCTAGCTCTACCTCAGACCTTGGAGGGAGTACATGATGTCTTCCACGTATCTCAGCTGAGGAGGTACATTCCAGACCCGAGTCATGTGCTGGACTATTCAGAGATCACCATCGGCCCGAGCTTATCGTACCAGGAGGAGCCTGTAGGAATCCTGGACCGAAGCGAGAAAGTGTTGCGAGGCCAGACTATCCCTCTAGTTCGTGTCGCATGGCGACATCATGCACCAGGTGAATCCACCTGGGAACGAGAAGAGGATATTTGACAACGTTTCCCCCATCTATTTCCAAACCAGGGTATGTCCAAGTATTTCAAACTCAATCTTCCTTAATCATTATATGTCCTAAATCAATCTTTCATTCTCATTATATGTCTGTTTTTATTTCGAGGACGAAATATTCTAAGGAGGGTAGATTGTAAACTCCCTCGACCAGATTTCATTAATTTAGGATTATCTCTGACAAATTAGAATTAGTGCAACTTTTTAAAATTTATTTATTACATATTCTATTGATTGTGCACCTGTCCATTACCCAATTAATTAGATTATTACACTAGCTGTTAACCCTAAACAAAGTTCACATCCCTGCCCTAGACATGCTAGACTATTTTTCTGAATTTTGTGCAACTCCCAGATGCTTTATTTTGAGCCTCGTTTGAGACGCACAAATATCGTTACAGACGTACGTATTTATCTCCTATTTAATTTCTTGCTCTTTACCATCTCTGTACCCCTAGGGATTTGAGGACCAGTAGACACCTGTTTTGCCCAAACAAAAATACTATAATATTCTACTCTAATTATACTATAATTAGTATATTGACACCGTAGAAAAATTATGACCCTATCTGCCCCTAAATAATTAGTGAACACCATGCAAAGTATTATTAAATAATAAATACGAGGATCTGTATCACTCAGAAACCAGGCCCAACCCCTGCCCAGGCTCACCCCCACACTCCCCAAGACATTCTCCCAGCTTTTCCCCTCATTTCTGTACAATTCAGTATCTCTAGGAATCCGTGTTTTAAATCAGAGAAATTGCGTAATATCGATTCTTGAATGATCCACATCACTTCTGGTTCTATTGTAACAAAAGATTCCCTTTTATGTGGAAAAGACCCGTATTAATAATAATGATCTTACATATGGACAATTCCTCAATAACTTGTTCATTCGCAACAAAATATTTTCTTTGTGCGTCGCCCGCAACCCGCTTTCTTTGCCAACACAACATTAGGGCCGTCCCCTTCATTCTATGCTGACCCCGGCCGGGGCTGGCTTTTTGGGAAGCCCGTTCCCACCGCGCTCACGGCCCGGCTGGCCTGCCAGCGGTAGTGGGAATTCTCCCGTTCCCTGGTAAAAAAGGGGAAAAATATTGGAGAGTTTTTCCATATAATGATCGCTGAACATCCGATGGTTTGAGTTCTCCCGAAGTTTTGACCAAAAATAACCCGATTGCAGGCCTAAATTGCGGTTTAGGCTGGGAAACGGAGGGAGTAACTTTTAGTCCCGAAAGTTTGAGCGTCTTCCAATATCAATAGGTTGATTGTTTCGCTCCTGTATCTTCCAAAAGGGAAAAAGATTTCTGAGAGTTGTTTCATGGATCCGCAAGAGAGTACTTGGGTTCCCCCAATAAATAAAAAATGTATCATGCCTGAATCGAACCGGGGTTTCTTGCGACTTGCCCAGAATGCCCATACATACAGTCGGTTCCAAGACCTTGTTCGCACAACAAAGAAAAGTAGGGTTGAAGGGGGCAGTCAGCTGGTTGCTTCTTGGCCACGCCCCCCTGCTTATAGATACGAGAGACTTGATCTAAATTCTCAAGGGTACCAAAACAAACAAAAGGTCTTACTATTCTTTTCTTTATGCCTACCTGTTCCATTAGGAGCATTCCTTTGAGATTTTCAAAGGTGTGTGTATTGTATTTGTACTTAATGCTTCCGCTAATCTGCTAATCGTGAATCCCTTGCTGGCTTTGTTCCAGTTCATCTTTCTTCTTCTTTTGTTGTTAAGCGAGGGAAATCCTTAATTAAGTCTCTATTTTTGTAAACAAGAAATATGCCCCCCTCCCCTCTTCTCTGTTGAGTTCATCTCTGAGCCTTTCTTCATTTTAGCGAGAACCTCACTAGCGCTCGCCTTCGGGCGCCTTCCTTCCTTTACTACCACCGACTGGAGACCGGATTGCTACCAGAGAGAGGAATGACTATAGGCACGAAACGCAAAATACCAGTTTTAGGGCTTTTATGCAAATTATGGAAATTTCAAGGGTTGTTATGCAAAAATGCATGTGAGGTGGCCTAACCTCATTGGCTATTAACCCTAATCCCTGCATGTGGCCCTAAATATCCAGAAAAATCTGTTAAAAATATCCTAAAACCCAAATTACCAAAATACCCTAGGATTTCTCCTTATTTACCAAATTGCCACTCCCCCTAAACCTATAAAACCCGACCCCCTCTCATTCCCAACCCACTCACACCCTCACAGCCACCACCCTCCGCCACCACCGGCCACCCCACTCCGGCGAAGCCCTCGCCCCTATCCCACCTCCCCTCCGGCCAAGCCTCACCCCCTCCGGCCGTCTGCTCCGCCGTGGGCAGCCCCCGCAAGCCAACTCCCCCAACACCATCACCCACAGCCACCACCACCCGAACCATTTCTACTACCGCCTCCGACCACCGAGCACCCCCACCACCACCACCACTCGACTCGCCCCGACCCCCTCTACCCGACCACCACCCTCCTACCGCCCCACGACCGTCCCTCCGGCCGTCCTCAGCCCCGCAGCACCCCCAACTCCCCCTAACCCTAATAGCACCCCTCACATCCGACCGCCTCTAGCCACCACCACAGCCACCGTAGACCCCCGCCACCACCACCAACCTCACCGCCACTCTTCCCTCCGGCGTTTCCCCACCCTGCACCGCCGCCTCCGTCGTCGCAGCCACCGCCGTAGCTTCCACGAGCTGCTGCTGCTGCTGCCGCTCCTCCGGCCAGCCACCGCCACCTCCGTCGTCGTCCTCCCGCCGGCGACGACGCCTAGGTCCCCCCTGTCAGTAGGTATACCCCCCTCTTCTTTATACGTATATACGCCTAATTCTACATATGTATGTATATATATATATATGTATATTTTTATATATATATATATATGTTTATATATAATATATTATATATATTATATATTATTATTTACTGTATAAATATAGTATATTTATACAATATATATTATTATTATATATATTGTTATTATATATGTATGTATATATTTATGTATATATACATATATATACCTATGTATATATATATATGTATATGTACATCTTTATTTCTTGTTATATATATATATATATATATATATATATATATATATATATATATATATATATATATATATTTATATTTATATATCTATGTAGCATATATAAATATATGTATAGATATATTTATATATATTCTATATATAATTACAGTTAATCTATATATGCAATATATATATATATATAATTATTATATAATATGTATTTATGTCATTATTGCTGGATAATACATCATATGTTTTTATATATGTATTTATTTCCTGCACTGTCTTTTAAGTTATATATATATATATCTGTGTATATATATATATATATATATATATATATCTATATATATATATATTATCTACATATAATATATAATATATAATATATTGTTGGATAA
Organism: Iris macrosiphon; assembly: GCA_036927795.1. NCBI lineage: Eukaryota > Viridiplantae > Streptophyta > Magnoliopsida > Asparagales > Iridaceae > Iris > Iris macrosiphon. Next base: position 74,261,006 of record JAYESA010000020.1, read on the forward strand.
TACAGCATATGTATATATATGTATAATTTACATTCTGTACTGTCATTTCCTTTTTATCATATATATGTATACATATATCTATATATTATCTATATACTATATAATACTGGATAATACAGTATTGATATACGTATTTATATTTCCAGCACTGTCATTTCCTTTACATTATATATATGTATATATGTATATATATATGATATATATATACTATATAACACTATACTGGATAGTACAGTATATATATATATTTTCATTTTTGCACTGTCTGTTCATTTATATATATATATCTATATATACATATATAATATATATTATATACTATATCTATATGTATATATATACTCTATATATATATGTGTATCCTATATTATATATATATTATCATATATGTATATAAGTATATATATGAATATACTTTTATATTATACCCATGATATTCACGAACCCTGTATGTTTTAACAGAAAACATCTCCAGCTCAGCCAGTGACCCCCTGTCACAAGCACCTTCGAACCTGACTGTGAGATCAGGGTTTCAATACTATCAGGGAGTAGGCAAGTATACCTTGCCAAGTTTACAGTTTAAATTCAAATATTGATTTATGCTATTGTTCCTGAATTTCATATGAATATAAGTACCTGAGATTGCCTTGGGTACAGTCAACAGATACATAGTGTAATTAACTTAGTTTACAGACTTACCAAACAACTGTGAGAGTATCCTGATATTCTCCTAGACCCTGTCACGGGAACACGCAACAAGGTTGCATTACATATTGGGATGCACGCTGCGTATTTGATTAGCTACCAGTACGTATGACCTGCATCACGGCTTAGCATAAAAATAGGAAAAGTATGACTTAACATTTAGTTCCATTGGGTGGGAAAGATAACTAGTAGACGTCTGGGACACCCCCTCCTTATATTGTTATACCTTCGTACCATGATGGTCGATTGCAGAGTGCCCTTGAGTCAGGGGGCATATGACACATATACTAGCCAGTCACCACGATTGGTAAATTAAGTCAGCATATGTCTAGCCGACACATTCCCATGCGTACTACAAGGTCTTTATTTGCATTTCACTTAGATGGTTAGCACCCTGTGTTTATTTATTTATTTATTTATTCAGTATTTACATACATGGCATATCATTTTTCTGTATCTTGTTATGTCCCACTGAGGACCTGGTTCCCTGCCAGATTTAGACGAGGCTTTCTACCCCACGGTGTACGGACCTGATCAGGAGACTAGGTGTGCTACCGAGGAGGAGTTAGCAGAGACACCCTCAGAGTCTGCCTGGACCTAGAGGCTTGCTTACCAGGAGATGGAGCTATTTTTCCCAGATAGACGCTACTTAGTCTATCTTATTTTTCTGCGCTATTATTAGCTTTTGTAGTGGGCTCGTCCCCACCAGATGTGTACTATATCAGACTCAGCCTTTATATATATTCAGCACTTATTTTCCTGACATTTTGTTGTGGATGAGATAGAATTACTTTTATTAGACTTGTAGTATTTTAGGACAGCGTAGCACGTTTCTTTGGGTCCATTATATTGGATTAAACCCTTAGTGACGTGTCAGCTGGCCAGTGACACGTGGCCTAGTTCCTGACATTTTGGGACTGGGGCGTGACACTTATGTTACCAGTATTACATTTTTACCATGTATATTCATTACTCATTGTTTTATAGTGCTTATCAATTTAATTGAAATTAGTATTAGTTTATGTGCTTCGCTCCAATACTGACTGGATAATATTTTTTAGTATTGATTTGGAGAGCTGGTGTCCAACTTACCATGGACTCAGAGAGTTTCAAGAGATCCAGTCTCCATAGAGGAGACACAGTTGGTGTCATGCCCCGATCTCCCGTAGGCTAAACGGCTATCCCCGCTAGGCAGAAATGATCGTGCCAATGCTCCCACGAGACGATCGCTTTAACCCATCCGGACGTGATATCGCACGAGCGTGAGCCACGCCCGTGCAAGGCCGTGGTTCATTGGCTGGCGGTAAGAGATCTAAGCCACAGAGTCACACAGATTGTCCGAGTGCAACGGAATGTATAAACGTATAAGCGAATGGTAACAGGTTCACTGAGTCGATAAAAGCGGAAGCATTGAATAACACAAGTTGAAGTAAAATAAGCTCTTTTTATTCATATTGAAATAAGTATTAAAGGCGGCGCATAGCCGAGATTACAAGTCACTCAAGCTCTCTCTCTCTCTGAAACATAAAGCGTGCCAAGTGGCTACATTTATGGATGATATACAGGAATATTCAGGCGATGTTCCAACATTATGTCTTGTATATGTGCTTTAGTTCCGAACGCAGCACCCTAAGGCTTCAGAGTCGAACTCCATGCCTTTAGCACGCACGAAGGAGGCATCCGTACTGAAAGAGGTTCTCCCGTACCCTGCACACAATCTGGTGGGTTATCAGTACATGAATGCACTGGTGGGGAGGCTACTCGCCCGCTCGACAAATCCAAACACGTAATATAGGTTTCGTGCATCAACTATTTAGTAGTCTTTCTAGTATTGCCTTAGGATCAATTTTTATGGCATATTATGGAAAGCCTAGCTTGTGTGGCAGTGCACCGTACGATATAAGAGAAAACACAGCGAGACTTACCAACTTATTGTCCTTCCCTGTCTAAGGCAAACCAATGTTAAATTCTAAGCACGGGCATGTATAAACATTCAGGGGCATATCATGTGCAAACAGTGCGTTATGAGCGAGATTTACGCTACGGATGCATGAGTTACAGGAAATATCAGTGCGTTGCATTCGATGATCAAGTGCTCTTTATGCACAAGTGTTGTTATATCATGATCGTTCAGGTGTTCAGTTATTCTCGATGCGATGCAATGACTGTCACGCGGATAGCCGCTAAGCGAGGATGACTTATCTATATGAACATGAGGTCACTGGCATGATGCCATAATGGACGGTCTAGTCTCAGTACGGAATGGCGTACGACGCATAGGTATGACGACACAGGCCATTCCGTCCTATAGCAGGCGACTATTAGGAGTTCCCTCCGGATCGGATCGGTGCCAGTGCCTCAGCAACCGTCCGTGGAACTAAAACCTTGTTTCCAAGTTGTCCTGTGACCATGAAAGTCTCTAATCTTCAGGGTCTGTGGTCAGACACAAGAACAAGTTTGAAGCAGGATATATATATATATATATATATATATATATAGAACAAGTTACATGGAACGGGTTTGAATCAGGATATATATATATATATGGAACTTGTTGAGGCAGGATCAAGATTACTCTCAATGTTGAGTATCGGCTCCAACGGGCTATTTTATTCAGTATAGGACAGTATTGCTCCACGAGCTGGAATTCTTGGATCACAGAATTGGTGCAAGTTCCCTGGTTCGGGAATTGCCTTAGCGACCTAACGGTCCCGGATACATTCAGGTTTATTCATGCACGAAACAACTATCAGGTAGTCTTCCGAGGAGAACCTAAATAAATGCATGACATGCACAGAAATTCATGATCTAGGCATAGTTATGCAGCAAGCATTGAGACAAGGCAATATATATAAACAGGCAAGCATGCACTTGTATAACATAAGCATTCACGTTAGCTCGGGCCCCAAGGTAAGCCGAGGAGTGAAACCGTATAGGGACTTCCGAGCGACATGATCTAGGGTCGTGCAGTGTAGGGAGTGAACAATGCACTACTGTATTTATATATATCTTTCTACTTGAGGCATAGCGGGTCCAGTTGCACAAGGCAAAGGTAGCATGCGAGGGTCTGAATATATAAGCAATATTTCATTTCCATGTTCTAGCATAAGCAATACAAGTTGGGATTATTCCCTTAGCTAGGTGCGTTGTATTCTTATTAGCATGCAGGGGTGATTCACCTAGCGACTAGCATGTATCATTCTATATTTTTTGTGTGTTGGCTAAGCAAAGACAAGTTCACCGTAGCCACCCACCTTAGCGATGATTCGCCTCGGTTGAGCGATACTCCGAGCGAGCCTCTGAAAGCCTAAGCCAGTTCTCATAAAGGGCCAAGTCTGGATAATTCCTTGCCTCAACGAGTTGCCTCGCTGAGCAAAGCAGGTCGGGACTTTTGCACTTTTGCCGTTTAAATCAGCAATCCGCTTGAGCGGAACGGGGTATTACATTATCCACCACTCAGAAAAAGTCTCATCCTCGAGACTTCCTGAGGGCAAGCAATACTATCGTAATTTCGAATCTAGCCCAAGTGTAGCTATCGGTACCACTAGATCCATTGGAAAACATTCTCCTACTCGATGCTTACGCCGTGTTGCGTGTATACTGAGTCAGTCTCATTTGCGCCTTGGTACGGGACAAGTTTCTTAATGCGAGGTACATTTCAATCGATCTGGATTTACGATGTAGGGCTGAGGCAAACTTTATATAAGTCGTTGTACTTGTTCAGGAGGATATTCACTTGCACTAGCATTTGAGTTCAGCATATCGCGAGTCTGGATCGTGCACGGATTCGAAGCGTCCTTCAAATACATGCATGTCAACCAATTTAGCGATAGCGAAGTCTTAGCACTCAAGTTTCATATTTCTTAAGTCTTGGATCGTGCACACATTCAAGGCGTCCCTCAAATGCTTGTATTCTACCAAACTTAGAGAGAGTGAAATTGGACAAGCTACTTGCAAAAATTTCAAGGGTTTAATCCAATTCTATATTATTTCCATTCCATCCAAGAATTTGTACCACCGTTAAGCACGATCTGTTCGGTTTACCGACTAGCGTTTGTCAGTTCGGGTCAAATTTAGCACATGTTATTATACCCAAGTCTAACCCTAAGTCTGTTGCCCCAGTTGTGAATCTTATTCAAGCAGTATGGTAAAGTCGGTGGAACAGGTCCATTCACTCGGCATAGGGTCGTCTGCCTAATTGCTAGGTCATCTCACAAGGTCATAGGTACAAGTTCAAGCATATCGTGATTTATCGTACAAATTTGTCGCACGATGCTCGCCCCAATTTCTAGGATCAAACCATTGTTCATTTGCACGGGGTATTCTACCCAAGCTCACTTCACTCAGATTTCTAAACATCGAGCACAGATTCACCTACTCTCAATAACACGTTCGTTGCACGGGGGACGAGTTCGTTCAGGTAATTTATAATAAATCCAAGTCACAGGACAAGCCTAGTAATTTGCGTAGTCTATCTCTCCAAATATGTTTTGATAGAATCCATATCTATTTCAAGTCTAGACCACCAAGCCAAGATTCAATTCTAAACCTTAGATTATACCTCAAGTCGTCCAACAATATCAACGCGTTCGTCCCTGATTTTGGTAGTTCCATAGTCTACTTTTTGGCATTCCTCAATAACCAAGTTCAAATATTCAATCCCAAGTCCATCCATTTCTGATATGTTCAATATATCAAGTTCATTCTTATAAACTCCAAGTAAAATTTGTTATTGCTTATATCATTCCTAGAAACATAATATTTTCTTTGCTTGTATCGATCCATGCTATCTTCCAATTATCGATACCAAGTCAAATTTTTATTCCGAAGCCAAATATTCATTCTCGGGTTAACTTGTTCGAGCGATATTTTATTCAAGTTCAATCCATTTGTTTAAATCCGAAACCGCTCGCACGATTCTCGATTTTTCCACAAGTTTTCCTTAACCAAGATATTGGTTTCTATTTCCGAGAATTTCTATTCGATATAAGCCATATCATTTATTCAAGTTATTCTCAATATTGTTCAGTCTGACTATCGTACGGGTTATGGATCCGTTTGGACGTTTCTAAATGATCCATCCACCACTCGGAATTGAGTCATTCCATCAAATTCTTAATCGGCGCTGGCATTATCATTAACTTATTCACCAACTTATTCCTCAAATTCTAGGATAATACTCAGGTTTCGCCTGATAAAAATCTAGTCTGGCATATATCCTGTTAATAGTCATCCATGTAAACCATGTTTGATTTGTGTCCACCGACACAAAATATCGTTCGAGCTATTTTTCATAATCAAGCATGATTCTTAATATTCGTCTAAGCGATAAATTTAGTAAAGTTTCTATCAATTGTAGTTCTAAGTCTGACTTGTATTATTCATGAACGATATCCAAATCTCGTTTTATAACTAGCTTGCACCAAAGGGTCTTGGTGCACGATACTCTACAAAACTTAGCCGAAAGGCTGAGTGCATAGCTAACCATTCGGGCAATATTCGTTTTTGCACTAACCAATTGGGTAAACATGTATAGGCATTTCGGGTTTGCACATAATGCACCAGTCTAGCACGAATTTAATCCCATAAGGACTAGTACAGGTTGGCACAAAGGCCCTTGTAACACAATTTTATACAAGCAATCATACTATTCAAATACAGCTCTTTGAAAGTATTTAGACTTATTGTTTGGAACATCCCATTGGGTCATTGAGAGAGAGTGTGCACATAACCCATGAACGAGCTTTCGAAACAGAGATATTCAAAAATAAAGTCCAAAGACATATAAGCCAGGCTCTGATACCAATCTGTCATGCCCCGGTCTTCCGTAGGCTAAACGGTCGTCCCCGCCAGGCGGAAATGACCGCGCCAGCGCTCCCGCGAGATGATCACTTTGACCCATCTGGGCGTGATGCCGCACGAGCGTGAGCTGCGCCCGTGCAAGGCCATGGTTCATTGGCTGGTGGTAAGAGATCTAAGCCACAGAGTCGCACAGATTGTCCGAGTGCAGCAAAATATATAAACGCATAAGCGAATGGTAACAGGTTTACTGAGTCGATAAAAGCGGAAGCATTGAATAACACAAGTTGATGTAAAACAAGCTCTTTTTATTCATATTGAAACCAGTATTACAGGCGGCGCATAGCCGAGATTACAAGTCGCTCAAGCTCTCTCTCTCTCTCTGAAACATAAAGCGTGCTAAGTGGCTACATTTATGGATGATATACAGGAATATTCAGGCGATGTTCCAACATTATGTCTTGTATATGTGCTTTAGTTCCGAACGCAACACCCTAAGGCTTCAAAGTCGAACTCCATGCCTTTAGCACGCACGAAGGAGGCATCCGCACCGAACGAGGTTCTCCCGTACCCTGCACATAATCTGGTGGGTTATCAGTACATGAATGCACTGTTGGGGAGGCTACTCGCCCGTTCGACAAATCCAAACACTTAATATAGGTTCCGTATATCAACTATTTAGTAGTCTTTCTAGTATTGCCTTAGGATCAGTTTCATGGCATATTATGGAAAGCCTAGCTCGTGTGGCAGTGCACCGTACGATATAAGAGGAAACACGGCAAGACTTACCAACTTACCAATTGTCCTTCTCTGTCCAAGTCAAACCAATATTAAATTCCAAGCACGGGCATATATAAACATTCAGGGGCATATCATGTGCAAATACTGTGTTATGAGCGAGATTTACGCTACGGGTGCACGAGTTACAGGAAATATCATGTGCGTTGCATACGATGATCAAGTGCTCTTTATGCACAAGTATTGTTATATCATGATCGTTCAGGTGTTCAGTTATTCTTGATGCGATGCAATAACTCGCACGCGGATAGCCGCTAAGCGAGGATGACTTATCTATATGAACATGAGGTCACTAGCACGGCGCCATAATGGACGGTCTAGTCTCAGTACGGAATGGCATGCGACGCATAGGCAGGACGACACATGCCATTCTGTCCTATAACAGGCGACTATCAGGAGTTCCGTCCGGATCGGATCAGTGCCAGTGCCCCAGCAACCGTCCGCGGAACTAAAATCTTGTTTCCAAGTTGTCCTGTGACTATACAAGTCTCTAATCTTCAGGGTCTGTGGTCAGACACAGGAACAAGTTCGAAACAGGATATATATATATATATATATATATATATATATATATATATATATGGAACAAGTTACATGGAACGAGATCGAGTCAGGATATATATATATATATGGAACTTGTTGAGGCAGGATCAGGATTACTCTCAATGTTGAGTATTAGCTCCAACGAGCCATTTTATTCAGTACAGGACAGTATTGCTCCACGAGCTGGAATTCTTGGATCACAAAATTGGTGCAAGTTTTCTGGTTCGGGAATTGCCTTAGCAACCTAATGGTCCCGGATACATTCAGGTTTATTCATGCACGGAACAACTATCAGGTAGTCTTCCGAGGAGAACCTAAATAAATATATGGCATGCACAGAAATTCATGATCTAGGCATAGTTATGCAGCAAGCATTGAGACAAGGCAATATATATAAACAAGCAAGAATGTATTTGTATAACATAAGCATTCACATTAGCTCGGGCCCGAAGGTAAGCCGAGGAGTGAAACCGTATAGGGACTTTCGAGCGACATGATCTAGGGTCATGCAGTGTAGGGAGTGAACAATGCACTACTGTATTTATATATATCTTTCTACTTGAGGCATAGCGGGTCCAGTTACACAAGGCAAAGGTAGCATGCGAGGGTCTGAATATATAAGCAATGTTTCATTTCCATGTTCTAGCATAAGCAATACAAGTTGGGATTATTCCCTTAGCTAGGTGCGTTGTATTCTTATTAGCATACATGGGGTGATTCACCTAGAGACTAGCATGTATCATTCCATATTTTGTGTGTGCTGGCTAAGCAAAGACAAGTTCACCATAGCCATCCACCTTAGCGATGATTCGCCTCGGTTGAGCGATACTCCGAGCGAGCCTCTGAAAGCCTAAGCCAGTTCTCATGAAGGGTCAAGTCTGGATAATTACTTGCCTCAACGAGTTGCCTCCCTGAGCAAAGCAGGTCGGGACTTTTGCACTTTTGCCATTTGAATCGGGAGTCCGCTTGAGCGGAACGGGGTATTACAGCTGGTAGTGACTTAGCTAGTTTAGTATTTTTATATTGGACTAAATTTGTTTCCATCTTTGAGACATTGATATGTTATTTTTGGGATATATTGTTGTTGAGTATGGCTAGACTCTTTGACTTATTGATGAAGAATTGAGATGTATATTTTTAGACTTCTCTTGGATTCTTTTATATCATATCCGTGCATTGTTTCTCCCTAATAGATTCTTGTAATTGAGTATTCATATTGATATTAAGATGATATTATATATTGTGAATCATTATTATTAGATAGTATAGTAGACCTAAACAACGTTCTACTGTCAATGCTGCAGCGTAGGCTGAACGTACCCACGTAGTTGTGTCCCTACATCGGGTGTGGGTCATGACACATTTTTATGGTGGCCCATACAGGTCAGCCTTCACAAATTAGTGTGATGTCGTGGTAGTGTAATGACTTTGTTTTACTACTGTGAGCCTGTGATATGATAGAATTTAGGACATATGATAATAGGATGAGAGAATACTCAATCACAAATTAGGATTCTTAAAAGATTCCTGGGATGACCCTTGAGAATCTTATTATAAACTCTATTTTGAAATTTGTTTCCACTTTTTCGTTAACTCTCACTTGTTTGTTATTGAATTTGATTCTTGATGTTCGTTGTGACTTTGATTCTTGTACCGAGATAAATTTTATGGACTAAATTAAGGTATATTCTGATAACATATTTTGATGAAGACAGTGAGAAAGGTAACCGTTTGCCTTGGTTATGGAGCCTAAAGTTTATCTCAGCCATACTAGCTGGCGTGGCAGAAACGTCGACCCTAATTTTGGATGTATATATCTTACTTATGGAATTTAGTGTTTCTTGCAGCTATACTAGTTGGCACATCGATAATTCTTGATAATATGATTATAGAGGTGCATATCTTATTTATGGACTCTATAGTTTATTGCAATTATGCTTACTGACGTGGTGATGATTCTGAGTAACATGATTTCAGATAGACGTGTATGATTATCATATTGTATATTAAATTGGTTCTTAACATATCGTCTCTATTATTCAACCTTGTTATCATTGAGTTTTGTCACATCACTCTACTAGCTCAGGATAGAGATATATTTAGTGCCTTAGTTTAGTTCTTTTTAGAGCTTTACTTCATTATTTCCTAAATTTCCCTGTATAGTACAATAGCTTGGTCACTTACAGATAGTGTAAACACCCAGATTTTTAAAATTTAAATATAAATTTTTAGGATTTTTCTGTAATTTTTAATTAATTATAATAAATATTCTTCAGAGATTTATATTTTTGTGTATTAAATTAATTATTTAAATATTATAAAAATTATATTTTTGGGTGTATAATTAATAATAGAGTATTGTGTATTTTTTTTGAAATTTATTGGGCTCAAAAACTATTTTTAAAATAGCTAAATGCATCATTTTAAATAAACCAACTGAACCAAACCAAACTTGAACCAAACCAACCCAACCCAAACCAAACTAAACCAAACCCAACTGAAGCAACCCAACCCTAGTGGATTGGATTCAAACCCGACCCATACCCGACCCGCTAACCCTTATATACAATAAACTAAAATCTTTCCCTCTTTCCCAACCGCACAGTAGTCGGCCGACTCCTCCGTTCGTCTACCCACCTGCCGGCCGACGACCCTTCGATTCACCTCCCTCAACCCTTCGGTGACCCCTCCGTCCAACTCCCCACAATCGCCAGCCACACCTCCTATATAAACCCCCAGTGGCCGAACCCCCACCACTATCACAACCACCGCCATCACCCTATCCGACTCCGGCAACCGCGACCCCGACGACTTCGACGATGACTCCGACGCCGACAGGAACACCCCGAGCAGCCGATGACCTCCAGGTCGAGCCCCGACGACCAACGACCCCGCTGTCGCCGTAGTCGCCGTCAACCGTCGGTCGAGAGCGCGAATAGCAGGGGAACAACAGTAGCAACAGTGTAGCCCAAACCCCCATTTCGCAGCGAGTTTTCTCCTCCATCGCTCCATAGTTTTTTAAACCAATTTTGCAGATAAACTTACAACCTATACGCCCTCAACTCCCTTCAAATAGTTTGTTTAAGAACGTTCTGTGTTGATCGCAAATTGCGATCCAAAATCAAGAAAAACTTGATTTCTGGATCATTTGAAACTGTCCCAATACCCTATTTTCCAGAGCCGTTTTCTTTCAAACCAATGAACAAAAATTCAAATTTATTTTTCCTAATTAAAGACAGCATAACCGAGATTAAATCCCTTTAGTTAGTTTATTTTAATTTATTGTAAGTTGTGTTTTATTAGCAGTTAAAGTTGACCAAAAACTTGGTTTTTAAAACCCAATTTTTTTTGAAACGGGGTGCGTTCCACTAAACGAGGCAACTTTGTCTTGTGCAAATTACATCGAAAGGCGCGTATCGTTAATACGGACGTGTGAGATTTCGTGAAAGTTAATTTGGATGTGCATGCACACCAGAATCAACGCGTATCCGCCGAAAAGCCCCGTATCGACCTGTTCTGACATTCGTTATAATTTTGTGTATGGTTATCGTTTCCGAACGAAACTTGTGCCATCAGATTCATAGCATTACGTTGTTCCTGTGACCTAAGTTTAGTTCGATTCTGAGAACGTTGACGAAACCCCGTTTCGTGGGCCCCACGGCTCCACTTGACCGACGATTTTTTGATCGACTCATCGAAATCCGGTTCTCGATGTACCATTGGGTTCATATCATCGTTCTGGACTTGTAGACACTAAGTTTGACAAATTTAGAGAACTTTGTCTCTGGCACATTTTTGGTGCGAAGTGGGCCACATGTGGACCCCGCTTTGACCAAAAACTGTAAATTCTGCCCCTGTATCCAAATTGGACTTATAGGTAGTTAATCATAGCTATTTCATGTATTCTGAGAGCGATGATAATGTTTATTTCAGCATCCAGAGGCATACCTGGAGATTTTGCTGTTACCGGTGCAATTGAAGGAGTTCAAAACCCATACAAGTGTACCTTGCCAAATTTGCAGTAGTTTCTTTGATATTATTTGCTTGATTTATTTTTGTGATGTACCTATTCAACTTAGGACCGTGAGACGTTGCTTAACGTCCGAATATTATTCGGGTGTCGACGTGCTATGCGGAGTCGTGTAACGTCACTTAGAGAGTTGATATCACGATCCTACATTTTCGTGCTTATTTTACCAAGTACTTCATATCATAGGACACTTGACACTATTCATATAATAGAATCCTTCCCGAGTTATTCATGGTGATTCTTTATTGGCTTACAAGATTCGTGACATAAGACTTGCGTATACATAGATATCATTATGACTCGTTGTACTAGCTAGAGGTCATGATCTTGCGTGTTATGGATATGAGACGTGAGGTTATATTGGGTGGGGAGATTTTTACCATACTACAGGCTGATTATGTTTATATATATACTATATTACTGGTGGTGACTCAAACTCTGTCTTTGGCATAATTACTGGCCCTTCGAGATATTACATGCTGCTATGGGTTTCCCCGACACAGAGCCAATAGTAGTTTCAGCCTGAGTATGATTAATGTTTTTATTTACATTTCATATAGCTGATTATATTGCTTGCCCTGTTGATATATTTTTATATACTCCATTTTATTTGGCTTGAGTTATCCTTGTACCTTGCTATGTCTACTGAGGACCTGGATCCGGATTATGTCCCCAGCTATAGCAGAGGAGATTTACCCCGAGGTATACGGGACATGCGCTGATGCTGGAGCAGTACTGGCACTAGAGGACGAGGTTGTGTCAGAGGATTTCTCCTGAGTATTTTGTTATATACTCAGTTATTTCTGTTTCTAGTTACTCTATATCCTGACTCTTGGATCACTGTATTAAACTTATTATCGGATTGTTCCCCGAGACACTTTTTATTGAAACTTGTTGATAGATTATATTTCTTTTTGATTAGTCTGACATTTTAAATTGTGTTTACTTTCAGTAGATAAGATTAGAAGTATACTGTGACATGTATCTTAGACCATTGTATTACAACTTAAGTACACTCTAACAGGTCCATTAAATTGGGTTTGCCCATTGGAGTTGTGCTGCTGGCCATTGCCACGTGGCTAGTCCCTCGGTATTTTGGGACTAAGGCATGACATAGTTTTTGTGGTGGCCCACGCAGGTCTACGACTATATTATTTTGGTTTCAACTAAAGGACCGAGCAAGCCTACGATTAGGATAGGATAAGTTATAGGATCTCATCCACTTGTTGATATGTTCTTGACCTCTATATCGACTTCAAAATAATTTCTTGACTTGCATCCTGTTTTGATTCCTCAGTGCGTCTCTGATAGTTTACTTTGGATGCAGAGTAATGAATACACGAGCCAGTGACGAGACTCCTGTGGGAACACTACAAGTTGCAGTTGTCACCTGTGATGATAGAGTGACACCAGTGGGTGGAGGTCCATCAGCTCAACAAAGCAATCAAGCAGGTCAGCATGCCTCAAGATTCCGGCGAGACGACATTCCACCACCGCCGCAGTTTACTCCACTAATGTCATTTTTCCACAAGGACATGCTGTGGACGGACAACAGATATTTTAAATGTTTATGCAATGATGCAAGACTAACAACAGGTTTATCAAGAGGCTCAGCATCACAAGGCGAAGAATTTGAGAAACAACCTAGTAACTGCACTGGAGCAGGCGAACCCACCAGCTAGGCGACCATCGACTAGATCTATCACTGATTTCTGTCAGCTGAAGCCCTGTATATTTTCTGGCAAGGAGGACCCCACTGAAGTTCATAAGTGGCTCACAAACACTCAATACCAGTTGGAAGCAGCTGAGCTTCCGAGGGAGCAGTGGATGACTACCGTCAAGATGCAGTTGACATGCAATGCATATTATTGGTGGCTATCTAAGGAGAGACAGCTCGGACCAGACTGAGTCACTTGGGAAGAGTTCTCTAGAATCTTTCAGGAGATGTACATTCTATCTATTGCTCGATCGGAACTTCGGGACAAGTTCAATTGCCTCACTCAAGACAATATGATAGTGGAAGAGTACAATGCGGAGTTCATCCATTTGAGTCACTTCGCCCCTACTCTGATCCCGAAAGAAGAGGAGAAGGTAGATAAATTCTTTGACGGACTAAACTTTGAGCTACAGAGACAGATTGGCTCTGTCGTACCTACTTATTATACGAACGTCCTTGCTGTAGCCCGACGCATAGAGCGCGTCACCAGGAGAGAATCTAGCCTGAAACGGCCATTCATATCAGCACCAACCAGAGCATTACACGGAAAGCCTGCAAAGCGACCCCAGATGAAACCACCACAGAGAGTAGTATTACAATCCCTATCCCTTCGTACTTGTCACTACTGTGGCAAGGTAGGCCATATTGAGAGGGAGTGTAGACTCAAATTGGGATTATGTTTAGCTTGTGGATCCAGTCGGCATTCAGTAAGGGATTGCCCTGAGCATCGAGAAGGAGCACAAATAGTAAACTGACAAGCTTTACCAACACCGGGAGGATATCAGCCGAGGTCACCCTTGGCACCACGGGCAACACTCTTCCAGTAAGCCCGGCAACAGCAGATGGCACCACACAAGGACGTGGACATGCTTTTGCGATGATAGTGGAGGAGGCACAGACTCGAGGAGTAGCGAATATGAGTAAGATTTAAGTTTTATCATAGCTATCTATTTCTAGTAATACTTTAGCACGTGCCTGTTAGTTCCATTCCCTAGCCTATACCAAGTATTATGCTAGCATGAACTTGATTAGTCTAGATTAGTAATATGTCACTGGTACCCAAGTTTTCATAAGCTGTAGTTGATCCTTGCTCTAATCAGACTCCTTTACTCTTGAGTTACTTATCTCTTATTGCCCAGGAAAAAGTTTTTATTCCTTCACTACGTGTTCTGCTTGAACAAAACCCTCACCCTTCCTCTCAATTTCTCCTTGTTCATGGTTCTTTATCCTTTGTGTCATGCTTCAAACATGTTTTACAACCGCATCATCTCTTCTGACCAGTTATATTTCATTTTCTTAATTGCGAGGAGACAATTCTTTTAAGGTGGATAGATTGTAAACACCCAGATTTTAAAAATTTAAATATAAATTTTTGGGATTTTTCTGTAATTTTTAATTAATTATAATAAATGTTCTTTAGGAATTTATATTTTTGTGTATTAAATTAATTATTATTAAATTAATTATTAAAATATTATAAAAAATATATTTTTGGGTGTATAATTAATAATAGAGTACTGTGTAATTTTTCTGAAATTTATTGGGCTCAAAAACTATTTTTAATGTAGCTAAATGCATCATTTTTAAATAAACCAACTGAACCAAACCAAACTTGAACAAAACCAAACCAAACTAAACCAAACCCAACCGAACCAACCCAACCCTAATGGATTGGATTCAAACCCGACCCACAACCCAACCCATACCCGTCTCGCTAACCCTTATATACAGTAAACTGTAATTTTTCTCTCTTTCCCGACCGCACAGTAGCCGGCTGACTCCTCCATTCGTCTCCCCACCCGCCGGTCGACGACCTTTCGATTCACCTCCCTCAACCCTCTGGCGACCCCTCCATCCAACTCCCCATAACCGCCTACCACAACTCCTATATAAACCCCCAGTGGTCAAACCCCCACCACCATCACAACCATCGCCATCACCCTCTCCGACTCCGACGATGACGACCCCGACGACTTCGACGATGAATCCGATGTCGACAGGAACACCCGAGCAGCCAACGACCTCCAGGGAGAGCCGCGACGACCAACGACCCCGCCGTCTCCGTCTACCGCTGGACGAGAGCGCGAATAGCGCGGGAGCAGCAGCAGCGTGGCCCAAACCCCCATTTCGCAGCAAGTTTTCTCCTCCCTCGCTCCATAGTTTTTCAAACCAATTTTGCAGCTAAACTCACAACCTATACGCCCTCAACTCCCTTCAAATAGTTTGTTTAAAATCGTTCTGTGTTGATCGTAAATCCTTGTAGCCATCATTTCATCCAAAGAAATAGATCAAAAAGAAGGCGCCCGAAGGCGAGCGAAGTGAGATGACGCGATCCAAAATCAAGAAAAACTTGATTTCTGGATCATTTGAAACTGTCCCAACACCCCGTTTTCCAGAGTCATTTTTTTTCAAACCAATAAACCAAAATTCAAATTTCTTTTTCCTAATTAAAGACAACATAATCGAGATTAAATCCCTTTAGTTAGTTTATTTTAATTTGTTGTAAGTTATGTTTTATTATCAGTTAAAGTTGACAAAAAACTTAGTTTTAAAAAACTAATTTTTTTTGAAACGGGGCGCGTCACACTAAATGAGGCAACTTTGTCGTGTGCATATTTTATCGAATGGTGTGTATCGTCAACACGGACGTGTGAGATTTTACGAAAGTTGATTTGGATGTACGTGCACACCGAAATCAACGCGTATCCGCCGAAAAGCCCCATATCGGCCTGTTCTGACACTCGTCATAATTTTGTGTATGCTTGTCGTTTTGCAACGAAACTTGTGCCATCAAATTCGTAGCATTATGCTGGTCCTGTGACCCAAGTTTAGTTCGATTCTGAGAACGTTAACGAAATCCTGTTTAGTGGGCCCTACGACTCCACTTGACGGGCGATTTTGTGACCGGCTCATCGGAATCCAGTTCTGAACGTACCATTGGATTTATATCATCGTTCTGGTCTCATAGACACTATGTTTGACAAATTTGGAGAAATTTGTCTAAGACACATTTTTTGGTGCGAAGTGGGCCACATGTGGATCCCGTTTTGACCAGAAACTATCAATTCTGCCCCTGTGTCCAAATTGGACTTATGGGTAGTCAGGTCTAGCTATTTCATGTATTCTGAGAGCAATGGTAATATTTATTTCAGCATCCGGAGGCGTACTTGGAGATTTTGTTGTTACCGGAGCAACTAAAGGAGTTTAAAACCCAGGCAAGTGTACCTTGCCAAATTTGTAGTAGTTTCTTTGATATTGTTTGCTTGATTTATTTTTGTGATGTACATGTTCAACTTAGGACCGTGAGACGTTGCTTAATGTCCGAATAATATTCGAGTGTCGACGTTGTACGCGGAGTCGTGTAACGTCACTTAGAGAGTTGATATTACGATCCTTTATTTTCGTGCTTGTTTTACCAAGTAAGTCATACCATAGGACACTTGACACCATTCATGTGACATAATCCTACCTGAGTTATTCATGGTGATTCTGTATAGGCTTACAGGATTCGTGACATAAGACTTGCATATACATAGATATCATTATGACTCGTTGTACTAGCTAGAGGTCATGATCTGGCATATTATGGACATGAGATGGGAGGTTACATTGGGTGGGGAGAGTTCCACTATACTACAGGCTGATTATATTTATGTATATACTATATTACTGGTGGTGACTTAGACTCTGTCTTTGGCACAATTACTGGCCCTTCGAGATATTACATGCTGCTATGGGTTTCCCCGTCACAGAGCCTATAGTAGTTTCAGCCTGAGTACGATTAATGCTCTCATTTGTATTTCACATAGCTGGTTACATAGCTTGTCCTATTGATATATTTTTATATACTGTATTTTATTTTGCTTGAGTTATTCTTGTACCTTGCTATGTCCCCTGAGGACCTGGATCCGGATTATGTCCCCAGGTATAACAGAGGAGATTTACCTCGAGGTATACGGGGCAGGAGCTGACGATGGAGCAGTACTGGCACCAGAGGACGAGATTGTGCCAGAGGATTTGTCCTGAGTATTTTGTTATATACTAAGTTATTTCTGTTTCTAGTTACTCTATATCCTGACTCTTGGATCACTGTATTAAACTTATTATCGGGTTATTCCCCGAGACACTTTTTATTGAGACTTGTTGATGGATTATATTTTTTTTTGATTAGTCTGACATTTTGAATTATGTTTACTTTCTGTGGATAAGATTAGAATTAAACTGTGACATGTATCTTAGACCATTGTATTACAGCTTAAGTACACTATAACGGGTCCATTAAATTGGGTTTTTCCATTGGAGTTGTGCTGCTGGACATTGTCACGTGGCTAGTCCCTCAGTATTTTGGGACTAGGGAGTGACAGATAGGTTATGTCGAGTTGAGTATCAGTGTTGATTGTTAGGAGTATAGCTTGTGTGTAAAACCCCCTTCCTAGAAAATCGTATATACCTTTTTATTTATTAATTATTAATTAAATGGTAGTAATTAGGTCTAAATAGGAGAAATAGATTTTTAATAATTTTTATGTTAGGTGTTCGGGCACTTAGAGGACTTGTGGGACCATCAGGAATTTTTCGGAATTTATTCCATTTAGGAGACCCCTTAAGCAGTTGCTAGCCTAACGATGTGCAATACCCTATTATATAAATTTTTCTTATGTGTGAATATATATATATATATATATATATATATATATATACAAATATATATATGTATATATTTTATTTTAAAGAAAGAAAGGGATTAAATAAGTATAATAATAATACTAAGTTTAATAATAATAATAATATTAATAATAATAATAATACTAACGCAAACAAAGCAGTATGTTTTCTTTCCTTCAAATCAACTCCTTGCTATTAGCACAACTTAGCAAAATGAGGCCGTCCGCCCACTTGCAACAGGGAGCCCGCCCCATATTCAGCTCTCCAAAACCCGCGGAGAACTCATCCGACTTTCTCTCTCTCTCTTAATATATAATATATATATATATATATATATATATATATATATATATATATAGATAGCTCTCTAAAACCCTAACCTAAAACTCCAGACTTCCTCTTCCCATCTAGAGCCGTCACCACAGCCAGAGAAGCCTCCCCAAGCCATCCAATCATCCCGTCGACGCCGACATCGCGAACTGCAATCTCCCACTCGAGGCACCTTCGCTCCGGCGTGATTTCCCGTTGACTCGCTCGACCAAATGCTATTCCATTTTCATAGGTATGATCTTCCCTCAACCCTCTCCAATATTTGTTTTATAGTCAACCTCGGAAAACATGTGCCCCTAGGTGAAAAACAGCGCCCAAGTCAGCGCGAGCAGACAGAATTCTGCAATCGCAGAATTCCAGAATGACCACCCATATTGCCGAGTTCGTATCTCCCACCACAGAGATCCGAATTCGGTGATTCTTTTTGATACCTGTAGATTACATGACCTAGTTTATTTTTTGTATAATAACTTTGTACTATTAGTCGCTGTGGACAGAATTATATTCGTCACAAAACTGTGCGCACCCACTTTTTCCGGTTTTCCAAAAGTTGGAGATCGGAGCGCGCCCGCCAAACGGGACCGCCCCGCCGTGTGCCAAGTGTACCAAATGGTTCACACAGCATAACGGGACACGTGAAAATTCGTGAGGATTGATTCGGACGCGTGAGCGCGCCGGAATCAGGCCGTATCCGCGGACACATCTCGTGTCGTCACTTTTGTGGAACTCGCGCGTATTTTGTGCATGCATGTCAGAATGCGACAAAACTTGCGCCACTGGACTCGTGGTAACGCGCTGGTCCTGTGACCCAATTTTTACGTATTTTTGAGACGGTTGACCAGATCGCCAATTGGCGGGCCCCACAGTTGACTTTTTGGACCAAATTTTGTCCGGCTCATCGGAATCCAAATTTGGATATACCGTTAGGTTCGTATTGACATCTAGAGTTGTTAGATCCATAGTTTGTCCCATTTAGAGACTGTTACCCTCGGCACGCTTTTCGGTGCAAAGTGGGCCACACGTGGACCCCACTTTTACCCAAATTACCGTTTTGCCCCTGTGTCCAAATTGGACGAAAGGGAAGTGCTTTCTAGCTATTTTGCTTATTTTAGGAATGTTGGTGATATCTATTTCAGCATCCGGAGACATTTGTTCTGAGGCCATAGCTTCTGGTCCTGTGTATTGGACATCTGGACGTGACATTTTGCAGCTTCTTGCCAGGCAAGTATACCTTGCCATTGTACTGTTATTTTTATTCCATATGTTGCATGCATCTTTATTTTCTGTCTTTTCATATATTTTAACTGTTATATAAAAATGCGTGCGACTGTGTCGTCGCGGTATGTTTTTATTTATGTATTTGTATTGACCTTGTTTATGAGACTACCCCATCATCATGTAGCATCTTTAGGTTCATTGGCCGTGACACAGTTGTTACACGAGTTGTGAGTCTCATGTAGATCACGGACTTGCGTGCAGGTTGGCCTCCTGTACGTGTGGGCCGTGCGTTAGGAATAACTGCTGTTAGAAACTTTGCATGCTAGTAGACTTGGCAGTTATTAGAGGTGTTATCGTGTCATGGATGTGACATGCTTAGAGCATTGGGTGGGAAGAACAACAAGTACCGCATTTGAGCTCCTTTGCACTTTTTCTGTGACGCCCGGATTCTCCGCTGGAGATACGGGTGGTGATGACCCATATATATACATTGGCGGGCCTCCGCCGTTCAAAAGACGACGTGCCTTTGGGCCCCTGGATCTTCAAAAGAGAACCATGCCAAATCCCAGTTTTCAGCCAGATAGCTCACTTGTGGGGAAAGTTGTTCTTAACTGCATTCACTTTAGACGGTTAGGCGAACCCATTGGATATTTATTACAGTACTTTATTGGCATGTGTTTAAGTATACTTGTTATGTCCCTCTGAGGACCTGGTCCGCTGCCAGGTGTACCTGTTCTTGAGTATTTGCAGGAGCACAGATTTGGAAGGATATAGATGCTTCGTGGATGTCTTCTTTTCGAGCCGTGATTGGAAGCTGGTACTTATATTGTTTGAGTGAGTTGTACTTGTATTGTATTTACTTTTCCCATTTGAGTTGGTAGTGGATTTGTTTTCACCCAACTATCATCTTTAGATACTTCTTGTTGAGATCTAGTTTCATAGATACTGGTTATTTATTTCTATATGATTTTGGTGGATGAGATTTAGATTTTACCCTGTGACTTGTATTACATTCTTTACCACTTGTGGATTTATATTCATATTACAGCATACGTATGGATTTGGTTTCCATATATTGGAGTTGCCATATCCATGCGGCTGGCATGATTACGTGTCCTAGTCCTACGTATTTTTGGGACTGGGGCGTGACATGTTTTTGTGGTGGCCCATGCAGGTCAAGAGCATATTGTCTCGGTTACGTTACTGTACCGAACAAGCCTGCACCTAGGACTAGAGTATAGGATCTCATCCACATTGACTATGATTCATCTTCCTCCTATCTGTTCTATTTGAACAATTGTATCTTGCTTGATTCCTGTACTTCCCTAATAATTCTTTGAGCATAGCCTTCTCCTAGAATATAGAAGTTCCTTTGTTAGATGATAATTAGAGGAGCACACATATTTAGAATACAACGAGAATATAGACACACCACTAAGTTTAGAATATCTAGTGAACCCTAGAACTCCTTATCTTTAGATTTGTATACCATTACCCTTTGATGTATTAAGAAGACTTGAGTAGTATAGACACTACTAGAGATAGTTAGAAGTTTTACCATAATGTTTGCCCCTAGCATTGAGGAACCAATAGAAAACTAAAAACTTAATGTTTGGACTGAACCTAACCTTCATAGTTAGATGATATTGGAACTATAAACTTATGTCATTGTCTTGTTATTAGTAGACAAGTACCCTAGAAGGCCAAGAGCAATGCATAGAATATTTTCCTAATCATACCCCGAACATAGTAGCTAGCGTACCACTCCCCTTAGAGAACCATGATGCTATCTAGAGCCCTCTATCTTTATTTTTATATTGTTTCTCTGCGACCATAGCGCTCGCTATTTTGCGACGGCTAATTACGTTTCTTCTCTTCATCTTCCAACTCGTGCCATCTGACACTTCGGATAGTAGGCCAAGTAAACTTATTCTTTGTTAAGGGCTCATAGTTTGCTAGGCTTATAGTTGTAGCCTTGAGTGTGAAATTTTATGCTTGGTAGTTAGAACTTGATAAGTTTAAGTTTTTTTGTAGATTGTGACCAATGATTAACCCTTAGTTTTTAAATCGTGTAATTTTTACCCTCACCTCGATACAAATTAGACCCTTCCTCCTTGACGGTCAGTAACTCTTCTATCTTTACCATTGACACTTGCTTGTGAGCACTATGACTAAGACTTAGGATGACCATTACCTACATAAAAAGGATACCCTAATCAATACCAAGATTTTTTTTTTCCTCATATACCCTAATAAAGAGCTTCTATTTTATTTGCATGTGCAAGATTATTTGGTAGGACCCTCTTAAGACTGTCACCGTATTAGTTTAATTCTTTTAAGTTGGGTAGTATGCCTCACAACCTAGTATCACCTAGTCCACTTGACCCATCAAGGTAGCGTAACTGAATGGCATTAATTGTATGCTAACATAAGATGATAGTGTTTATTCAGACTATAGAACTTAGAGGCTCACACCCCTACTTTGTCGACTAACGACTTAGACATGGAATTAATATGATAACTGTAGAGATTGTAGAGCCTTTTATTATGGTTGCTTATTTTGTTTTGTTGTTGTGAACTTGAATTATTTTGTAACATCTCTCATCATAATCCAGTGTATCTATAATCTCTGTACTACCTTGACTTATGCTGCTATTATAGCCTAGTTTTTGCAAGCTTATTCTTTTATCGAGCTTGCTCATGGCATATGTATTATTGGGTGCACACAATGATACAATTGCCTAATCAGAATCGGTGTATTAAGGTCTAGCTAACCTTAGTGCGCTTGGTTCGCTCTTCGCATGACTACTTTACGTGGATTGAGATATATGGTAGTAGACAGATATACTTGCCCCTAGATATGTCTGACACATCGTATCGGTTACGTAACTGTACTGATACGAGCATGTAAATAGGAAATTACCAAAAATAGGATTTCGATTCACAACTGTCCTGACAACTCTCTTTTCGATTCTCTAATCTCTTTGAACCTCGTACTTGTATTCTGTCACCTTTACCTTGAGTTCTTTATTATTTCTCTCCGTCTTCCCCTATTTTGGAAAGACGAAACCTCATGCTGGGTATAAAGTTTGATACACAGAGAGTACTAGATATACCCCATAGGCCGATCACATACTTGAGGATTATTCTTTCGTAATTAAGGACATATCATATGTGATATGATCGGAGTTGAAGTTTCGAGGATTGAACGACATGAGTAAATAAATTAAGGGATATTTTCTTAAGGTATATAGCCTTAGGTGATAGGTGGATAAATTCTAAGTTGGGTAGTAGTGCATTGTCAACTCGGGAGGAATTTATTTTAGATTATGATCGAGTAAGAGTAGATTGGGAGAGGTTCAAGCCATTGTAATTTTGCGAAATTTAGAAGGATGACTAA
Organism: Iris macrosiphon; assembly: GCA_036927795.1. Classification (NCBI taxonomy): domain Eukaryota; kingdom Viridiplantae; phylum Streptophyta; class Magnoliopsida; order Asparagales; family Iridaceae; genus Iris; species Iris macrosiphon. The sequence goes on from JAYESA010000020.1 coordinate 74,284,211, forward strand.
TATGATGAGGATCAATGAATTGATATTGAGGACCCCAATATTTATACCTTAAGTGCATGAGTTAAATTTTTGAACAATGAAGGTAGAATCACCAATTTGAATTTAGAGGATAAATATAGAATTTCAGACTTGAATATTGTTGGACTGCATTTAAATTATTTTTTCAATTTGGCGATTTGAATTAAGAATTAAAATTTTGGTTGGACGACCTATTTGAAATAATGAGGATGTGAATGGAATTTAAAGAGTTGAGGCATACAAAAATTTTATAAGTGAAAATAGGAATATATTGGACTCAAACCACTTCTAAAGGAGATTATGATAGTTAGAGATCGTGAGGTAAAAGTTATATGCGTATGTAAATCTTGAAGATGGTATGTGGATATGGATAATTTGAAACAAGGGGAGAAGAGATAACCATAGGTTAAATTTTGATTGGAGCAGTGGACATCTTAACCTAGAAGTGATTGCAATGGATATGATTAGGATTTTAGTTATCGCAAGAAGGTTGCGACTGAATTGCCTTATTGTACCTAAAGGATTAACCGATTCCGCCTTATTTTAATTTTGAGGACGACATTGTCTTAAGTTGGCTGAATTGTGAACCCCTCACCCAAAATTTGACCTACTTGGCTGAGTTAGTGAGACTTAGGTTAGCTGAGTCCAGTTAGAGATAGAACACGGTATTTTTATTTAGTTTACAATATGATATCACTTGACACTCCTTACCGTGCCCCGATAATTGGAGCACTACACTAGCCACTGCCTTCCTACAAATTCTACACCCTTATCCTAGACATGCCCATCATCCAATTCTCATCTTTGTGCAATTTTCCAATTGTTGGACGCATTTATGCAAAAGAGCATTTATGTGTCCACACCATTGGACATGACACATGAAGAAACCTATTTTTCGCTCATATGGATTTTTTCATGATATTTTTTTCGGGATGTGCAACGTGCAACGTGCAACATCGCCCACCCCTTTAAACCTAGCCTAGCATTTTAAACAATGTAAATGTTAGACCATCCTTGCATTCTATCGTGGCTTAATTTTAATTTCGAGGACAAAATTTTTATAAGTTGGGTAGAATGTAAAACCCCCTTCCTAGAAAATCATATATACCTTTTTATTTATTTATTATTAATTAAATGGTAGTAATTAGGTCTAAATAGGAGAAATAGATTTTTAATAATTTTTATGTTAGGTGTTCGGGCACTTAGAGGACTTGTGGGACCATCAGGAATTTTTCAGAATTTATTCCATGTAGGAGACCCCTTAAGCAGTTGCTAGCCTAACGATGTGCAATACCCTATTATATAAATTTTTCTTATGTGTGAATATATATATATATATATACAAATATATATATGTATATATTTTATTTTAAAGAAAGAAAGGGATTAAATAAGTATAATAATAATACTAAGTTTAATAATAATAATAATATTAATAATAATAATAATACTAACGCAAACAAAGCAGTATGTTTTCTTTCCTTCAAATCAACTCCTTGCTATTAGCACAACTTAGCAAAATGAGGCCGTCCGCCCACTTGCAACAGGGAGCCCGCCCCATATTCAGCTCTCCAAAACCCGCGGAGAACTCATCCAACTTTCTCTCTCTCTCTTAATATATAATATATATATATATATATATATATATATATATATATAGATAGCTCTCTAAAACCCTAACCTAAAACTCCATACTTCCTCTTCCCATCTAGAGCCGTCACCACAGCCAGAGAAGCCTCCCCAAGCCATCCAATCATCCCGTCGACGCCGACATCGCGAACTGCAGTCTCCCACTCGAGGCACCTTCGCTCCGGCGTGATTTTCCGTTGACTCGCTCGACCAAACGCTGTTCCATTTTCATAGGTATGATCTTCCCTCAACCCTCTCCAATATTTGTTTTATAGTCAACCTCGGAAAACATGTGCCCCTAGGTGAAAAACAGCGCCCAAGTCAGCGCGAGCAGACAGAATTCTGCAATCGCAGAATTTCAGAATGACCACCCATATTGCCGAGTTCGTATCTCCCACCACAGAGATCCGAATTCGGTGATTCTTTTTGATACCTGTAGATTACATGACCTAGTTTATTTTCTGTATAATAACTTTGTGCTATTAGTCGCTGTGGACAGAATTATATTCGTCACAAAACTGCGCGCACCCACTTTTTCCGGTTTTCCAAAAGTTGGAGATCGGAGCGCGCCCGCCAAACGGGACCGCCCCGCCGTGTGCCAAGTGTACCAAATGGTTCACACAGCATAACGGGACACGTAAAAATTCGTGAGGACTGATTCGGACGCGTGAGCGCGCCGGAATCAGGCCGTATCCGCGGACACATCTCGTGTCGTCACTTTTGTGGAACTCGCGCGTATTTTGTGCACGCATGTCAGAATACGACGAAACTTACGCCTCTGAACTCGTGGTAACGCGCTGGTCCTGTGACCCAATTTTCACGCATTTCTGAGACGGTTGACCAGATCGTCAATTGGCGGGCCCCACAGTTGACTTTTTGGACCAAATTTTGTCCGGCTCATCGGAATCCAAATTTGGACATACCGTTGGGTTCGTATTGACATCTAGAGTTGTTAGACCCATAGTTTGTCCCATTTAGAGACTGTTACCCTCGGCACGCTTTTCGGTGCAAAGTGGACCACACGTGGATCCCACTTTTACCCAAAATTACCGTTTTGCCCCTGTGTCCAAATTGGACGAAAGGGAAGTGCTTTCTAACTATTTTGCTTATTTTGGGAATGTTGGTGATATCTATTTCAGCATCCGGAGATATTTGTTCTGAGGCCATAGCTTCTGGTCTTGTGTATTGGACATCTGGACGTGACATTTTGTAGCTTCTTGCCAGGCAAGTATACCTTGTCATTGTACTGTTATTTTTATTCCATATGTTGCATGCATCTTTATTTTCTGTCTTTTCATATATTTTAACTGTTATATAAAAATGCGTGCGACTGTGTCGTCGCGGTATGTTTTTATTTATGTATTTGTATTGACCTTGTTTATGAGACTACCCCATCATCATGTAGCATCTTTAGGTTCATTGGTCGTGACACAGTTGTTACACGAGTTGTGAGTCTCATGTAGATCACGGACTTGCGTGCAGGTTGGCCTCCTGTACGTGTGGGCCGTGCGTTAGGAATAACTGCTGTTAGAAACTTTGCATGCTAGTAGACTTGGCAGTTATTAGAGGTGTTATCGTGTCATGGATGTGACATGCTTAGAGCATTGGATGGGGAGAACAACAAGTACCGCATTTGAGCTCCTTTGCACTTTTTCTGTGACGCCCGGATTCTCCGCTGGAGATACGGGTGGTGATGACCCATATATATACATTGGCGGGCCTCCGCCGTTCAAAAGATGACGTGCCTTTGGGCCCCTGGATCTTCAAAAGAGAACCATGCCAAATCCCAGTTTTTAGCCAGATAGCTCACTTGTGGGGAAAGTTGTTCTTAACTGCATTCACTTTAGACGGTTAGGCGAACCCATTGGATATTTATTACAGTACTTTATTGGCATGTGTTTAAGTATACTTGTTATGTCCCTCTGAGGACCTAGTCCGCTGCCAGGTGTACCTGTTCTTGAGTATTTTTAGGAGCACAGATTTGGAAGGATATAGATGCTTCGTGGATGTCTTCTCTTCGACCCGTGATTTGTAGCTGGTACTTATATTGTTTGAGTGAGTTGTACTTGTATTGTATTTACTTTTCCCATTTGAGTTGGTAGTGGATTTGTTTTCACCCAACTATCATCTTTAGATACTTCTTGTTGAGATCTAGTTTCATAGATACTGGTTATTTATTTCTATATGATTTTGGTGGATGAGATTTAGATTTTACCCTGTGACTTGTATTACATTCTTTACCACTTGTGGATTTATATTCATATTACAGCGTACGTATGGATTTGGTTTCCATATATTAGAGTTGCCATATCCATGCGGATGGCATGATTACGTGTCCTAGTCCTACGTATTTTTGGGACTGGGGCGTGACATTGTGAGTTTGATAGTGGTTCCTGGTAGGGTATGTGAGCATTAGCCATCAGTGTATAAGCCTAGAAGTGACTCATATTACAGTATCTTTATAGCAAAAGTTCAACGATAGGTGTCAGTATAGTTAGTATTGGTACTGATTGTAGAGAGAGAATATAGTATCAGTCTATGATTCTAGATGTTGGTAATCATGTATGTTTTGGATAGATATAGATTTATATAGTTGAGTGGTCCATGTATCAATTAAGTATCATAAAAATTTATGTTTGGATAACAATGGAGCATGACATTCTATTTGGTGTTTGATACTTGGTTGTGTCGTGAGTAAGAGAATGTGTATTCAGGCGAGGTACTAGTGAGTGTGTCATGATAGAGTGGTATCCATAAGTGTATAGGTGAGTGTGATAGTCTTAGTATGTATTATGCTAGGTAATAGAACTTGTGCTATATGTTGGAAATTGTGCATTAGTGAGGGTAGATGTGAGTGCACATGTATGTGTCTAGTATGGGTGTATCACCTAGTACATGGGGGTGTGAATGTGTTAGTGGGTGATGTGAGTGAGAGCATGAGTGGTGAAGCGAAGTACAAGTGTGGGTGTTTCATAAGTATCATGTAATGGGGATTTAGTATCAGAAGTATCAATAGTATGTCAGTGGGCAGGTTAGTGTTAAGCAGGTATCTTAGAGTATTAAGTGCATGAATCGATGACATTTATGGTGTTAGTGAGAGTGCCTAGAGAGTGCAAGATGCTAGGGTGCATCAGGTTTAAGATGAGTATTATGTGGTATGTGTAGTGTATCAGCTTAGTATCAGTGAATATCTTGAGAGTGACAATATCAGTTAGTGTACCAATATAATACTGATGTAGAGTATATTTTGGAGTAGTAGTGCAGGTGTTCAAGGTAGGAAGAATATGAGGAGTAACCTGTGTGAGAGAAAGTTCAGTGGGTAGAAGTATCTATATATGTTTATATTGATACCAAGGTACAAATGATTGGACTAGAGGAATTGTTAAGTGTCAGTATATTGGTTAGTATCAGGATACCAAGATAGGAGGAATATTTGTGTCCAGATACAGAGCATATCAAGTATCATAAGCATTCAAGATATGGGTAACCTAGTGGTTAGTGTAATAGATATAGAAGAGATCCTTGAGTACCTTAGTAGGAGAGTATCCCATGAATGTCATGTATATGAGTTAGTGTCATATGATAGATAGTGTCAGAAATTTGGATATGTATCATATAGATAGTAACTTAGAAGTCTTAGTATAATATCCTAAGTGGTGCGTGCTAGTGAGTTAAGTGTGTCAATGGCCTAGAACCATAGTATATCATTAGTATTAGAAATGGTAACCCCTAATATTAAGTATTTTTGGATAGATTGATGTTTAGTGAATAACTGGAGTAAGTATCAGAGATAGGTAAGGAGTCTAGCTAGGCCACCCAAGTCATCGTAAATGTCCAACATCAGTAGAGGGAGACACCCCAACAGGGCAGGACTTTTGCGATGACGGTCGAGCGACTGACGCTACAGGTGGTGGGTTAGCAAGTTCTGTTCTCTCTTCCTGCCCTTTTTCTATCTATTGATTTGATTGGTTCCTTGGTATCTTATAGTTTCTTTAGTAATTTTGTGCTATATAGTTAGTAAAGTGAGTATTATATCCTTTATAGAGACTGTAATATCATGATAGATAGAGGACATAACCATGCATGTGTGAATGCTCTTTTTTAATAGAATTATATATTGTATGATTGTAGGTAGGACTTTCTTGGACAATGGTTAGATGAGGGTTTGACTATAGTCAGGATTACGATGAATAGATTATAACTAGTTAGAAGAAATGAGATGAGGTTATCTTCTAGACCATGAGTTATCCTTTCAGTTCGTGTCTACTTCCATCCTTAAATTTCGAGGACAAAAATTTTCTAAGAGGGGTAGGATTGTAACTATCACTTTCCACCATAGGGATATTTTGTTAATTTTGCATGTTGTTAATTTTTTTATATTATTTTATATTAGTGATTGCTTAGAATTATATTAGTATTAGTTAGTGGCTAGCCAGTTAGTGCTAATTATTGTTAGTTATGACTTTGGTAATTAGAATTAATTAAGTTTAGTTGTCATGAAGAGAATATTCCTCTTAGTTGTAGAGATTCATTCCTTTAGTTAATTAGATTCCATTCATGACAAATGGAGAGGGACAAACTTGATATTTTGGCATGACCAAACATTACTATAAGAGATAAGTTTAATTTATGGCTCATCCATTCATTTTATTTTATTCTTTAGCCCCCATCTTCTCCAAAGCTTCTTCTTCCCCAAGCAAACTAATTCTCCACCAATTTTTTTTCCAACCACTCTCATTTTTACTCATTCTTACTATCATGATGGCCTAGAGCATTGAAGATCACAAGAAGATCCATATGCGAGAAGCTTGCTAGAAGATCGTGTCTGACTCATCTCTTCCGTGTCCAAATTCAGAATTCTCCAAAAAGATTACCAAAAAACTAGATAATTCTCTCAATTTTATCAAATTTATGGTTAGGAACACCCTTTGGTCATGTTTGAACCTTTACAAAGTTAGATTTGACTTTTTAATGGTAGATCTAGGCGCTAGGAGCTCTTTATTTGGTAGATCTAAGTTGGTGTCATAATTTTGGGGCTCAATTTGGGAAAATTTCTAATTGTGTCCATTGAGTGTATGTATTGTGTCCTAATGAGGACTATTGATGTTTATTTAATGGTATGAAGGTATACTTGTATCCAAAATTGGACACGTAAAGTCTATATCATGATATGCCATGATATGTATAGGTAGATTTGGTAAATTGGGTATATACATGTGTTCTTTTGTCCAAAATAACCCTAATTTGTCATAGTATTCAGTCTCGTCTCTAGCAGCCAAAGCAACTTAGAAATGCCACAAATCTTAACTCGGACTCCGATTAGTCTTCTATTTTTTTTTTAAAGAACCGCATCGAATTTAGATTTCCAAATATATAAATTAATAAGCCAAATTCGTTATAAAACTTTCTGTAAAACTAGTGGCGTGACATGTATCTGAAAAATGAACGTGTTTTGGTGTTTTCGCGATTCTGGGAGCTTTCAGACACGAAAACGTGATCCGTTTGAAGTTTCGAAAAGCTGATACAAAGGGATACAACAAACTTTAACCTTAAAATTTATTAAATAGGTCTAATAAATGCAGTATTGGTTACAAGTAGAGAACTGACTATACGACATAGATATTTTGTGTTTCCTATGAGCTTATATAGTATGGATATCAAGTGGGTATAGGTATCATAGGTTATCAAGCATACATATATATATATATATATATATATATATATATATATATATATATATAATATATATATGTGTGTGTGTGTGTGTGTGTGTGTGTGTGTGTTAGGCAATAGGTGTTAGTTAGTGTGTGTGTTAGTGTTGATACAAGTGGTTATCAAGTGAGTCAATTATAGTAAGTTATGTATTAAGGTATTAAAGTTTGGGGCAAGATACTAGTGTGATACTTAGGTACCATGAGAATATTGGTATCATGACATTCAAGTATCATGAGTAAGGGTAAGTGAGTATTGGGGTTGAGTAAGATATCTTATTTCATATCAAGTATTAGTATTAGAGTTAGTTGGGTAAGTATTTAGGAAGATAAGGTATTGGTCAAGATACTAAGATATTGGATTTTAGAACTAGGTAATGGATAATATCAAGATGTCAAGTTCCAAGAGTAGGGTGAGTATCTTGGATGTAAGGTAAATATAGGTTATGGTAATGGGTTAGTATCTTGGGGGTTGGTATCATATGATACCTAATGTGGTATCATGACACCATGTATAAACAAGTGGGATATGTGTGGGATAAATTAGAGTGTTGTATCTTAGGATGTATCAAGGTATTTAGAATTCCAAGATACCAAAATATTAGAACTAGAATGAGGTAATACTAGGATACTAAGGTAATGTTATAATATTAGGTATTGGATTAAGATACCATGGTAAGGGTATTGTCTAGCTTGGATAATGGGTTATGTACCAACGTATGAGTTAAGATATTGGGTATTAGTCTAGGTAATGGTATTAGCTAAGGTATTTGTCTAGAAACTAGGATATGAGGTAATACTATGGTAATAGCTAGGTAATGAGGTTATACTAAGGTAAAAGCTAGATAATGAGGTAATACTAAGATATTGGCTAGGTATTAAGTATTAGACTAAGTTATTATATATATTAGTATATCTATATAGTATATATTATATTATTATATCATAGCTAACTAGTATAACTTTAAAACCTAGTATTAGCAAGATATTGACCCATAGTTGAGATATTGGTGATACGACTAAGGTATTAGTCTAAAAACTTGGATATTAGCAAGGTATTGACTAGTATGAACTAGTAACCTAGTATTAAGAAGGTATTGTCTCATAGATGAGGTATTGGTGATACGGCTAAGGTATTAGTCTAGAAACATGGATATTAGCAAGGTATTGAGTAGTATGGACTAGAAACCTAGTATTAGCAAGGTATTGATCCATAGTTGAGGTATTGGTGATACGACTAAGGTATTAGTCGAGAAACTTGGATATTAGCAATATATTGACTAGTATGGACTAGAAACCTCGTATTAGGAAGGTATTATCTCATAGTTGAGGTATTGGTGATACTGCTAAGGTATTTGTCTAAAAACTTGGATATTAGCAAGATATTGACTAAAAACCTAGTTTAGCTAAGGTATTGACCCTAAAACTAAGGTATTGACTAATAGTTAAGGTATTTAAGATATGGACTAAGGTATTAGGTAAATATGTGATACGAGTTAAGATACCGTGATACGGGGTATGGTAAATAGCTATAGGCCAAGTTATTGATAAAAATTATAGGTAGATGTATATATTAGGATAATATATGCTAGTAACTTATTAGTATAGCCTAAAAACATAGTATTGGCCTAGTATTAACTAGTATTGACTAGTTTGACCTAGTTAGCACCAAAAAGTCAAATAGTGACTTGTTAAGACCTAGTATAACTTTATTAACCTTGTAAATAGGTAAAATCAACCTAAAAACTAGAAAATAACCTAGTTTGACTGTGTTCACCTAGATTTGACCTAGTTTGACTATTGTGACCTAGTTTTGACCTAGAAACCTAATTTTTAAGTTAATTAAATATATTGTTGACTTCAATATACTATTTTAACTTGATATATCATATATAGGTCAGTGTGACACTAGTTCGGACATAATTTGACATTCATTGCTCTGGACCACATGCGAGTACATTCTCTGACAGTTTCTATTATTTTGATAATTACTATGATATCAGTTTTATAGTATTGTACTTGATTCCTGATACGATGATACACAGATTAGTATATTTTTTATTCCGACATGAGATATTATTTCATTGAGGATCTTGTATATGTTCTATTATTCTTGTACATATATAGACACCGATTCAGGAGCAGGTTGGCCCCCTGCTCTATGAATCCTGGGTCGTAACGTGCCATAGTTGGATCCACTATACTAGTCGAGGGACGAGAGAAGTATTAGCTAGTTATGTGATCATACCCCACCTACTTGTGCATAGCTTACCTTTACCACACACAGGGTATAGCCTAATCTTATTACTTGTATATAGCTCCCCATATATGATAGGCTTGATCCCCTTACTTGTACTTGTGCATAGTCAATCACACGTGATTGACCTGATCCCTTACCCGTACTTGTGTATAGCCCATCATATATGGTAGAGCCTGATCTTGTCCCAAACCGATCACATAACAAACTAATATTTTAAACACTTAGGTAGTTTACTTTATTCTTCTATTCCAACTTGTACTTGATGAGACTGATATTCACCTTCTTACTGCTCATTATTTTACTTTGATTGATGTTTCTCCTGCTTTCTTATGTTACCAGTATTATATTTCCTTCTTGTATATTTATTACTTACTATTTATAGTATTTATCAATTTAATTGGAATTAGTGTTAGTTTATGTGTTTGGCTCCAATCCCGACTGGATAATATTTTTCAATATTGATTTGGAGAGCCGGTCTCCAACTTACCATGGACTCAGAGAGTTTCAGGAGAGCCAGTCCCCATAGAGGAGACATAGCTGGTAGTGACATAGCTAGTTTATTATTTTTATATTGGACTAGATTTGTTTCCAGCTTTGAGACATTGATATGTTGTTTTTAAGACTTATATTATCGTTGAGTATGGCTAGACTCTTAGACTTATTAATAAAGAATTGAGATATATATTTCTAGACTTCTCTTGGATTCTTTTATATCATATTCGTGCGTTGTTTCTCCCTTATAGATTCTTGTAATTGAGTATTCATATTGATATTGAGATGACATTGTATATTATGAATCATTATTGTTAGATAGTATAGTAGACCTAGACAACGTTCTACCGTTGATGCTGCGGTATAGGCTGGACGTATCTACATACTTGTACCCATACATCGGGTGCGAGTCGTGACACCAAGTGATCTTAATTTTAAGTCTTCCTAAAAGCATGCATCATGGTCGTTTTAGTATAAAATACATAAAAATAATAAAAATAATTTGAATTGTGTTTACTTAAATTAATTCAAATATTATTACTTTCATTATTATTTAAATATTGTCTACAAAAAAGTTGAATAGCAATAAAAAATTTCATCCCTAAAATAGCCTTTTTCTTCGCTTAGACGAAATAACAACAGAATAGCGAGAAAAAAACTTTGTCGATGCGGGTAACATCATTATTCATTTCTCGTTGCTAAGTCACCGGTTAACTGACGAACTAGCAATGGAAGTATCGACGATTAGGTAGCTACTAACCAAACCATCAATCAAATAGTAACGGAAATAGCGACTTAACAACGACCATGACTATGTATTATACTTTAACAACGACCATGACTATGTATTATACTTAGATAACTGAGACCTAACTTAGCAACCATTGATAGTCGCTGGGTGTCGGAAGTTAGTCGCTCAAGTTATTTTTTTCCAGATTTAGTCGCTAGGACATCATCCGTTTGTCGCTAGTTAATTGCAAAGTTGTTGATATTTTCCAGATTTATTAAAAACTTGGTATGGACATCCTGTGATAGATAATAATATGAAATAACCTAAAACATAATTAAATACAGTACAAACAACTTTTAGCGCCACAATAATAACATACGTAAAGTATACAAACATACAAATTGATAAATATATCATAAAGTCATGTCCTATCATGTCCATCCATCGACCATACACCATCCATACAATACATAAACTGATACAAGTACAAACTAATACAATATTGGTGATACAAAAGCATACAAAATCATGATGAATGTGGCTGTTGGCTGTGCATAAACTGCGTCGACATAAATATAACAAATGCTTTTGCTGCACGCTATCTGTAAAAACAGGAGCTGGGATAAAAGTAGATGGAGGATAACAGATGGAGAAGCGACCAGAGGAGAAACAGAAGGAGTAGCAACATGAGAAATATAGAAGCATGGAAAAAAAATGCAGAAACCATGCGCTCACATTACAAAGTCATGCAGCAAAACATCTATGCGACATGAAGCTTATGCGACACTTAACGAAGCATATATGAAGTATGCGACATGGAGCTTAGACGCATATAAGATCGACGCATGGTGTCACTTCTGTCAGTCACCGTATTAATGACTATGACAGCAATTAATGATTCTGAATGCCTCAATTTTGATGCTGACAGTGGATGACAGTGCTTAAGTCACTATCATAATTACCTTTGTCTGTGTACAGCTGCGTAGTGCCACGTGTACACAACAAAGATCTCTATGCGTCAAAGCTCTCCATGTGTCATGGTTCTTATGCAGCCAAGTACCCATGAGGCTAAGTTTCATAAGGTCCAATTTCTATGTGGCCTAGCCCTTATGCGGTTCAGCCTTCATGCCATTCCATGCTATTAAATCTTTCTATTACAACTAATGAGAGATCCTCGACAATCAGTGCAGGCCATGCGTTAAGTTGACCAAGTCATACACATAACAGGCCATGATCTCATCAGCAGCCTATCATAACTAATGCCACGTGGTAGCCTGACCGTGATATGCGCTCACGGTTACAACCGCATTCTGGTAAGAATGACTATACGACAGCCTGAAAGACATGCGCGTATTGTCGCACCCCGATCCCGTAGGGGCCGATCCCGTAGGGCCTATCATCCTCGCTTGGTCCCTACGGAACCATTCGTCCTCGCTTGGTCCCTACGGAACCATTCGTCCTCGCTTGGGCGCGATGCCGTGCAAGCCTAAGTTGCGCTTGCACCAGGCAACGTACCTGCACAAGACAAGTTAGACAAAATGTACATATATAGGCACAGAGTAAAACGCAGCGAACCAAACTAGAACACATTTGATAGCACACAAAATACTTTCTTTTTATTGAATACTTGAAGATTTGGATTACAAAAATGCTTGCTTGGCTGAGTTACAAAATATGCCTTAGAAGGCTTACAACTCTTTTTACATTCCCAAAACTAGCCACAACGCCCATTACATTATGCCCTTGTAGTAGGACCAAAATAGCAAAACATCTAGCAGAAGAGGAAGTAGCCCACTGAAGAGGTAAGCGACGGAGAAGCAGCACGAACACAGTCCTATGGAAGGGTGCGCACACGCTGATTCAGATTCAAGATGCTAGCCAAGCTCTCGCTTCCAGTACCTGGATATTTGCCCACAAACGTGGGTCAGTACTACCACATGTACTGGTGAGCGACCGTGGCCAAACTCACCTTAGAAATCCACACTAAGTAAGCATATAAAGCTAGCATTATTAAGTGGTCTTTCTCGTTGTCTAGTTTCTTTTTAGCAATTTATACAAGAAAACATAGACGATGTATAGCATATGCATATGATATTTCTTACCACGAATGAGCGGTTATCCCTGCAGCAGACACACAAGTTAGCCACAATTTGCATATGAATAACTTATGAATCAATATAGGCATCAAGTGTTAGGTATGCAAGAAGGTAACCTAGCATGCTTCCTAACTATGTGATGGTCCATGGGTAGCCCATGATTAGCAGCGGGCGCCCAAGGTTCAGCTCTTCACTGGCACGCGCGGGTGTCGGCAGCTGTGACCCAAGGTTCAGCTCTTCGCCAACACACCCGAGTGCAAGCAGCTGTGACAACATGGGTTCCGCACAACACTAATGGACATATCGCCCCACTAGACCCCCTTACGAGCCGTATACCTCAGGGCGATCCGAAAATCTCTTCCGGACCGAACGATCCCCTGTGCCCCAGGAACCGTTCGAGAGACGAGACCTTGTGCACAAGTTGTCCGAGACCAATGCATGATATGAAATATCTAACAGATATAACACTATGATGCACAGTTCAAAGGAACAAATACACAATTTCCATCTCTTATTCTTTCCCCACATAACACATTCGAAACAAAGGGACTTGCCACAGATCGGGTCGTATAGCATAGGGACTATAAACATGCAATATAATTGATAGCAAATGCATAATTCTAATTCCTTAAGCATGCAGTTCATTTCTTTAGCTTATCTTTTTAGTGAGGCAATATTTGTGAACTAGAGATTCTTTTCATTAGGCATGTGAATTGAAAGATTCATCGAAGGGCCTAAGCCACTCACCGAATCAATCGAACGAGAGGATGGGGAAGCCTAGGCGACGTTCACTCTTTGGTTATGCGTCCTGAAAATGCAACAATACTTGGTTAGCATACTTCAATCTCTTTCCCTTACGATTCGAAAAGAACGCGCAAGCGAGAAAGCGAAATCATGAAAACCAAGTCATCGAAAGCAACTCAAAACACCAAGCAACACAAAACCAAGAAGCAAAGCAACCAACAAAACTCTTGGACTTATTTCAATAGAAGCCGTTCGATTAATTCGAAGGGTTCATTGCACTTCGTCCGTGTTGATTTGGCGGTAAGGTTTCCCCGAGACTCGATTCTCAACCGAGTCGAAGCAGCGTAGTGTTCCATAAGTAACCGTTCGGAGCGGGGCGTTACATACTACCCCACTGAGAAGAAGTTTCGTCCACAAAACTTAAGAGATCAAGGAGGCAAAGATCAAGCATCAAGAGTTCAAAGAAAAAGACTCACCAACATCGTGCCCACTCTCATCACGCTCAATATTCAACTGATACACTCTAGGCCTTCTTGTCTGATCAGTTGGGTCAAGAGCAGGACCCGGAGGGGTTTGAGTCTCAGTGCCATCTGCTACCAACGCCTTAAGGGTTGGGCAATCACGGATCATATGATCTAACTTTCCACACTTAAAGCATCCCTTAGTAATATGGCGACACGTCTCCTTGGTGTGACCCTGACGGCCACAGAAACTGCACACCTTCCCGCGGTTCTCACCCGCATGGGTCTGTTTCTCGGGATCAGCTTTCTTCTCGCTATTATGGTATCGCTTAGCAGGAGGGTTTCGAGGAGCGGGTGCCTTCTCCACAGTACCTTGCGGCGTAAACTGCTCGTTCTGCACCGCTGCCTCAAAGGCTTGTATGTAGGTTTTGCACTCCCGGTTCATAACATCTTTTCTTAGATTATCGTTTAAGCCTTTTATGAACCGATGTGTGCGGGCTCCCTCGTCGGGAATCATCGAGCTAGCGAACTTAGCAAGTTTGGAGAATTCCGACTCATAATCTTCGACGGACATGCTCCCTTGCTTAAGTTCGGTGAACTCGTCTTCTTTTCTCTGCCTGACAGCCGGTGGAAGATAGTGAGCAAGGAATGCTTCCTTGAACATTCCCCAAGTGATCCTGCCATCCTGATGCTTGGTGGCAAGGTCTGTTTTCTTGACTTCCCACCAGTCGTGTGCACGTAACCGCAGTTGCATATCTGCACACGCCACCCTCTTGTTCGCCGGTATTGAAGCAAAGCTAAACAAGCTCTCCATCTTCGCGATCCAGTCCATCACCTTATCCGGTGTGGTCCTGCCTTCAAACTCTGGAGGGTTTAACTTCAGGAATTCCGCGCCTTTAAAGGTAGACTTTCCGGCCGTGCGAGGAGGCTCATTTGTTTCTTCTAATCCCGCACCTTGAGGCATGGTCGGGGCAGTCACAGGTATTGCGGCGGTGCCCGATGCACCACTGTGCGCTGCTAGTGCTGTTACAATTTGTGTCAGGGAGTCAAGCTGCTTTTGTTGTGCCGAGGCTCTAGCATCTGCTCGTTGCTGCTGAGCCTCGAATCGTTCTTGTTGCGCAGCATGACGATCATTTTGATTCTGTAATATTGTAATCAGTCTATCTAATTGATCATCGCTCACACTAGCTGCGTGCGATGACTCAGGGTTACCAGCACCTATTTTTGTCATCTTTGCTGCAAAAGAGAGTAGCTTGCATTAGTCTTCATAACGTATTATGGACTTATTGCATGGGACGTTGGGTTTTTCACACTCTTAGGGACCTTTCATACTCTCGATTTACTTCTTATAGATTTGAAATCTATTTTCGAAATTCGGGACTTTTGAAATCGCTTGAAAACTTATATCATTTTCGAAAATGATGTTTGAAGAGGCCAAGGACGTAAAGCCATGCTCTGATACCACCTGTCGCGCCCCGATCCCGTAGGGGCCGATCCCGTAGGGCCTATCGTCCTCGCTTGGTCCCTACAGAACCATTCGTTCTCGCTTGGTCCCTACGGAACCATTCGTCCTCGCTTGGGCGCGATGCCGTGCAAGCCTAAGTTGCGCTTGCACCAGGCAACGTACCTGCACAAGACAAGTTAGACAAAATGTACATATATAGGCACAGAGTAAAACGCAGCGAACCAAAGTAGAACACATTTGATAGCACACAAAATACTTTCTTTTTATTGAATACTTGAAGATTTGGATTACAAAAATGCTTGCTTGGCTGAGTTACAAAATATGCCTTAGAAGGCTTACAACTCTTTTTACATTCCCAAAACTAGCCACAACGCCCATTACATTATGCCCTTGTAGTAGGACCAAAATAGCAAAACATCTAGCAGAAGAGGAAGTAGCCCACTGAAGAGGTAAGCGACGGAGAAGCAGCACGAACACAGTCCTATGGAAGGGTGCGCACACGCTGATTCAGATTCAAGATGCTAGCCAAGCTCTCGCTTCCAGTACCTGGATATTTGCCCACAAACGTGGGTCAGTACTACCACATGTACTGGTGAGCGACCGTGGCCAAACTCACCTTAGAAATCCACACTAAGTAAGCATATGAAGCTAACATTATTAAGTGGTCTTTCTCGTTGTCTAGTTTCTTTTTAGCAATTTATACAAGAAAACATAGACGATGTATAGCATATGCATATGATATTTCTTACCACGAACGAGCGGTTATCCCTGCAGCAGACACACAAGTTAGCCACAATTTGTATATGAATAACTTATGAATCAATATAGGCATCAAGTGTTAGGTATGCAAGAAGGTAACCTAGCATGCTTCCTAACTATGTGATGGTCCATGGGTAGCCCATGATTAGCAGCGGGCGCCCAAGGTTCAGCTCTTCACTGGCACGCGCGGGTGTCGGCAGCTGTGACCCAAGGTTCAGCTCTTCACCAACACACCCGAGTGCAAGCAGCTGTGACAACATGGGTTCCGCACAACACTAATGGACATATCGCCCCACTAGACCCCCTTACGAGCCGTATACCTCAGGGCGATCCGAAAATCTCTTCCGGACCGAACGATCCCCAGTGCCCCAGGAACCGTTCGAGAGACGAGACCTTGTGCACAAGTTGTCCGAGACCAATGCATGATATGAAACATCTAACAGATATAACACTATGATGCACAGTTCAAAGGAACAAATACACAATTTCCATCTCTTATTCTTTCCCCACATAACACATTCGAAACAAAGGGACTTGCCACAGATCGGGTCGTATAGCATAGGGACTATGAACATGCAATATAATTGATAGCAAAGGCATAATTCTAATTCCTTAAGCATGCAGTTCATTTCTTTAGCTTATCTTTTTAGTAAGGCAACATTTGTGAACTAGAGATTCTTTTCATTAGGCATGTGAATTGAAAGATTCATCGAAGGGCCTAAGCCACTCACCGAATCAATCGAACGAGAGGATGGGGAAGCCTAGGCGACGTTCACTCTTTGGTTATGCGTCCTGAAAATGCAACAATACTTGGTTAGCATACTTCAATCTCTTTCCCTTACGATTCGAAAAGAACGCGCAAGCGAGAAAGCGAAATCATGAAAACCAAGTCATCGAAAGCAACTCAAAACACCAAGCAACACAAAACCAAGAAGCAAAGCAACCAACAAAACTCTTGGACTTATTTTAATAGAAGCCGTTCGATTAATTCGAAGGGTTCATTGCACTTCGTCCGTGTTGATTTGGCGGTAAGGTTTCCCCGAGACTCGATTCTCAACCGAGTCGAAGCAGCGTAGTGTTCCATAAGTAACCGTTCGGAGCGGGGCGTTACACGCATAGCATATGTGCGCGCATAAGCCATCCAGTGTAGATAGCTATAAATAGCTAGAATGCATTCCCACACGGGGATACGTATAACGAGACGTAGATAAAGCATACTCAGGAGCCCATTTGCTGTCTTTCTTTCTAGTGAGATAGAGATCTAGCAAGTTCTTTCGTCGTTGGACCGTCAACAGAATAAAGGAGTCATCTGCAGTACTCGAACTCCGTTATCATACTCCCCAGAATTTTAAATTGTACTTAGATTTCTTGTTTAAGGACTTTTTCTATTTTCTTTGTTTTTAATATACAAAACCGAGTTAGCAACACTCATTTTTGTAACAAATAAACGGTGACTCTGTTGGGGACTTCTTTTTCTACTGATGAAAAGATCGTGACGCAGTCCGATGCGATAAAACTGGGTTCCACCCAGAGGATGCTGGTTGTGCGCTTCGACCAGCAATATTTTAAGGAGATGATTTTTGAGGGCAGCACGAGCCCTTCACCAAGGCTAGCAAAGCCAAAGAAGACCCGCAGGACTTGGGTCGCCAAGGCCAGTGTGCCTCACCCAACTATGGAGCCTGTGCTCCCTGTACCTAATGTTCGCGATGCATCTCAGGCATCCACTCATGCTGTCCCTACCCATGTAAAAGTCATTTCTGAGGAGAAAGGTGTTTTGAACCTAAGTTCTGGCAGAGAAAAATACTACGATGCCAAGAACTTATGGGCTGATGCACAATCCATGCGCCCACAGTGAGGGGCGTAGAAGAAAAAGCTTGCGCATCTAACTCTAGGCATAGAAAGGCTACTTCATGCACCAAAGACGGCAAAAGAAGCTCTGTCCTGGACAAAATCTCATACGACGTTGACTCCAGGCGCCACCCTGAAGAAGGAGAAAATTTGGACTCTTCATACTATGCGCCAGTGCGCATTAGATCGAGAAAGTTTAGGGCAGTACGAGCCCATCAAGCTCAAGCAACTGCTCAGATGTCTGATTGTCAGCATGCGCCATTAATTATTATGCTTGATCCTAGTGGAAAGTTGTATAGGACTGACCCATGCGCCCAGCTTGCTGGGACGTTTGAAATGGGCTAGTCTCAAAAGGCTTCCACTGATGTCTTGGGGATACTTCTTGTACGAGCCCCAGGTTAGGAATCAAAGATACCACCAACACACTCATGTGCTCATTTTACTTGCACGCATAAAGAGGCAGCAAAGGTGAATCATCCCTTGCCTGATTTGTGCGACGTGATCACTCACAAGCGCAAAGTGAGAAAAATAACTACGACATGTGAGATGTCCCCTTTCGGGCACCACTTTGCCGTTATTATCATCAAATGCTATTGTACTAATATTACTGCACCTGCAGCAACTACAACCAAGAGCACCCGTCTGACAGCATCTTATAAAGCAGGTGCAAATGCCAGAGTGGAAGGAGTTTCTCGTCGCCTCATGCTGCTCTACTTGGAGATCTCCCTCCATAAAGAGAGGCCCAAAGTCAAGTACCTCCAACCCTCCACTCTCAATCAGTGTGTCAAAAAGGCGAGACCAAGGAGGATGATCAGCTGTACCTACAGAAGGAGTGTACCTGGGTACCCGCCTGAGGACAAAATTATCCAGGGGTAGTACCTCTCCGAGGCCTGGGACGGCTCCGCAAGCCGGGGGTAGCAGTTCTCCGGTACTCTATACCAACCTGTCATTCCAAGGAGACAATGACTCTCAAGGGACAGACGTGGATGCTCCGGGGGGTAGTCACCCGCGTCAAAACGAAGTAGCTTCCAACGCTGGGGGTAGTGTTTTCTCCGAGTCGAAAGATAACACAGCACTGTCGACCTTCCCCAAGGACAACGTGACTCAGGGGTCTAAGGAAGAAAAAGAAATATCCATCGTCCCGTCTATTTCTTCCCATATTATGACAGTGTACATAATAGGGAAGGACAATGTAGGCACCAACGATCACTAATATCTCGATGCTTTGGAGGCAATGATGCAGACCATGAGCGCCTCAATGCAAGATTTGACCCAGACAAAGCTAGAGATCTAGGCAAATATGACCTCACAACCACCCAGGACCCCGGTACAAGCCAATCAGG
This sequence comes from Iris macrosiphon, assembly GCA_036927795.1. Taxonomy (NCBI): domain Eukaryota; kingdom Viridiplantae; phylum Streptophyta; class Magnoliopsida; order Asparagales; family Iridaceae; genus Iris; species Iris macrosiphon. Next base: position 74,303,767 of record JAYESA010000020.1, read on the forward strand.
ATCCAGGGACTAATGGGGAGTCCAACGCACCAACTCTCGATCCCCCATCTGCTGGCCTCAATTCTCTGCCATAATCTTCTGCCCCTCTGCTATCCAATGACATCTACGAGGCCATTAGGAAACTTAGTGCTCACGTTGAGGCAAGAGACAACCAGAAGCTCGGTATACGACAACCCTATCTTCCTAAGTGGATTAATGTGGTATATCCACCCAAGTATAAGCCACAGTCTCTGGTCTTGTTCGATGGCAAGTCATCGTCTCGCCTGTACATGAACTATTTTGGCTCTCTGTGTTAGCCCAATGATTGTATCATATTTTTGAAAATGGTGAATCGATTAAGTTTAGCCGTTTAATATCATTAATCAATCATGAAATTACTATAGCATTTATATTCTTCTTCCGTCTTTAGTAATATATGCTTATTGTTTTACATATTAGTGACATGAGCTTCTATTAAAGGCATCTTAATTAGAACCGAGTTGCCATAATAAAAAAGGGGAAGATTGTTATCCCAATGATCTAACTATATTTTTGAATATGGTTAATTTATTCTATTTAATATTATGACATCACTAATATTTATGCTATCACTACTTTGAATACTTAAACTTAGCATAGTCCAAATATACATTAAATATTATCATACTTGCTAATATATATATTACTTTGTTTGCCTAACTTGTATTTGTAAAAAAAAAAATAAGCAAGATCAAACATGGACTTATGAAAAGAAGAAATCATGATGGGTCAAAGACGATGTCATCCCAGAAGATTTTTTTGAACCGCATACGACATCTCCGGAGCTACGCACCCAGGGGTTACTCAGGACAACTGTCGTCAAGGGAAAAAGCCATCATCTATCAAGGAAAGAAGCCAAGTTATGTCGTCATCATTTCCAGACTCTGAAAATTCCTGCACATGTCATAGTCTATCTAGAGTCTGTAATAAGTCTTAGGAATTATTGTAAACACAAGTAATGGATGGAAAAATTGAAAGCTAGGGTAGAAAATAACCCAGGATCACTTTTGGCCTGAAAACAGGCATACCGACGGTATACTGGAGTATACCGATGATATACCAATTTTATATAAATGTTGCTTTATGTTGTTTAGACCGGCATACCGACGGTATACTGGTCAATACCGACGGTATAACGGTTCATCATAGTTGGCAATCCAAAGCTCGAATTATGTGCATTAAATAATTCCAACAGTTATATTTATAGCCGTTGCTACAGTAGACCGGTATACCGACGGTATACAATAGTATACCGACGGTATATCATTCGCAGGCTGAAAGTTATATTTTTGCTCTTTTTTTGTGTTGTCCTATATAAAGCCTTGAACCCCTTCTTTCAAGGTTGATCCCTTTTGAGCCAAAAATTTCTAATCTACCAAAGGACATCCACAAATACTCCACCAAAGCTTTCATTTGCCTATCCACAAATTGTGTTAGAGTATTCTTGATTTGTAAATGTTAGATCTTTATATTTGGTATAAGAAGACTAAAACCATCTTATAAAATATTGAAGTGTACAAGCCTGTGGATTAAAGCTTGTATGAAGTTAGGGAGTCTTCGGATCAAAGCTCTTGTGTAAGAAGTCAACGGGCCTTCGGATCAAAGCTCGTGGTGTAACTATTTTGCTAATAGTGGATTCAAGCCAGATAAGAGTTTCTGGGACTGGAGTGCCTCGAGGAGGATACCAGGATTGTCATGACCTGCACCCGATATAGGGGTACGAGAGCGTGGGTACGTCCAGCCTACGCCGCAGCGTCGACGGTAGAACGCTATCTAGGTCATGTAACTATCTAATCTATCTCACATGAATATCCAACTCCATAAGGAGACATGGATACCACAATATAATGCTGAAAATACTCAATCACATAAGCTAAAGTACGATGAGATATCGAAGCAAGCAATGAAATACAAGGCAAGTCTAACGAAAAAATAACCATACCTGCAATCAATAACATCCAATCCCCATGTGTGTCAAAAACAAGTCCACTATGTCACGGTCTGAAAAAATATATCCAGTCAGGATTGGAACGAAATACACCTCTAACAGCAGTTCCACATATATTGATAAATCTATAATACAGTGTAAAGAAATACAGACAGATATAAATACTGGCAATAAGGAATACTGACGAGCATAGATATACTGAAACATAAATACTGGAATAAGGAATACTGGAGCATATAATGTACATCTAGAAATGAAATAGAAATCCAAGTACACGCTAGAATAATGAACTGGTATGTAAAGGTGTACAAGAACAAAACTAGAACATATGGGGATGCTAGATCAATACACTAGAGATACATGTCAAGAATCATCTAACTAAGTGTGTGAAATATCAGCATATCATGTGATCGGCTTGGGACTGATAAGACTCATTACATTGGTTAGCGGTCATCCTTGAGGTCAGGCTAATCCATCCGGATAGCTATGATGTGAGTAATAGTCAGGCTAACCATATGTAACAGTGATGAGGCATGTAATGGTAAGGCTGTACCGACGTGAGGCGTGGGTGAGCTATGATGCATATAAAGTTGGGTATGATCACATAAGCTACTAATATTTCCCCGTTTTCCCCCCAGTTAGCACGATGGATTCCAGATCACGACTCCTCGTGACATGTCTCAATGATGCCAACTTGTGTAAATAACAGTGTCTGAGTCATGTACGCTATACAACAAGAGTTATAAAAATAATCAACATAATGAAAACTGTCAGAGAATGTACTCGCCTTGGGTCCTTCGCTGTCAATACCAATGTCCTGCTCCTGAAGTCTCGCAGTACGATCCAATAGTCCTATACACATATAATAAAATAATACAATATTGTATCAGACATTACACTAATCATACAATCAAATACACTGAACGCGGGACTACGCTAGGTATGATACTGGTCAACTAGGGTCAGTGTGCGTCAAGTTGCACGGGCGTCGCATCTTTAATTGCTGTGCAATCCGACAGTCGGTGATACGGGTCTTGCTAGTACGTTAAAGTACATATGGCAGTCTGCTAACAGTTCACAGGGTCACAAGGTCATGTGTAGTTACGGGGTATCCGTATTTACACTCGGGTTACCTAGTACCTATATATATATATATACATATACATATTATACACATAATATATATACCAATTAAATATGTACATAATATATATATATATATATATAATTGTATATCAATAATTTTATACAAAATAGGTATAAGTGTGTATATAACATATATACATTTTTATATTTAAAATACACATGCCATATTATATATATATACAACCAATATTTATACGTATACCAGAAAATATATATATATATATATATATATATATATATATATATATATATATATATATATATATATATATATATATATATATATACTGAATATATATATCTATATATACCAAATAATACATATACTATATACAGATATATATATACATACCAAAATACGTTTATATATATATATATATATATATATATATATATATATATATATATATATATATATATATATATACTAATACAATATTTACATATATCATATATATATATACAGATATATTAATATACATACATTGAATACGTATATATAAACATATAGAAATACACGATATATTTATATGTATATATATCTATATATATATACATATACGCGTATAAATACGACTATACGTACACACATATACGCACATACACATATACACATATATGCATACACATATACGCACATACACATATATACGTACACATATACACATATACGCACATACACATATATGCACATACACATATATGCACATACACATATATATACGTACACATATACACATATACGCACATACTCATATACACACATATACGTATATACATACACCTACACACACATATACGAATGAAGGAGGGAAGAGGGAGAGGCTCACGGTGGTTGGCGGTCCTGGCTCGACGTGGTGGAGGCCGGAGATGGACTGCGGGGTGGCTCGCCTGGTGGTGGTAAAGTATGATGATGATGGTGATGGTGGTGTGGACAGCTCGAGGGGAGTTGGGAGGAGGTTGTGGTCGTGTGCAGTAGGCGGCCGCCAGGGAAGAAGCTCGCCTGACTGAGGTGCTCAGGCGTGGTATAGCTTGGTGGTTGGCTGATGGTTGAGGATGTCGGGGGACTGAGTTCAGGCGGGGAGTACAGTCGGGAATCGGAGGAGGCAATGGTTCTGCTCGCCGGAGGGAATGCAGCGAGGGGGAGATGATGATGGAGGGCTGTGTGGTGGTTGATGTCGACGATAGTGGCTGAGGTGAGTCGGAAAAGAAGGGGAGGAAGGTGGTGGAGCTTCGGGTCGGGGCCGGAGTCGGGGTACAGGCTCGAGGGGGTGATGGCACTGGTGGTGGTGGTCGGGTCATGCCGCAGCTGAAGTTCAGGGCTGATAGTTCAGATGGTGGTGGCGTTTGAGCGCTGTTGATGGTCGTGGAGCTACTGGATTGGCCGCCGGATTAGGCAGAGGGAATTAGTGGCGGCCGGGGGCCGGGTGGAGCTCGACCGGGCAGCAGCTCGATTAGGGAAGACTCGGCTACTCGTCGAGTCAAACTCAGGGAAGAGGGAAGGAGTGCGGGGAGCTCGGCCGGAGCTATGTATTGGAGGAGGGCGAGGAGATACTGGAGGGAAGCCGGAGTCGGGGAAGGTGACCGGAGCTTGGCCGGAGGAGAGGAAGAGTATGGTTGGGTGTGGTTGGTTAGATTTGGTGTTGTGTTTTTGTGAAGAATAAAAATGGAGAGGGTGGGTTTTTGTATGTGGGAGGAGTGAGGTGACCCCCTAGGAATTAGGGCCGGCCAAACCTAGGAATGGGGTTGCTTTGGGAAAGGGGTTGAAGGAACATATAAGGGGTTGTGTGGTGGGGATGGCTCCATTTGAAATGGAAGGCCTAGATTCAACATGGGGAAAATACAAACAAAAGAAAGGAGGAGAGAGGGTGTTGGGTTGACTAGTCAAAGAAGGGGGTTGTTTTTTTCATTTGGGTTAAACCAATAGGATGGTGACACATCATTGCAATTTTGCAATTAAGTCCCCAACAAATTAGAAAATTGCACAGAAGTGGGTTTCTGGATTTAATTAATTAAAATTAGATACAATTGGTGTTCTAAAATTAATTAGGAGTACATGGGGCCAAAATTAAGATGTGTCACAAATATCATTAATGAAGAAGACTCAGAACAGAATATTACCCTAATTTGGGTCGTACGAAAAAATGGGTCAAGATTGCCTCCAATTTCGTTTGGAACGCACAACGATACAAAGTTGGAATTTATATAGAATTAAATAAACGTCTGCGATGAATATTGTGCGGCTAAAACGAATCACAAGAGAGCATAATTATGAGTTGCAAAAAGGTCAGAATAGAAGGCAGGCATGTCTAGGGCAAGGTTATAAAATTTATTGGAAAGCAAAAGCCAGGGTAGTGCTCCAAATATCGAAGCAACGACAATGCGCAACAATTAAATAAAATTACGGTAATTAATTACTACCTCTAATAATTTAATTCTAAATAAAACAATTAAAATACATAATCCTATATTTCGGACATGTGTTCGTCTAGTGGGCTTCTAGGTCAAGTCTACTAGCTCAAACATTAATGAACACTGTAAATATATAAATACACATCTCATGTAATTATTTAAATTAAATATACTTATCATACAATTATTTAAAATAACTACCACAATATTAAATATTTATAAAAGTCGAAAATACCCCTATTTTTGGAATGTGGTAGTGACAAGGATGCATCGGGTATCAATATTCTTATTGCTTTACTTCTTGCACACTTAATTTTAAATAATCTATTATTAATTATTTGTGCTTGATTTATTAGCTTGACCATGTTCACCCCCTCTAGGGTTCCTATACTATGATTGGCACTTACCACGGGACGATGCGTTGCTTACCAATTTGTTCGTTGAAGCTTTGTCGGGGGTCGCTTATGAATGGTTTTGTAGTCTCCCAGAAAATTGTATCTCATCCTTCGACGACCTTCAGAACCTTTTCCTTGGCAGATTCTATGATGGGGAACTAGACATGACAATGTCCTCTCTTATGGATATCAAGCAAAGGAAAAAAGAGTCTACATGGGACTACATAGAATGCTTTCGACAGGCTGTGCTGAGATTACCCCAGGGTACTCCTAAGACTGTGTTGATGGATACGTGCAGAAAGAACCTACAACTGGCAGTGAGGCTCTGGACAGGTACTGGGTAGTTCGAGGATTGGACGATATTTATCATAAGCACCGACACTGCAGAGAGCAATGCAAAGGATGCCCATGTGTTGGGAATACAAGTTCCCACCAGTGATAATAGGGGAAAGAATTCTAACAAAAATAAAAATAATGGCTATGACGGTAAATAAAAGCAGGCCCTGATCGTTAACGTGTACAAAGGTTCATCTACACCTGCTCAAAAGATGGTAGAGGCACCTAAGTTGAACGAAACTTACTCCTTCGATGATAAAAATATCATTGAGATCTTTAATGTACTGATGAAGGGCAATACATTTTGGCTACCCGACATCATACGTCTTGACGAGGCAAATAAGGTCGATGACCCCAAGTACTGTTGATACATCTACCACCCAACACGAGACTGCTACGTGTTGAAGAGAGATATATAATGGCTGATCGATTCCAAATCCCTCACCTTAGACTTTGAGGACAAGACGGTTGCTGCAAACATCGTATTTCTCCAGTTTGATGACTTTCCAGCGATGGAGGCCCAAGATGGTGTTGTCCCGATCCCAAAGGAAATAATGGAGGTCATTAACCTCCCTCCGGCTCATAATCAAGCAACCGGACTGGTACCTCTTACTACGTAGTGAGGCGAATTCATATGGGTTCAATCCGATATTGCCCAAGACTTGACGCAGAAAGTAGAACCTTCCACCGCCATGTCTAAAGGAAAGAGGCCCAAATCTTGCCACATGGTTGTTGTCACGCCCCGATTTCGGCTAATCGATAATCGTCCCCCGGGCGTGATGCCGTGCACGCGTAGGGCGCGCGTGCACAAGGCCTTAGGCATAAGGATATTCTTTAGAACAATGCAACAGAGTAGACATATAAGATAACACAAGGTTGAGGCATAGAAAAGTTTCTCTTTTATTTATAATGAACATCTTTTTACATCGCTTGACTCAAAAGTATAAAATGCCCCACGGGCTTACAAACTTGGACGCAAAATGAGATAGCCGATCCATACATTATGTCCCTTTACATAGATTCAAAATCTCAAAACCACCTTGGGTGCGAGTAAGCACCATCGCCTTAGCGATATTCAGCAACGGAGAGAGAGTGAAAGGCTTCTAGCTTGAGCCTCCAAAAGTCTTGGCCACGAACCGCCAAGGATCCCAAAAGTTCGGAGAGAACTTCAGCTCCTCGCCGCGTTGCCTTGCGCCGGGGAACCTGCTACAACGAGGGTCAGTACTTCGGAAAGTACTGGTGAAGGCTAGCTGCTCAACTTTACCAAGCTCATGAGATGAGATCTAATGAGTATGCTACAATTATGTTCTTAGGTGGGTTTCTATTCTTGCCTAGTTCAGATTTCATTTAGCAGGTATGCAAGAACAAAATAACATAACTTCACATGCCACCGTTCGGTGACTTTACCTGTACCGTCTGAACCACCTGTACAACTTACCATAGCCTTCCCTGTCACGAAGACATAGTTAGTCTGCACAGTTTAAATATACACTATATCTTTCTTTGTTGTCTACCAGCCATCATGGGTTTAGTCTGGGCTGGCGGCGACGCTTGCAGCGCGGGTAGCTAGTCCCGCTACAATTCCCCGCTCCCAGGACTAAGAAAGTAGATTCCGCCCGGGTCGAAACGGCCCAGTGCCCCGGTAACCGCTCGCAGGAACCTGGATCCCTTGTGCACAAGAATTTCCATGACCATTTCTATGAACTCTACTTCACAGATTTACTTACCAGCGATTTAAAGAACATCATGTATGAAACTGCTTTACTGTACTATCACAATCAACCAACAGTTATATGAAATAACATGCAGCAGTTTATAGAAGAACACTTTGAACTATCAATAGATACCAACCCATTAAACACCCAACGAACATGCATGCATCAATGAATTTATGCAAGGTTTGTATGACAAGCAATGGGTGTTCCAAGCCTACTTTTTATCTTATCTTGTTATCCAACTTGTTACTTAATTGGTATCGTTTGATTGAATGCCCAACTGAGTCAGTTTTATTATGAACGGAGCCCTTGGAAAGAAGGTGCTTATCGAAATAGAGCCACTCACAAGTTTGTTGAATAGGAAGAAGAAGGAGAGGTCTCTAAGACTCCGCTCGCGCGTCGTCTACACGATCACCTGCACGCACCAACGGATGATCAATACCTCCTGCTTCGGTCTCCAAGGCTTGATAGGAAATGCGAAATCCTAAGAACGAAAGCAACGAAATCCATTGAAACCGTTCAAGAAAACGTAAGTCATAAAACCAACAAGAAAGCATCCAAGCGGCACGAAAACGAACAAGAAACCAACGCAACGGAAAGGCCCCTCTCGACTCTGCCGCCGAGTCCATCCTCGAGGCACAATCCATTATATATGGGACCTGATTCCGAAGAAACCAATCCATAACGAGGAAAGGATCTTAATTCAATCTGTCCCGTTCGGACGGTCGTAAGTATTTCTTGGCCGCGCTCCCCGAATAGGAGGAACGGGGCATTACATCATAACCATCCAAAAGAAAGTTTCGTCCTGAAACTTAGGAATAGAACCTACCACTAAGGAATAATGAGGGGAACCTTTCCCTCATATTAGCTTCAAGTTCCCAGGTCGACTCCTCGACCGAGTGGTTCCGCCACAGGACGCGCACTAGCGAGACGGTTCGGTTCCGCAACTGCTTCTCTTTACGATCCAAAACTTGGACAGGCTCCACCGCGTACGACAAGTCCGCTTGCAGATTCAACTGCCCCAAGTCGACTATGTGGTTCGGGTCGTGTATAAACTTTCTCAGCTGAGAAACGTGAAAAATATCGTGTACCTCTAATAGGGCAGGCGGCAAAACAACTTGATAGGCGACTGGAGTAACCCGTTTGAGGACTTCAAACGGTCCAACAAATCTCGGACTTAGCTTTCCTTTTACTCCGAATCGCATGACTCCGCGCATAGGCGAGACTTTCAAGAACACATGGTCCCCTTCAAGGAATTCAAGGGGGCGACGTCGAGCATCGGCATAACTCTTTTGTCGGCTTTGTGCTGTCTTCAACCGTTCACGAATCAACCGAACCTTTTGTACGGTTTGTTCAACCAGCTCTGGCCCAAGGATTTGCCGTTCTCCGACTTTGTCCCAGCAGATTGGTGACCTACACTTCCGCCCATACAAAGCCTCGTACGGAGCCATCTCGATGCTGGACTGATAACTGTTGTTGTATGCAAATTCGGCCAGCGGCAGGTAGACGTTCCAACTTGACTTCGAATCGATCACGTAGAGGCGCAATATGTCTTCTAGTATCTGATTCACTCGTTCCGTCTGACCATCGGTTTGTGGATGATAGGCTGAGCTAAACTTCAACTTGGTCCCCATCGCCAGCTGAAGGCTATCCCAGAAATGCGAGATGAATCGCCCGTCCCGATCTGATACTATAGAAATTGGCACTCCGTGCAGCCGGACTATCTCGTCAAGGTAGGTCTGGGCGAGGCGATCGGCGCTCCAAGTACTTTTGATGGCAATAAAGTGTGCAGACTTGGTTAACCGGTCGACGATAACCCAGATTGCGTCGTTCCCCCGTTGCGTCCTTGGCAGGCCAACAATAAAATCCATGCAGATGTGCTCCCACTTCCATTCCGGGATATCAAGATTTTGCATCTCCCCGCCCGGCCTCTGATGCTCTGCTTTCACCCTTTGACAAGTTATGCATTGGGACACAAAGAGTGCAACATCTTTCTTCATGCCGTGCCACCAGAAGGTCGTTCGGAGGTTCTTATACATCTTCGTGCTCCTGGGATGGATTATATAGGCTGCGTAATGAGCTTCCGCAAGGATCTCCTTTCTAAGTTCTGAATTATCGGAGACGCATAGCCTTCCTCTCACCCGCAACGCTCTATTTTCATCTACTGCAAAGTCCTTCGCCTTCTCCGCTAGAATCTGCTCGTGCATCTTCCTTAGGAAAGGGTCATCTTTCTGAGTAGATGTGACCCGCTCTATTAGGTTGGGTACGAATCGCATCTGAGCGACCCGCGCGCCACGATATCGAATTCGGAGTTCGATGCCCATTTCTTCTAAGTCCCTTCATAACCTGCGATCGACTGACAGAGATCCAACGAAGATCCGACTCAAAGCATCCGCTACAACGTTCCCTTTTCCAGGCGTATAGTCTATCGTCAAGTCGTAATCTTTTATCAATTCTAGCCAACGGCGCTGACGAAGGTTGAGGTCTGTCTGGGTGAATAGGTACTTTAAGCTCTTGTGATCGGTATAAATCCGGCAAGGCACTCCATAAAGGTAGTGTCGCCACAATTTCAGGCCAAAGACAATTGCCGCTAATTCCAGGTCGTGTGTAGGATAATTTTTCTCGTGCTTCTTTAGCTGCCTGGAGGCATAGGCTATCACTCGATCTCGCTGCATAAGTACACACCCCAAACCTTGTCCGGACGCGTCGCTAAATATTTGGAATCCCGAGATCTCGTCTGGTAGTGCAAGTAACGGGGCAGAGGTGAGGCGATGCTTTAACTCTTTAAACGAAGCTTCGCAGTCGGCGGACCACTCAAATGCGACTCCCTTTTGTGTGAGGCGAGTCAGAGGTAGTGCAAGTTTGGAAAAATCCTTCACGAACCGTCTGTAGTAGCCCGCTAGCCCGAGGAAGCTTCGAATCTCGCTAACGGATACAGGTCGCTTCCACTCGACAATGGCCTCCACCTTCTTCCGATCGACTGAGATGCCTCCCGCAGAAATGATGTGCCCGAGGAAAGATACACTACTTAGCCAGAATTCACACTTACTCAGCTTAGCATATAGCTGGTTGTCCCAAAGAGTTTGTAGCACGGTCCGCAAGTGCTCTGCATGTTCTTCCTCATTCTTCGAATACACCAAGATATCATCGATGAATACTACTACAAACTTATCGAGGTAGGGCCGGAACACAAGGTTCATTAAACTCATAAAGGCAGCGGGTGCATTGGTTAGTCCGAACGGCATCACCAGGAACTCATAATGGCCATAGCGAGTTCAAAAAGCTGACTTTGGCACATCGTCTGGCTTGATCTTTAGTTGGTGATAGCCCGAACGGAGGTCGATTTTAGAGAATACTTTGGCAGCTTGCAACTGATCGAAAAGATCATCTATTCTTGGAAGAGGATACTGGTTACGAATGGTTGCTTTATTCAATTCTCGATAGTCGATGCAGAGCCGCAACGAGCCATCCTTTTTCTTTACGAATAGTACTGGCGCACCCCACGGAGATACACTAGGCCGAATGTATCCTCGATCTAGCAAGTCTTGCAACTCTACTTTAAGCTCCTTCAATTCTGCCGGGGCCATTCGATACGGCGTCTTGGAAATTGGTCGAGTCTCTGGGAATGTGTCTATAGTAAACTCTGTCTCTCGATCGGGCGGCATGCCTGGCAACTCGTCGGGGAACACATCAGGAAAATCCGCCACAACGGGAATAGACTCAACGTTTGCGCAATCTTGCCGAGTGTCTCGAACGGACGCTAAGTACCCTTCGCAGCCGGAGTGAATCATCCGTCGAGCAGACATTGCTGAGATCACCATGCAGGCATTCGACGCTTTCGACTCAGGACTGCACGTGAAGCAAAACTCGATCTCGCCGGGCAAACGAAATATGACTTCCTTTTTCGCACAGTCGATTGTAGCTGAACAAGCGCCGAGCCAATCCATTCCCAGAATAAGATCGTAGTCCCTTATGTCTAGAACTATCGCATCTAATGACAATCTCCGTCCCCCGATACAAATGTTACCTTCACGACAGACTAAGCGAGCCGATAAATCTACGCCCGAAGGAGTACTAACACTTAGGTTTAAGCCTAGCGGTGTCATAGGGAATGTGTGTTCGGCGGCAAAATCTGCCGAAATGAAGCTATGTGTTGCACCAGAATCAAACAATACTCGAGCAGGTACATTATTAAAAAGTAATATACCTGACACCGTCGTGTTCGATGCAAGTGCCTCGTCCCGAGTCAAAGCATAAACTCGGCCCTGAGCGTTTGGCGATGCTTGGTTCGCTCGTTGAGTTTGCCCCTGACCCTGAGCTGAGTCATTATTCTGCTGCGGACGGTGTGAAGATGGATCGTTGGAACGGGTTGGACAATTACGAGCAATGTGGCCCACCTTGCCACACTTGAAACATCCTCCTTTGCCCGCACGACATTCGCTGATGTGGTGTCCTGGCTTGCGGCAGTAGGCACAATTTTGTCCTTGCCTCTTTCCTTGATTCGAGTCTTGGGAGCCGCCGTTGTTGTTGTGGCGCTTATGTGCGTTGTTTCCTCCTGTGTTGGCAGGACGCTTGTGATTGTGATTTTGCACAGCGCCGGTGCTAACTGGAGGATACTGCGACTCTAGGGACAGTGCATGATTCAAGGACTCCCGCATGGTACGATATTGAGTCACTACGACGTGAGCACGGATAGAAGGTCGTAGTCCGAGCTCGAACTTTCGTGCACGACTTTCGGCATCGACGAGCTGAGACTTGGCAAACTTTGCAAGTCGGTTGAACTCTGAAGCGTATTGACGCACCGTCATGTCCCCCTGCTTCAGTAGCGCAAACTCGTCTTCCTTTTCGCGATGGACGGCGGGTGGAAGGTATTCCTCCACGAAGGCCTTGCGAAACACGGACCAGGAGATAGCCGTTGTGCCACCTTCACTCAAAATAGCTTGCTTGTGCACATCCCACCAGTCATGTGCATTTTGTCGGAGCTGAAGCTGGAAACACGCCACTTTCTTGGTCTCGTCTAGGCACAGCGCTTCGAAGTGGTCCTCCAACTCGACCAGCCAGTCCATCGCTAAGGAAGGGTCCTCGGTGCCTTTAAACGTAGCACGGCACATCTTCTTAAATTCAGATATCGACATGATTGACCCATTCTCGCCTGAGGGTAAGGTACCCTGGGAATTCTGCGGTCCGGTGGCTTCAGCAACTATTGGCACGGTTGCGGGGGCGGATGCAGAATGATTGTTGGCGACCATATTCGTCACCATTGTTTGCAGACTATTCATCTGCTTTTGCTGTGTATCCGCCTGAAGTCGCTGCGCCACGAATTGAGCTTCAATCCGTGACTCGAACTGACTCTGCCGTAGTTCAGCTTGTTTCTGCTGCGTCTCCATCAAACGCATCATTCGCTCGAACGGATCGGCAGAGGGTGCGGCAGCTGGACTCCCAGAGCTGCCCGAGGTGCCTGAACTACTCGCTTGCACTTGCGCCACCATCTGCGCTTGTGCACCAGGCTCGGAAGTCGTTCCTTGAAAGGAAAGTAACTTGTATTAGTCTCAAGGTATATTATGGACTCACTGTATGGAACGTATCTCATTTTGGCCAAGCGATTTCAAGGGTCTACTCGGAAGGAACAAGGTCCTCTTTAGAAACTTTCTTTGTGAGATCAAAGGATCTGAAGCATTCTCTGATACCAATATGTCACGCCCCGATTTCGGCTAATCGATAATCGTCCCCCGGGCGTGATGCCGTGCACGCGTAGGGCGCGCGTGCATAAGGCCTTAGGCATAAGGATATTCTTTAGAACAATGCAACAGAGTAGACATATAAGATAACACAAGGTTGAGGCATAGAAAAGTTTCTCTTTTATTTATAATGAACATCTTTTTACATCGCTTGACTCAAAAGTATAAAATGCCCCACGGGCTTACAAACTTGGACACAAAATGAGATAGCCGATCCATATATTATGTCCCTTTACATAGATTCAAAATCTCAAAACCACCTTGGGTGCGAGTAAGCACCATCGCCTTAGCGATATTCAGCAACGGAGAGAGAGTGAAAGGCTTCTAGCTTGAGCCTCCAAAAGTCTTGGCCACGAACCGCCAAGGATCCCAAAAGTTCGGAGAGAACTTCAGCTCCTCGCCGCGTTGTCTTGCGCCGGGGAACCTGCTACAACGAGGGTCAGTACTTCGGAAAGTACTGGTGAAGGCTAGCTGCTCAACTTTACCAAGCTCATGAGATGAGATCTAATGAGTATGCTACAATTATGTTCTTAGGTGGGTTTCTATTCTTGCCTAGTTCAGATTTCATTTAGCAGGTATGCAAGAACAAAATAACATAACTTCACATGCCACCGTTCGGTGACTTTACCTGTACCGTCTGAACCACCTGTACAACTTACCATAGCCTTCCCTGTCACGAAGACATAGTTAGTCTGCACAGTTTAAATATACACTATATCTTTCTTTGTTGTCTACCAGCCATCATGGGTTTAGTCTGGGCTGGCGGCGACGCTTGCAGCGCGGGTAGCTAGCCCCGCTACAATTCCCCGCTCCCAGGACTAAGAAAGTAGATTCCGCCCGGGTCGAAACGGCCCGGTGCCCCGGTAACCGCTCGCAGGAACCTGGATCCCTTGTGCACAAGAATTTCCATGACCATTTCTATGAACTCTACTTCACAGATTTACTTACCAGCGATTTAAAGAACATCATGTATGAAACTGCTTTACTGTACTATCACAATCAACCAACAGTTATATGAAATAACATGCAGCAGTTTATAGAAGAACACTTTGAACTATCAATAGATACCAACCCATTAAACACCCAACGAACATGCATGCATCAATGAATTTATGCAAGGTTTGTATGACAAGCAATGGGTGTTCCAAGCCTACTTCTTATCTTATCTTGTTATCCAACTTGTTACTTAATTGGTATCGTTTGATTGAATGCCCAACTGAGTCAGTTTTATTATGAACGGAGCCCTTGGAAAGAAGGTGCTTATCGAAATAGAGCCACTCACAAGTTTGTTGAATAGGAAGAAGAAGGAGAGGTCTCTAAGACTCCGCTCGCTCGTCGTCTATACGATCACCTGCACGCACCAACGGATGATCAATACCTCCTGCTTCGGTCTCCAAGGCTCGATACGAAATGCAAAATCCTAAGAACGAAAGCAACGAAATCCATTGAAACCGTTCAAGAAAACGCAAGTCATAAAACCAACAAGAAAGTATCCAAGCGGCACGAAAACGGACAAGAAACCAACGCAACGGAAAGGCCCCTCTCGACTCTGCCGCCGAGTCCATCCTCGAGGCACAATCCATTGTATATGGGACCTGATTCCGAAGAAACCAATCCATAACGAGGAAAGGATCTTAATTCAATCTGTCCCGTTCGGACGGTCGTAAGTATTTCTTGGCCGCGCTCCCCGAATAGGGGGAACGGGGCATTACAGTTGTTGGCCCAAATACTTCCACATGGTTTAGTTACTATCAAAATTAAGTTGACTGAGACCTCACGGTCCTAAAATGGTCTCTCCCTCAACCGAAGAAGCCTTGGCAGGAGTGATTAGGTTGGGGTCATGCATACTTACATGACTATGATACGGTTTCTAAGGACAATGCACCTCCAACCGCTGTACCCACTGCTCCAGGGGCATCTCAGCCAGGTCTGTCCCAACCTCCTTCAATGGACATACAAAAACGGAAATATGTTCATTTTGACAGACCTCTGAGAAAGGATGCAGCACCAGGGCTGGACAAGCCCTACAACTTTGATATATTGGCACAACTTGCCAATACACTAAAAAAATTGTCACTATCGAGCTCATTTGTCTCTTCAAAGAGACCCGCAACACTCTGAGTGAGACATTGCAGAACACTGACTCCTACTTGGCCCAGGTCCAGCCACTAGCCGAGAATCCTACTGTATGTCCCCACTACAACAAATATGATGGAGTCCTTCTCGAATATCATATTCTCACACCAGGACATGTTATTGAAGAGAAACCGATATGATCGCCCCCTTTACTATAAGGGATATATCGGGGCCATCATGGTATACCAGATGCACATCGACCCGGGGTCAACTCTTAGTATCATCCCACGAAGTCTACTCCAGATCTTGGGAATTTTTATACACCGGTTGGCAGCGACTAATACAACCATCAGTGGCTTCAACGCTGGGCAAAATCCAACTAAAGTGTCAGATAGGCAATCTTTGAACGGAGGTGACCAGCTATGTCATTGATATTGATGTATCCTATAACGTCCTGCTAGGACATCCTTGGATACATGAATATATTATCGTACCCTTGACCCTGCATCAATGTCTCAAATATTTTGATAGCAAAGGAGTTGTCATGACAGAATTTGCTGATGTAGATCCTTTTAAAGGGATCGAGGCTTACTACTCCAACTCAGTCTTGTACAAACGGACCCACTTGGAGGAAATAGATAACGATGTTGATGATAAAGAAGAAGAAGCCGATCACGCACCGGACGAACCCCTAAAGGTCTATATCAAAAGTCGTGCTACTGACACACCCGCCCCTCTGATGGTCAAGCTCTACAAAAAGTCTCAAGAACACACTGTGGTCAGCCAGGGAAGACCAAGATGGCCCCCAAGGGAGGAGCTTCCCGTTACGAAGGTCTCCGAACCCTTTGTGGTAAAACTGCACAAGAGGCCTCTGAAACCATCACTAACACTGGAGGCAGATCCTAAAGGGGATGAGCTAGAAGGATATGTAGCTTCCTATGTTAATGTTCCTTCCTTGGATGATGTAATCCATGTTGAAAAGATACCTTACTTTCTTAATAAATGACTATCTTTGAATTATTTCGATGTTATACATTTGAGTATAATGCATTCCTTAGAATACGGTCTAGGGTTACAACCGCACACACAAGTGATTACCACTTACGCAGTGAATCGAATTCTCCTAAGTCAAGGCTCATATTTTATAGTTCCAGTAAGGAAGAGAGGAGACAATATAATGCCCCGCTCCGTACCGGTATTATATATCAAGGTGAGTGGGCAGAACTTCGTTCTCTGATTCTTGCACGTCTTAATAATAATATGAGTTTTTGCTTACAATGTTTTCATAAGAGAATGATAGAACCTGCCTTGTATGTTAATGAACGAACTCACCTAGCTTGTCTTTGAAATGATAAGTCTGCTTAAACGAGAATCCTGAAACGCTTGTCTAAGAGTGCATGAACATGTTCACTATCGTTTATGCTTCGAGAGAACCATATTGTGCCTGAATGTGTTCAGGTGATAAGTCGGATTGCCCCGCAATAACGATAACTGTTCTGATGGTTTGTCTCGTCTGCATACTAGAGTTTATTTGGTAGTGTTCTATGCATTCGTATACGGTCGGACAATGGCTATTGGTGGAGAGCTGAACTGTATGCGTCATTAGCCACCATGGGTCACAGTTGTCATTAGCATCAGATGAAAGAGTTATTGGTATGCTTTACAACCAACTGCTTATCTTGAGATACTCGGGGACTGCCCTGCATATAAGCTAAGATTATTGTGTTGTCTTGGATAGATGGACTGCCCCTAAGATGTGCATGTGTGTCTAGCTATGCATTTGTCCCTCGAGTCTCACGAGACACGCTGCACACACCCTGAAACAGAACATCGGCTTGTCTTTCTTGCTTATTGCATATGAAACTCTGTTTTTAAAGAATGTTTTCATAAACCAAGTAATATGACTCTGCTATGAACTGCATAAAATGAAAATAGGTAAAACTAGAAAGATCACTAGTAATATAATATTTTACAACATGATTACTTAGTGTTGGTTTTAGTGAATGCTTGTTTCTGTTCAGTTATTTATTCTCACCAGTACTTATAAAAGTGCTGACCCACCAAAAGTATACTTGCTTGCAGGTACTAGATCGTTTGAGGGAGCGATAGGCGTGCCTCAGTCCCTAAGACCTAGAATCCTGGTTTCGTTTGTGCCCCGAGATATTATCGTATAAGGGGGCATATTTTATGGAACGAATGCCTTTGCTAAGAGAATACAAGTCCATCGATTGTCCCAAATACTCAGTTGGCTAAATGCATTGCATTGCAACAAGTCCCTTTCCGCTGCTTACTCGATTGATGCGATGATAGCCAACCACAACTGAAATGATAAAGCCTTGTGCGGGCGCAACCCCAGGCCCATACGGTATCACGTCCCGAACGGGCCATTCCCTTTCTCGCACCCGCGGGACAGGCACGGTAATTCGCGTTCGGTGCGCCGAGGCCCGGTGATTCACGTCCGATGCAATCCGGCTATGGGGGCGAGCGAGGCAGCTGCGGGCCGGGGGCGTGACAGACAAACCCATCATCTTCAACAAAGTGGAAGGCCGTCGAGCCTTCCTACCGGGCGAGCCGAAGCCCGAGTACGGTAGAGTAAAAATCTACCGTTATAGCTTTCAAGCCAAAGACATTATCCGAAAGATGGGTTAAAATTTAAAGAGTGACTAAGGCCTAAACTATGGCAAGGGACGATGCCTGCCGCCGTGTTAGTTTTCTCCCTAAGATAAGAACGAGATGTACTATCAGCAAATCGATAATGGTTTAGGGTACGCTATACCTCCTACAATGCCCGACGTCTCGGAAGAAGAGGATTCGTTGTAATCTCACTCTTTGTAGTCTTCCGCTTGGGACTCTGACACAAGTATCGGGAGTATATTCTAGCAAGCATTGTATATCAATATGGTGTCATCGCACGCTGAGAAAGATGACGAACACCCTATCGAGCTCTTCGAAATAGAACCATGGGCTCAACAGCTGGATTCAAAGTTGGAGTTATGCTTCGAACAACGAGAACCACCTACCAAAGATGAGGTCTTACAAGTTGATCTGGGCAATGACTCAGCTCCTAAGCCCATCCTTATCAACATGAACCTCTCTACAAATGACCATGAATCTCTTATCCATCTGGTAATGGAGTATATAAACGTCTTTGCATGGAGTTACAAAGATATACCTAGATTGGACCACATATTGCAGTGCACAAGCATAACATATTGCTGAATGCTAAGCTAATGAAGCAACAACAATGACGATTCCGTCCAGACTTCATGACCGACATCGAAGCTAAAGTGAATAAGCTAATAGCAAGCGACTCTATTCGTAAGAAGCAACATCCAGGTTGGGTAGCCAACATTATTCCTATCATCAAGAAGAACGATAAAATCCAAGTTGTATAGACTTCCTTAATTTAAATGTAGCTTGCCCAAAGGACTAATTCCACCCCCGATCATATACATAATGGTTGACAATACTTATAGTTTCGAGTGTATGTACTTCATGGAAGGGTTCTTGGTCTACAATCAGATCAAGATATTTCTAGACGACGAGAAGAACATATCCTTCCGAACACCAACAGGGGCATATTGTTATATAGTAATGCCCTTTGGTCTGAAAAATGCAGGTACGACATACTAGTAAGCTATGAACATAATCTTTCGTGAACATCTCTACAAGACAATCGAGTGCTAAGTCGATGACATTGCTGTCAAGAGCCGTTTCTAGGATGACCACCTCCATGAACTGAAGGTAGTGTTCGACTTAATGCGATCGCACCAACTGAAGATGAACCCCACCAAGTCTTTTCTGGAATTCTCCAGTAGCAAGTTATTAGGTTTTATCATAACTTCGAAGGGTATTCACATAGGCCCCAAGAAGACCAAGGCTATCCTTGATATTCACCCTCCGAAGAACCTTCGAGAGCTTCATGGTCTACAAGGAAGGCTGGCATACATTAGGAGGTTCATAGCCAACCTCTTTGGGTGATGCCAATCCTTTACTCAACTTATGAAAACGAGAGTCTCATTCGTCTAGACCGAAGAATACCATGGAGCCTTCGACGATATTAAGAAATACCTCACGAAGCCCCAGTGTTAGTGGCTTCGATCATGGAAAAACCTTTTCTACTATATATGCGAGCGATTTATCATTCTCTTGGTGCTCTGCTAGCCCAGAAGAGTGATCCAGGTCATGACCGGGCCATTTATTACCTCAGTAGAATGATGGTCAGTGTTGAGTACATGTACAACCCCGTCGAGAAGGAGTACCACGCTCTGGTCTTCGCTATCCAAAAGACCCATTATTATGTAGATGGTTAAACAATTCATGTGATTTCTTGAGTTAACCCCTTCAGAGTCCTCAAGACTAAGCCCGGGGCACTTAACTCCTGCTTGGCCATATGGATAATAATGTTGTCACTATATGACATGGTATTTGTCCCACAGTGGGCGATCAAGGGCCAAGAATTGTCTGACTTCCTGGCAACTCATCCTATGCCAGAGACATCGAAGCTCTATAATGACATTTCAGACGAGGTGTTAGAGTCTAACACGACAACGGGAGAGGCCATTTGGCAAATATTCTTCGACGGTACTTCGAGAACAAGGCCCAATGATGATATTATTGCTGGAGTGGGGGTAGTATTAATCTCTCTCGATAACATGGTCATTACCGAGCTTATTCCCTTATGGTGCCTTATTCTAATAATATAGCAAAATATAATTCTCTCATTATTGGGCTCCAATTGCCTAAATAATTGGACGTGTACTACCTAGAGGCCTACGGTGATTTCAAGCTGATAGTCAGTCAGATCCGAGGCGAGTATAAAGTCCGACACGAGGACTTATTTCCTTACTACCAAGATACGATCGAAATAATCTCGACCTTCACCGAATTCTTTATAGAGCACATACTACGGCTATAAAATATTAAGGCAGACACTCTGGTCGGTCTCACATCTTATTTGGAAGTCCCTATTAAAACCAAATAATCGGTCAAAGTGATTGGACGAGAACTGGTCTGTCCTAGAAAAAACCTATGCATGTGTCTGAGCTACTTTGTAGGAATAGACATTAACATCAAAGGCTGGAGGCTCCTTTTTATAGACTATGTAGTCTATGGAATCTTTCCAGACGATCCGAAGGAAGCCATTTCCGTTAGAAGACATTCCCTTTCGATTTTATTATATTCTATCTACTAAGATGTTATATCGTCGTTCATATGACAGGATCCTGCTACGATGCCTATCGGATATGAAGGCAAAATAAGTACTTTGTGAAGCTCACAATGGTGTTTGCGGTGCACACCAACCCGATCCTAAGCTACATGATCGTCTCTGACGTATAGATTATTATTGGTCGACAATGGTAGAAGATGTCGCCGACTATGCATAAAAATACAGGTATGTCAAATCCAAGCAGATTACTTCCACCAACCTTCAGAATTATTGTACCAGACCGTGGTGTCTTGGCTGTTTGAAGCGTGGGGAATGGACATCATTGGACCGATTAGCCCACCGTCATCGAAAGGGCACCAGTTCATCCTCGCCATAACTGTCACGATCCACACCCGAGATAGGGGCACGAATACGTGGGTACATCCTGCCTACGTTGCAACATCGACGATAGAACACTGTCTAGGTCATCAATATCTAGATATCAATCATACTAATACAACTAGTTCAATTATGTAATCAATCAAAATAATCTAAAGGAAGAATGAATAAGAAAGATAAACTAAATAATATTCTAAAGGAATAAAACTAGACATGATATGGAATACGAAGCATAGCCTAGATCTCTACAGTTGTCATCTCATGTCCACAGTGTAAGAGCAGTAATGTCTATAATATCACTTTGAAATTTGGAATGAAGAGCACAACAATCACTGAAAAATATTATCTAGTCAAGATTGGTGCGAAGCACACCTCTAACAGCAGTTCCAAATAAATAATAAACACTATAAAATAGTAAATAGTAAAAAATACTGGATATAAAATAAAAATAGGGAACAAAGATAGGAACTAATAAATGGAAATATAGAATATAAATTAGCAGATAATATAATATCATATATAGGGAATCAGGAATGAGAAAACTGCACTAAGTGTGTGAATACTAGCTTCGACAAGTGATCGACTTGGGAAAATGAACAGAAATTATGGCCTGGTTAATCATGCGTGAAGTATATGATTAACACTAATAGGTACTTGTACATGAATATATGTACATAAATGGCTACGATCGCATATCTAACTAACACTCTCCAACCCCTGACTGGTACAGTAGAACCAAACCATGATACGTCATAATCACAAGGTAGGCTAAAATACAAGCACATAAATATCATGCACAGGAATAACTTGCACATGGATAACATATACAGGGATAAGTTGCACAGGGGTATCATGAACAAGAGTGGCACAAAAAGGAAAATCTCATAACGAGAATCCATAATATACCAATCCGTGTACCAACGTATCAGGAATCAAGTAAAACTATACTAGATATATGTAACATAGATGCTACCATATATCAAAAACTGTCAAAGAATGTACTTGCCTGAGGTCCGAAGTAATGAATATCAAATAATGTCTAAACTAGAGTCCAAGTGACCTATATATGATGTATCAAGGTTAAATAGTATTTTAAAGTCAATAA
Organism: Iris macrosiphon; assembly: GCA_036927795.1. Lineage (NCBI taxonomy): Eukaryota > Viridiplantae > Streptophyta > Magnoliopsida > Asparagales > Iridaceae > Iris > Iris macrosiphon. The sequence continues at coordinate 74,326,204 of JAYESA010000020.1, forward strand.
TATATTTAATTAACTCAAAATTAGGTTTCTAGGTCAAAACTAGATTACAATAGTCAAACTAGGTCAAATCTAGGTCAATACAGTCTAACTAGGTCATTTTTTAGTTTCTAGGTTAATTTTACCTATTTATAAGGTTTATAAAGTTATTCGAGGTCTTAACAAGTTACTATTTGGTTTTTAGGTGCTAACTAGGTCAAACTAGTTAATACTAGGCTAATACTAGAGTTTTAGGCTATACTGATAAGTTACTAGTATAAATTACCCTAATATATGTTCCTACATATAATTTCTTGCAATATCTTGGCCTCTAGCTATTTACCTTATCCTGTATCACGGTATCTTAACTCGTATCACACATTTACCTAATACCTTAGTCCGTATCTCAAATACCTTAACTATTAGTGAATACCTTAGTTCTAGGGTCAATACCTTGGCTAAACTTGGTTTCTAGTCCATACTAGTCAATATCTTGCTAATATCCAAGTTTCTAGACTAGAATCTTAGTTGTATCACTAATACCTCAACTATGGGTCAATAGCTTGCTAATACTTGTTTTTAAAGTCATACTAGTTAGCTATAATATAATAATATTATATATACTATATAGGTATAATAATATATATAATAACTTAATCTAACACTTAATACCTAGCCAATACCTTAGTATTACCTCACTACCTAGCTATTACCTTAGTATTACCTCATATTAGTTCTAATATTTTGGTATCTTGGTATTCTAAATACCTTGATACATCCTAGGATACCATACTCTAATTTATCCTGACATAACCCACTTGTTTGTATATGGTACCATGGTACCACATTAGGTATCATATGATACCAACTCCCAAGATACTAACCCATGGCCATAATCTACACTTACCTTACATCCAAGATACTTACCCTACTCTTGGTACTTGATAACTTGATATTACCCATTACCTAGTTCTAATTTCCAATATCTTAGTATCTTGACGAATACCTTAATTTTTGTAGATACTTACCCAACTAACTCTAATACTAATACTTGATACCAAATATGATACTTACTCAAGCCCCAATATTCACTTACCCTCACTCATGATACTTGAATGTCATGATACCAATATCATCATGGTATCCAAGTATCACACTAATACATTGCCCCAAACTCTAATACCTTGACACATAACTTACGTATACTTGGCTCACTTGATAACCACTAACAATAACATGCATACTAACTAACACATATTACCTAACACTTATATATATATATATATATATATATATATATATATATATATATATATATATATATATATATATATATATATATGGCAACCTGTGATATCTATACTCACTTGCATATATATATATGGCAATCTATGATATCTACTGTCACTTGATATCCATACTACCTAGTCTCATAGGATATACAAAATGCCTATTTCTTATAGTCAGTTCTATACTTGTAACCAATACTATACCTATTAAACTTATTCACTAAATTCTAGGGTTAAAGTATGTTGTAGCTCTTCGTATTAGCTTTTCGAAACTTCAAACGGATTACATTTTCGTATATGGAAGCTCCCAGAATCGCAAAAATATTGAAACACGTTCATCTTTCAGACACCTAACACTCAAACAGTCTTACAGAAAGTTCTAAAATAAATTTGGCTAATTAATTTATATATTAAGAAATCTAACTTCGATACGGTTGTTTAAAAATAAAGGAGATTAATCGGAGCCCTGAGTTAGGAGTTATGACATTTATAAGTTGCTATGGCTGCTAAAAATAAGACTGAATACTATGACAAATTTATGCTATTTTGGACAAACGAACACATGTATACACCAAATTTACCAAATTTACCTATACGTATCATAACGTATCATGACAAAAACAACTTCACACCATCAAATAAACATCAATAGTCCTCATTAGGATACAATACACACACTCAATGGACACAATTGAGATTTTTCCAAATTGAGTCCCAAAATTATGACACCAACTTAGATCTACCAAATTGAGGGCTACTAGTGCCTAGATCTACCATTGAAAAGTTAATTCTAACCATGGAAAGATTCCTATATGACCAAGGTATGTTCCTAATAATAAATTTGATAAAATTGAGAGAATTATCTAGTATTTTGGTAGCCTCTTTGGAAAATTCTGAATTTAGACATTGAAGAGATGAGTCGGACACGATCTCCTAGTAAACTCCTCTTCTATGGATCTTCTTGTATTCTCCAATGCTTTAGACCTTTAAGATGGTGAGAATGAGTGGAATTGGAAGTTGATTGAGTAGAATTGGTAGGAAATTTGGTTTGCTTGGAAAAAAAAGAAGCTTTGGAAAAAATGAGGCTAATGAGTGAAATAAAATGAATGTATGAGCCATAAATTGAACTTATCTCTTATAGTAAGGTTTGGTCATACCAAATATCAAGTTTGCCCCTCTCCATTTATCATAAATGGAATCTAATTAACTAAAAGAAGAAATTTCTAAAACTAAGGGGAAAATTCTCTTCATGACAACTAAACTTAATTAATTTTAATTACTAAAGTCATGACTAACAATAATTAACACTAACTAATACTTATAAATTCTAATTAGCTAGCCACTAACTAACACTAATATAATTCTAGGCAATCACTACTATAAAATAATATATAAATATTTTAACAACATACAAAATTATAAAATTACCTATATGGTAGAATGTGGTAGTTACAATCCTACCCCCTTAAAAAAATTTATCCTCGAAATTTAATGATGGAATTACACACGAACTGAAAGGATAACTCATCGTCCAGAAGATAATCTTGTCTTCTTTCGTCTAAGTGGTTATAATTTATTCATCGTTATCCTGGCTATAGTCAAACCCTCATCTAACCATGGTCCAAAAAAGTCCTATCTACAATCATATAATATATAATTCTATTGAAAAAGAACATTCATATATGCATAGTTATGGTCTCTATCTTTCATGATATTGTAGCCTATTTAAAGGGTATACTACTCACTACACTAACTATATAGCACAAAATTACTAAAGCAACTATAAGGTACTAAGGAATCAATCAAATCAACAGATGGAAAAATGACAGAAAGAGAGAACATAACTTGCTAATCCATCACCTGTAGTGTCGGTCCCTCCACCGTCATCGCAAAAGCTTCACCCTGCTGGGGTGTCTCCCTCTACTAATGCTGGGCATTTACGGTGCCAGAGGTGGCCTAGCTAGACTCCTTACCTATCTCTAATACTTACTCTAGTTATTCACTAAACATCAATCTAACCAAAATACTTAATATCAAGGGTTATAATTTAATACTAATGATATACTATATTTTTAGGTCATGGACACACTTACCTCACTGGCATGTATTACTTATGATACTATACTAAGACTTCTAAGTTACTATCTATATGATACATATCCAAATTTCTGACACTATCTATCACATTGCACTAATTCCTATATGTAAGACTCATGGAATACTCTCCTACTAAGGTACTCATGGATCTCTTCTATATCTATTACAATAACCACTAGGTTACCTATATCTTGAATGCTTCTAATACTTTAGATGTTATGTATGCCATGCCCCAGTCCCAAAATACATAGGACTAGGAATACGTAACACGCCCAGCCGTATGTATACGAACTCCAATATATGGAAATCATATACACACGTACGCTGTAAATGAATATCCAATCCTCCAGTGGTAATATACTGTCACAACAAGTCACACACAATCTATATCTCATCCACAACACAAATAATAAGTAGAAATAAAGAGCTGAATAATATCTGAATAACCAAGATGAGTATCAAGTCTGGTAGTCGGGTGGAAACAAATCCACTACAAAACGACTATACTGAAGTAGCAACAAGGATCTCTAAATAGCGGTAATAGAATCACAAATACTCTGAGGGTAAGACCTCCTCAGTCTGGTAAGTAGCGTCAGGTCCAGGTCCGTACTCCTGCGAATACTCCTGCTCGTCTATATCTGGAAAGGGACCAGGTCCTCAGAGGGACGTAACAAGATACATAATAATATGCCAATAAAGTACTGAAAAGTAAACATCCAACGGGTCGCCTAACCGTCTAAGTGAATGCAGTTTGAGAACAACTTTCCACCAAGTGGGCTATCTGGCTAAAAATGGGATTAGCGTGACTCTCTCGGAGAATCAGGGGCCTCAAAGCATGTCGTCTTTTGAACGGCAGAGGCCGCCAATTGTAAATGGGGTCATCACCGCCCGTATCTCCAGTGGAGCTTCCGGGTTACAGAAGAAAAAAGTGCAAAGGAGCTCAAATGTCTTAATTGTTGTTCTCCCCACCCAATGCTCTAAACATGTCATATACATGACACAATAATACCTCTAGTAACTTCCAGGTCTACTAGCATGTAAAGTTTCTATTGGCAGTTATCCCTATCCATCGCACGACCTATACGTACTAGTGGCTAGCCGAGTACGCAAGTCCGTATCCTACATGTGACTCACACTCATGTAAGAATAGTGTTATGGCCAATAAAACATAAAATACCTCATAATAATGGGGTGGTCTCATAAAGTAGGTCCAATGGATATACATAATTAAAACAGGATACGACGACACCGTCGTTGCACCCAAGTTTTCTTGGACGCACAATTTATATAGCAGTTTAAAATAAATAAACTAAATAAGCAGAAATAAATTATGCATGCATCATATGGAATGTAAATACTAGTACAATGACAAGGTATACTTGCTGAGCAAAATTCTGTATAGTGCAAGTGTCCAGAATGGTGTTTATGTTTAGTGTAAGAAGTGGGGTTAGGTTTGGGAGATTTTGCAATATAAATAGAGATAAAAGGCGGTGGGGGGTAATTTTAGTGGTCGCAAAAGCCACTGCTGCTACTGTTTCTTTCTTTCTTTCTTTTTTTCTTTCTTTGGTTTTTGGTTTTGGTGGAGGAGAGTAGAAATAATAGTGTTAAAGGGGCAGTGGAATGAGAAGGCTCATACGCACGGAGAAGGGAAAGCAAAGTTGGTTTATGCTACTGCTGCTGTTGATATTTTGCTCCCCTAACGGATCTGGGTAGGGGCTACACGGGTAATGGGTTCAAGCGGGTAGGGTAGAGGCTAAGGGGCTAACGATTTTGGGTAGAGATCCAATAGGAATTTCTTTTCTAATTAATTATATCTATATATATACATATCTATACATAAAAAATTCTAAAAATTATATTGGTGCATACCATTATGCTAGTAACTGTCCAAAGGGTCTCCTACATGGAATAAATTAGAAAAAAATTATAATGGCTCCTTAAATCCCCTTGATGCAAAAATACCTCAAATAAAAATCTATCTCCTCTATTTAGCTCATAACTATTATAAATAAATAATTAATACGGTTTTTAGAATTAGGGGTTTTACATTCTACCCAACTTATAGAAATTTTGTCCTCGAAATTAAAACTAAGCCATGGTAGAAAGTCAATAATGGTAGGAGATATAAATTAACAAAGTAAATTTATACCTTGGTCTGTGAATAGGTTCGGAAAACGTTGGCGCATGTCGTCCTCACGCTCCTAAGTAGATTCTCCTGGCGCGCCATGCTTCCATGCCACACGGACTAAGGGAATAGACTGGTTCCTTAATACTTTCTCTCGACGATCAAGGATTCTCACGGGTTGCTCTTGATATGACAAGCTCGGCCCAATGGTGATCTCTGAATGGTCGAGAACATGACTGCTGTCTGCCATATATCGCTTGAGCTGCGACACATGGAATGCGTCATGTACTCCCTCAAGTGAAGTTAGTAGCGCAAGTCGATACGCCACTTCTCCCACTCTCTCTAGCACGTCAAATGTTCTAATATACCTTGGACTTAACTTGCAGCGCCCTTTGAATCGAATGGTGCCTCTGGTAGGTGATATCCTTAAGAAGATATGACCGCCCTCTTTAAACTCCAAGGGACGACGATGAAGGTCTGTCAATTGTTTCTGTCTGTCTTGCGCTCCTCGCAAGTGTCCTTGTATATTCTTAACTGTCTCAACGGTATTGACCACTAACTCTGGTCCCAGAATCTGACGTTCTCCCATGTTACTCCAACACACAGGAGACCTACACTTCTTTCCATACAATACTTCAAACAGAGCCATCTGAATGCTCGCCTGATAGCTATTGTTGTAAGCAAACTCTACAAGGTGTAGGTGGTCTTCCCATGATCCTCTAAAGTCTAACATACAAGCCCTCAACATATCTTCCAATGTCTGAATAGTATGCTCTGACTGCCCATCTGTCTGCTGGTGATAAGATGTACTAAACTTCAGACGAGTTCCAAGACTCTCTTGCATGCCCCTCCAAAAATGCGATGTAAAGCGCAAATCTCTGTCTGATACAATGCTGACTGGTACGCCGTGCAATCTCATGATCTGCCTCATATATAAGTCAGCCAAAGCTTCTGTAGATTGGCCAACTCTAAAAGACAAGAAATGGGCTGATTTGGTGAGTCAGTCCACTATTACCCATACTGCATCTCTTCCACTTGGACTCTTGGGAAAACCTGTGACGAAGTCCATAGTGATGTGCTCCCACTTCCACTCTAGAATCGGGAGTGGTTGCAATAATTTTGTTGTTCTCTGGTGCTCTGCCTTTACTTGCTGGCATACCAAACATTTAGTTATAAAGCGAGCTATTTCTCTTTTTATTCTATGCCACCAAAATTGCTGTCGTAAATCATGATACATCTTGGTGCCTCCAGGATGAATAGAATATATCGAACTATGAGCTTCTGTCATTAGCTTCTGTCGAATCTCTCCATTTGGAACATACAGACGATCACCATATTATAATATCCTGTCATCATGAATGTGCAGTCCTGTCTGCTCTCCAGCCTTTGTTCTTTCCTTTAATCTTCTGAATCTGGTGTCTGTAGGCAATGCTGCCTTGATTCTCTCTATAAGTGATGATTGTACTTGCAAGTTGGCTAATGTCCCATCTGTTCCGGGTAATATCACTTCAATGCCAAGACCTTGCAAGTCCTTCAATAATTCCCTCTGTGTCGTCAAGAAATAAGCTGCTGGCTTCCGACTTAACGCGTCTGCTACAACGTTAGTCTTGCCTGGGTGATAATGTAGCTCTATCTCAAAATCTTTCATCAACTCAAGCCATCGACGTTGCCTCATATTTAACTCCTTCTGCGTGAAGACATACTTGAGGCTTTTGTGGTTTGTATAGATTCCCACTCGTTTCCCATATAAGTAATGTCTCCATAGCTTCAGAGCAAATACGACGGCTACAAGTTCCAAGTCATGAGTTGGATAATTCTTCTTATGTACTCGTAACTGTCTAGATGCGTAAGGAATTACTTTGCCATGATGTATCAATACGCATCCCAAACCTTTTCCTGATGCGTCACTGTAGATCACATAGCCTCCTGATCCAGATGGAATAGTCAATACTAGTGTTGTAGTCAGTCGCTTCTTCAACTCCTCGAAAGCGGCTTGACACTCATTGGTCCATATGAACTCTTGATCTTTGTAAGTCATAGGTGTTTCTATCCTTGAGAAGTTTTCCATGAATCGTCGATAATATCCCGCAAGTCCAAGGAAACTTCTCACCTCCTCTGCTGATTTAGGAACAGGCAATGTCCTGACTGCCGAGATCTTTTCTGGATCAACAGAAATTCTATCTCTTGTAACAACAAGTCCAAGAAATAAGACTCTGTCCAAGAAAAACTCATATTTACTGAGCTTTGCATATAACTGCTCTCTCCTCAAGGTCTCTAGAACAATCCGCAGGTGCTTCTCGTGTTCCTCGTGGCTCTTTGAATAGACAAGTGTATCATCTATGAAGACGACCATGAACTGGTCCAAATACTGGTGGAAAACTCAATTTATTAAGTCCATAAAGATAGCTGGAGCATTGGTCAATCCAAATGGCATGACCAAAAACTCGTAGTGTCCATATCTTGTCCGAAATGCGGTCTTCGGGATGTCCTCCTTTCGTACTCGAGAGATAAATACGTAACACGCCCAGCCGTATGTATACGAACTCTAATATATGGAAATCATATACATACATACGCTGTATATGAATATCCAATCCACCAGTGGTAATATACTGTCACAACAAGTCACACACAATCTATATCTCATCCACAGCACAAATAATAAGTAGGAATAAAGAGCTGAATAATATCTGAATATCCAAGATGAGTATCAAGTCTGATAGTCGGGTGGAAACAAATCCACTACAAAACGACTATACTAAAGTAGCAACAAGGATCTCTAAACAGCGGCAATAGAATCACAGGTACTCCGAGGGTAAGACCTCCTCAGTCTGGTAAGTAGCGTCAGGTCCAGGTCCGTACTCCCACGGATACTCCTGCTCGTCTATATCTAGAAAGGGTCCAGATCCTCAGAGGGACGTATAAAGATACATAATAACATGCCAATAAAGTAATAAAAAGTAAACATCCAAAGGGTCGCCTAACCGTCTAAGTGAATGCAGTTTGAGAACAACTTTCCACCAAGTGGGCAATCTGGCTAAAAATGGGATTGGCCTGACTCTCTCGGAGAATCAGGGGCCTCAAAGCATGTCGTCTTTTGAACGGCAGAGGCTGCCAATTGTAAATGGGGTCATCACCGCCCGTATCTCCAGTGGAGCTTCCGGGTTACAGAAGGAAAAAGTACAAAGGAGCCCAAATGCCTTATTTTTTGTTCTCCCTATCCCATGCTCTAAATATGTCATATACATGACACGATAATACCTCTAGTGACTGCCAGGTCTACTAGCATGTAAAGTTTCGATTAGCAGTTATCCCTATCCGTCGCACGACCTATACGTACCAGTGGCCAGCCGAGTACGCAAGTCTGTGTCCTACATGTGACTCACACTCATGTAAGAATAGTGTCATGGCCAATAAAATATAAAATACCTCATAATAATTAGGTGGTCTCATAAATTAGGTCCAATGCATATACATAATTAAAACAGGATACGACGATACCGTCGTTGCACCCAAGTTTCCTTGGACGCACAATTTATATAGAAGTTTAAAATAAATGAACTAAATAAGAAGAAATAAATTATGCATGCAGCATATGGAATATAAATACTTGTACAATGGCAAGGTATACTTGTCGAGCAAAAATCTGTATAGTACAAGTGTCCAGAACGGTGTTTATGTTTAGTGTAAGAAGTGGGGTTAGGTTTGGGAGAGTTTTGCAATATATATAGAGATCAAGAGGCGGTGGAATTAATTATAGTGGTCTTAAAAGCCACTGTCGCTGCTGTTTCTTTCTTTCTTTCTTTCTTTCTTTGGTTTTTGGTTTTGGTGGAGGAGAGTTTAGTAATAATAGTGTTAAAGGGGCGGTGGAATGAGAAGGCTCACACGCGTGTAGAAGGAAAAGCAAAGTTACTACTGCTGTTGATATTTTGCTCCCCTAACGGATCCGGGTAGGGGCTACACGGGTAGTGGGTTCAAGCGGGTAGGGTAGAGGCTAAGGGGTTAACGGTTTTGGGTAGAGATCCAATAGGAATTTCTTTTCTAATTAATTATATCTATATATATATACATATCTATATATAGAAAATTCTAAAAATTATATTGGTGCATACCATTAAGCTAGTAACTGTCCAAAGGGTCTCCAACATGGAATAAATTAGGAAAAATTTATAATTGCTTCATAAATCCACTAGATGTACAAATACCTCAAATAAAAATCTATCTCCTCTATTTAGCTCATAACTATTATAAATAAATAATTAATATAGTTTTTAGAATTAGGGGTTTTATATTCTACCCAACTTATAGAAATTTCGTCCTCAAAATTAAAACTAAGCCATGGTAGAAAGTCAAGAATGGTAGGAGATATAAATTAACAAAGTAAATTTATACCTTGGTCTGTGAATATGTTTGAAAAATGTTGGCGTATGTCGTCTTCGCGTTCCCAAATAAATTCTCCTGGCGCGCCATGCTTCCATGCCACACGGACTAAGGGAATAGATTGGTTCCTCAATATTTTTTCTCGATGATCAAGAATTCCAACGGGTTGCTCTTGATATGACAAGCTCGGCCCAATGGTGATATCTGAATGATCGAGAACATGACTGTTGTCTGCCACATATCGCCTGAGCTGAGATACATGGAATATATCGTGTACTCCCTCAAGTGAAGGTGGTAGTGCAAGTCGATATGCCACTTCTCCCACTCTCTCTAGCACGTCAAATGGTCCAATATACCTTGGACTCAACTTGTCGTGCCCTCCGAATCGAATGGTGCCTCTGGTAGGTGATATCCTCAAGAAGACATGGTCGCCCTCTTTAAACTCCAAGGGACGACAATGAAGGTCTGCCCATTGTTTCTGCCTATCTTGCGCTGCTCGCAAGTGTCCTTGTATCTTCTTAACTGTCTCAATGGTGTTGACCACTAACTCTGGTCTTGGAATCTGACGTTCTCCCATGTCACTCCAATACATAGGAGACCTACACTTTTTTCCATACAATGCTTCAAACGGAGCCATTTGGATGCTTGTCTGGTAGCTATTGTTGTAAGAAAACTCCACAAGATGTAGGTGGTCCTCCCATGATCCTCCAAAGTCCAATATATAATCCCTCAACATATCCTCCAAAGTTTGAATAGTACGCTCTGACTGCCCATCTGTCTGCGGGTGGTAAGATGTACTGAACTTCAGACGAGTTCCAAAACTCTCTTGCATGCTCCTCCAAAAGTGCGATGTAAAGCGCGAATCCCAGTCTGATATAATGCTGACTGGTACGCCATGCAATCTCATGATCTGCCTCATATATAAGTCAGCCAAAGCTTCTGTAGATTGGCCAACTCTAAAAGGCAAAAAATGGGCTGACTTGGTGAGTCTATCTACTATTACCCATACTGTATCTCTTCCACTTAGACTTTTGGGAAAACCTGTAACGAAGTCCATAGTGATGTGCTCCCACTTCCACTCTGGAATCGAGAGTAGTTGCAATAACCCTGCTGTCCTCTGGTGCTCTGCCTTTACTTGCTGACATACCAAACATTTAGCTACAAAGTGAGCTATCTCTCTTTTCATTCTATGCCACCAAAAGTGTTATCATAAATCATGATACCTCTTGGTGCCTCTAGGATGAATAGAATATATCAAATTATGAGCTTCTGTCATCATCTCCTGTCGAATCTCTCCATTTGGAACATACAGATGATCACCACATCGTAATGTCCCGTCATCATGAATGCGCAGTCCTGTCTCCTCTCCGGCCTCTGTTCATTCCTTTAATCTACTGAATCTGGCGTCTATAGGCAATGCTGCCTCAATTTTTTCTACTAGTGATGATTGTACTTGCAAGTTGGCTAGTGTCCCATCTATTCCGGGTAATATCACTTTAATGCCAAGACCTTGCAAGTCCTTCAATAATTCCCTTTGTGTCGTCAAGAAATAAGCTGCTGGCTTCCGGCTTAAGGTGTCTGCTACAACGTTAGCTTTGCCTGGGTGATAATGTAGCTCTATCTCAAAATCTTTTATCAATTCGAGCCATCAATATTGTCTCAAATTTAACTCCTTCTGCGTAAAGACATACTGGAGGCTTTTGTGGTCTATATAGATTTCCACTCATTCCCCATATAAGTAATATCTCCATAGCTTTAGAGCAAATACGACGGCTGAAGCCAATAAATAATGTCTCCATATCTTTAGTGACATATTTGGAGGAGCATGCAAGAGTCTTAGAACTCGTCTAAAGTTCAGTACATCTTACCACCCGCAGACAGATGGGCAGTCATAGTTTACTATTCAGATATTGGAGGATATGTTGAGGGCTTGTATGTTAGACTTTGGAGGATCATGGGAGGACCACCTACATCTTGTGGAGTTTTCTTACAGCAATAGCTATCAGGCAAGCATCCAAATGGCTCCGTTTGAAGCATTATATGGAAGGAAGTGTAGGTCTCCTGTGTGTTGGAGTGACATGGGAGAACATCAGATTCTGGGACCCGAGTTAGTGGTCAACACCATTGAGACAGTTAAGAAGATATAAGGACACTTGCGAGCAGCGCAAGACAGACAAAAATAATGGACAAACCTTCATCATCGTCTCTTAGAGTTTAAAGAGGGCGACCATGTCTTTTTGAGGATATCACCTACCAGAGGCATCATTCGATTCGGAGGGCATGGCAAGTTGAGTCCAAGGTATATTGGACCATTTGACGTGCTAGAGAGAGTGGGAGAAGTGGCATATCGACTTGCACTACTACCTTCACTTGAGGGAGTATACGATGTATTCCATGTGTCTCAGCTCAGGCGATATGTGGCAGACAACAGTCATGTTCTCGATCATTCAGAGATCACCATTGGGTCGAGCTTGTCATATCAAGAGCAACCCGTGGGAATCCTTGATCGTCGAGAAAAAGTATTGAGGAACCAGTCTATTCCCTTAGTCCGCGTGGCATGGAAGCATGGCGCGCTAGAAGAATCTACTTGGGAACGCGAAGATGACATGCGCCAACGTTTTCCAAACCTATTCACAGACCAAGGTATAAATTTACTTTGTTAATTTATACCTTATACCATCCTTGACTTTCTACCGTGGCTCAATTCTAATTTCGAGGACGAATTTTTTTATAAGTTGGGTAGAATGTAAAACCCCTAATTTTGAAAATCATATTTTATCATTATTAATTATTTAATTTATTTAGTAATTATGAGATAAATAGAGAGAATAGAGTTTTGTTAATTTTTATTTAAGGTGTTGGTGCAATTAGGAGACTTATGAAGTCATTGTAAATTTTTCCTAATTTATTCCATGTAGGAGACCCTTTGGACAGTTACTAGCTTAATAGTATGCACCAACATAATTTTTAGAATTTTTTATGTATAGATATGTATATATATATATAGATATAATTAATTAGAAAAGAAATTCTAATTGGATCTCTACCCAAAACCGTTAACCCCTTAGCCTCTACCCTACCTGCTTGAACCCACTACCAGTGTAACCCCTACCCGGATCCGTTAGGGGAGCAAAATATCAACAGCAGTAGCAAAAACCAACTTTGCTTCCCCTTCTACACGCGTGTGAGCCTTCTCATTCCACCGCCCCTTTAACACTATTATTACTAAACTCTCCTCCACCGAAACCTAAAACCAAAGAAAGAAAGAAAGAAACAGCAACAGCAGTGGCTTTTAAGACCATTATAATTAATTCCACCGCCTTTTGCTCTCTCTATATATTACCAACTCCCCCAAACCTAACCCCACTTCTTACACTAAACATAAACACCGTTCTGGACACTTGCACTATACAGATTTTTGCTCGGCAAGTATACCTTGCCATTGTACTAGTATTTATATTCCATATGATGCATGCAAAATTTATTTCTGCTTATTTAGTTTATTTATTTTAAACTGCTATATAAATTATGCGTCCAAGGAAACTTGGGTGCAACGACGGTGTCGTCGTATCCTATTTTATTTATGTATTGCATTGGACCTACTTTATGAGACCACCCCATTATTATGAGGCATTTTATGTTTCATTGGTCATGACACTATTCTTACACGAGTGTGAGTCACATGTAGGACACAGACTTGCGTAGTCGTCTGGCCACTGGTACGTATAGGTCGTGCGACGGATAGGGATAACTGCCAATAGAAACTTTACATGCTAGTAGACCTGGCAGTTACTAGAGGTATTATCGTGTCATGTATATGACATGTTTAGAGCATGGGGTGGGAAGAACAACAATTTGGGCTCCTTTGCACTTTTTTCTTCTGTAACCCGGAAGCTCCACTGGAGATACGGGCGGTGATGACCCCATTTACAATTGGCAGCCTCTGCCGTTCAAAAGACGACATGCTTTGAGGCTCCTGATTCTTCGAGAAAGTCACGCCAATCCCATTTTTAGCCAGATAGCCCACTTGGTGGAAAGTTGTTCTCAAACTGTATTCACTTAGACAGTTAGGCGACCCATATATTGGATATTTATATTTTAGTACTTATCGGATTGTTATTATGTATCTTGTTACGTCCCTTTGAGGACCTCGTCCCTTTCCAGATATGGACGAGCAGGAGTATCCACAGGAGTACGGACCTGGACCTGACTCTACTTACCAGACTGAGGAGGACCTACCCTCAGAGTATCTATAATTTATTTCCACTGTTTAGATATCCTTGTTGCTACTACAGTATAGTCATTTTGTAGTGGATTTATTTCCATCCGACTATCAGATTTGATACTCATCTTGGATATTCAGTTATTATTCAGCTCTTTATTCCTACTTATTATTTGTGCTGTGGATGAGATATAGATTGTGTGTGACTTATTGTGACAGTATATTACCACTGGTGGATTGGATATTCATATACAGCGTACGTGTGTATATGATTTCCATATATTGGAGTTCGTATACATACGGCTGGGCGTGTTACGTATTCCTATTCCTACGTATTTTGGGACTGGGGTGTGACATATTTTTTGTGGTGGCCCATGCACTACCCCTAACCCTACTTCTTACACAAACTAACACACTGTTTTGGACGTGCACTATACAGAACTCTTGCTTGGCAAGTATACCTTGCCATTGTAGTAGTATTTACATTCCATATGATGTCTGCATAGTTTATTTTTCTTATTTAGTTCATTTATTGCTAAATAAATTATGCGTCCAAGGAAACTTGGGTGCAACGACGATATCGTCGTATCATATTTTACTTATGTGTATTTGGACCTACTTTATAAGACCACCCCAGTAATATGGAGCATCATTAGGTTAATTGGCCGTGACACAGTTGTTACACGAGTTGTGAGTCTCATATAGATCACGGACTGCGTGACAGGTCTGACCTCCTGTACGTATGGGTCGTGCGTTAGGGATGATTGATGATAGAAACTTTGTATGCTAGTAGTCCTGGCAGTTATTTAGAGGTTTTATGGTGTCATAGATATGACATGCCTAGAGCATGGGGTGGGAAGAACAACAAGTAAGATATTTGGTCTCCTTTACAATTTCCCTTGTTCGCCCGGATTCTCCGTCTGAGAAACGGGTGGTGATGACCCTATATATTACATGGTGGCCTCTGCCGTTCAAAAGATGACATGCTTGTAGGCCCCTGATTCTCCGAGAGAATCATGCCAATCCCATTTTTAGCCAGATAGCCCACTTGTTGGAAAGTTATTCTCAAACTGCATTCACTTAGACGGTTAGGCAACCCATATATTGGATGTTTATATTTCGGTAGCGTGTAAAAGGGAAAACAAAGTTGGTTTTTGCTATTGTTGTTGATATTTTACTTCCCTAACAGATCCGGGTAGGGGCTACACGGGTAGTGGGTTTAAGCGGGTAGGGTAGAGGCTAAGGGGTTAACGGTTTTGGGTAGAGATCCAATAGGAATTTCTTTTCTAATTAATTATATCTATATATATATACATATCTATACATAAAAAATTCTAAAAATTATATTGGTGCATACCATTAAGCTAGTAACTGTCCAAAGGGTCTCTTACATGGAATAAATTAGGAAAAATTTATAATCGCTCCATAAATCCCCTAGATGCACAAACAACTCAAATAAAAATCTATCTCCTCTATTTAGCTCATAACTATTATAAATAAATAATTAATATGATTTTCAGAATTAGGGGTTTTACATTCTACCCAACTTATAGAAATTTTGTCCTCGAAATTAAAACTAAGCTATGGTAGAAAGTCAAGAATGGTAGGAGATATAAATTAACAAAGTAAATTTATACCTTGGTCTGTGAATAGGTTTGGAAAACGTTGGCGCATGTCGTCTTCGCGTTCTCAAGTAGATTCCCAAAAATATGTCATGCCCCAGTCCCAAAATACGTAGGAGTAGGAATACGTAACACGCCCAGCTGTATGTATACGAACTCCAATATAAGGAAATCATATACACACTTACGCTGTATATGAATATTCAATCCACCAGTGGTAATATACTGTCACAACAAGTCACACACAATCTATATCTCATCCACAGCACAAATAATAAGTAGGAATAAAGAGCTGAATAATAACTGGATATCCAAGATGAGAATCAAGTCTGATAGTCAGGTGGAAATAAATCCACTACAAAACGACTATACTGCAATAGCAACAAAATCTCTAAACAGTAGAATTAAATCACAGATACTCTGAGGGTAAGTCCTCCTCAGTCTGGTAAGTAGAGTCAGGTCCAGGTCCGTACTCCTGTGGATACTCCTGCTCGTCTATATCTGGAAAGAGATCAGGTCCTCAAAGGGACGTAACAAGATACATAATAACATGCCGATAAGTACTAAAATATAAACATCCAATATATGGGTCGCCTAACCGTCTAAGTGAATGCAGTTTGAGAACAACTTTCCAACAAGTGGACTATCTGGCTAAAAATGGGATTGGCATGATTCTCTCGGAGAATCAGGGGCCTACAAGCATGTCATCTTTTGAACGGCAGAGGCCGCCATGTAATATATAGGGTCATCACCACCCGTTTCTCCGGCGGACAATCCGGGCGAACAAGGAAAAGTGTAAATGAGCCCAAATGCCTTAATTGTTGTTCTTTCTACCCCATGCTCTAGGTATGTCATATCTATGACACGATAAAACCTCTAAATAACTGCCAGGTCTACTAGCATACAAAGTTTCTATCAGCAGTCATCCCTAACGTACGGCCCATACGTACATGAGGCCAGACCTGTCACGCAGTCCATGATCTATATGAGACTCACAAATCGTGTAACAACTGTGTCACGGCTAATGAACCTAATGATGCTCCATATTACTGGGGTGGTCTCATAAAGTAGATCCAAATACACAAAAGTAAAACATGATATGACGACATCGTCGTTGCACCCAAGTTTATACTCTGAGGGTAAGTCCTCCTCAGTCTGGTAAGTAGAGTCAGGTCTAGGTCCGTACTCCTGCTGATACTCCTGCTCGTCTATATCTAGAAAGGGACCAGGTCCTCAGAGGGACATACCAAGATATATAATAACATGCCAATAAGTACTGAAAAATAAATATCCAAAGGGGTCGCCTAACCATATAAGTGAATACAGTTTGAGAACAACTTTCCACCAAGTGGGCTATCTGGCTAAAAATGGGATTGGCGTGACTCTCTCAGAGAATCATGGGCCTCAAAGCATGTCGTCTTTTGAACGGCAGAGGCCTCCAATTACAAATGGGGTCATCACCACCCGCATCTCCAGTGGAGCTTCCGGGTTACAGAAGAAAAAAGTACAAAGGAGTCCAAATGCCTTACTTGTTGTTCTCCCTACCCCATACTCTAAACATGTCATATAAATGACACGATAATACCTTTAGTAACTGCCAGGTCTACTAGCATGTAAATATTCTATTGGCAGTTATTCTTATCCGTCGCACGACCTATACGTACCAGTGGCCAGCCGAGTACGTAAGTTCGTGTCCTACATGTGACTCACACTCATGTAAGAATAGTATCATAGCCAATAAAACATAAAATACCTTATAATAATGGGGTGGTCTCATAAAGTAGGTCTAATACATATACATAAATAAAACAGGATACGACGACACCGTCGTTGCACCCAAGTTTCCTTGGACGCACAATTTATATAGCAGTTTAAAATAATAAACTAAATAAGCAGAAATAAATTATGCATGCATCATATAGAATATAAATACTAGTACAATGGCAAGATACTCTTGCCGAGCAAAAATCTGTATAGTGCAAGTGTCCAGAATGGTGTTTATGTTTAGTGTAAGAAGTGGGGTTAGGGTTTGGGAGAGTTTTGCAATATATATAGAGATCAAGAGGTGGTGGAATTAATTTTAGTGGTCTCAAAAGCCACTACTGCTGCTGTTTCTTTCTTTCTTTCTTTGGTTTTTTGTTTCGGTGGACGAGAGTTTAGTAATAATAGTGTTAAAGGGGCGGTGGAATGAGAAGGCTCACACGAGCGGAGAAGGGAAAGCAAAGTTGGTTTTTGCTACTGCTGTTGTTGATATTTTGCTCCCCTAACGGATCCGGGTAGGGGCTACACGGGTAGTGGGTTCAAGCGGGTAGGGTAGAGGCTAAGGGGTTTACGGTTTTGGGTAGAGATCCAATAGAAATTTCTTTTCTAATTAATTATATATATATATATACATATATAGAAAATTTTCTCCTCGAAACATATAAGTAACCAGTCCGGATCTGCGCTCCTGCGAATACTCATGAATATCTACACCTGGATAGGGACCAGGTCCTCAGAGGGACATAACAAGATACATAGAAGCATGTCAATAAAGTACTGAAATAAATATCCAATGGGGTCGCCTAACCATCTATGTGAATGCAGTTTGAGAACAACTTTCCGACACGTGGGTTATCTGGCCATAAATGGGATTGACGTGACTCTCTTGGAGAATCAGGGGCCTACAAGCATACCGTCTTTTAAACGGCAGAGGCCACCTGCAATATATAGGGTCATCACCACCCGTTTCTCCGACGGAGAATCCGGGTGAACAAAGGAAAAGTGCAAAGGAGCCCAAACGCCTTACTTGTTGTTCTCCCCACCCCATGCTCTAAGCATGTCACATCTATGACACGATCTGGTTCATAGCCTATTTTTAGTACCCAGTCCAATCCTACAACCAAACAAGGATAAGGATTGGACCACCGTACTACAATAGGCTATGTCCATGGACCTCTAATAACTGCTAAGTCTTCTAGCATACAAAGTTTCTATTAGTAGTTACCCCTAACACACGACCCATACATACAGGAGGCCAGACCTATCACGCAGTCTGTGATCTATATGAGACTCACACTCGTGTAACAACTGTGTCACAGCCAATGAACCTAATGGTGCTACATGATAATGGGGTAGTCTCATAAACAAGGTCAATGTATATACATAAATAAAAACAAATCGCGACGACACCGTCACGTGCATTTTATATATCAGTTAAAATATATAAACTAAAGACAGAAAATAAAGATGTATGCCATATATGGAATATGAATAACAGTACAATGGCAAAATATACTTGTCTGGCAAGAAGCTGCAAAATATAACGTCCACCTGTCAAACATACAGGATCAAAAGCTATGGCCAAAGAACAAATATCTCCGGATGCTGAAATAGATATCACCAACGTTCCCAGAATAAGCAAAATAGCTAAAAAACACTTCCCTTTCGTCCAATTTAGACACAAGGGCAAAACGGTAATTTTGGGTCAAAGTGGGGTCCACCGGGGGGCCACTTTGTACCGAAAAATGTGCCAGGGGTAACAGTCTCTAAATGGAACAAATTATAGGTCAAAAAAAACTCTAAATGTCAGTACGAACTTAACAGTATGTCCGAATATGGATTCCGATGAGCCGAACACAATTTCGCCTAAAAAGTCAACCGTGGAGCCCGCCAATTGGCGACTTGGTCAACTGTCTCAGAATTACGTAAAAATTAGGACACAGGACCAGCGTATTACCACGAGTCCAGTGGCGTAAGTTTTTTCGCAATCTGACGAGCATGCACAAAATGAGCAGGACTTTCGCAAAAGTTGTGACACGGGGATTGTCCACGGATACGGGCTAATTCCGATGCGCACACGTGTCCAAAAGAGTTTTCACGAACTCTCACACATCTGGGTACGCTGTGCGCACCCTTTGGTATACTTGGTACACGATGGGGCGGTCCCGTTTGGCGGGGCGCGCTCAGTTTCGTTGCTCTTGAATGATTAGGGGTTCCATACATGGCGTGACCTGTATGGGCCACCACCAAAAATATGTCACGCCCCAGTCCCAAAATACGTAGGACTAGGAATACGTAACACATCCAGCCGTATGTATACGAACTCCAATATATGGAAATCATATACACATGTACGTTGTATATGAATATCCAATCCACCAGTGGTAATATACTATCACAACAAGTCACACACAATCTATATCTCATCCACAGCACAAATAATAAGTAGGAATAAAGAGCTGAATAATATCTGAATATCCAAGATGAGTATTGTCATGCCCCAAACTCCCGCAAGCCCAATAGTCCCCGCTGAACGTGAAATCACCACGTTGCAGCTCTTCCGCGGGACAATCGTTCTATTCGGGACGTGATGCCGTACGAGCCTGGAGTTGCGCTCGTACAAGGCGATGTTGTTAAACACGAAAGTTATCATCGAAACAACCAAGTTACAGCAGAAGCCAATTGTGTACCAAGCACACATCAGAGTATACGCAGCGAAGCTCACGATAGGGTCCAAATGAGATGCCCCGAGTCAATGCCACAAAGGCGATGCCACGGAGACGATGAAATAACTCTTGCTCTTTCTCTAGCCCACAAAGGTACTTACAGTTCATACATCTTGTCCCGTATATCCAAGCAGCGCCACTACGCCTGTGTACCTGAAATATTGCCCACAAACGTGGGTCAGTACACAACCGTACTGGTGAGCGGGGTAACCCACTCGTCTAAGCCGACACTAAGTAAAGTAGTGAATGCACACAGTTAAATGGTGATCTTTCTAGTTGAATCCTAGATTCGTTTCATGGCATATGGATGACATGTTAAGGAAAGCAGTAAAGCAGTTTAAGCATGCAAGCATTCATTCTCAAACCAAACGACAAGCAGTTTATATATAGCCGACCCGTCTAACTCAATGTCATCGCTTGCACGATAACATATCGAACCATCAGTCTCGCCTCGATATCCATCCTCAACCAACAGTTTATATCCCAATCTCGAGTGCACACTCTTGCCGAGGCAAGGTGGCCGTGCCTACACGAAAGCCAAACCAACAAAAGAAAAGCAAGCCAACTCTTATCTATATGAAGTCACTGGCAGAGCCATAAAGGACATATCTCAAGCATTACGGCGCGCCCTATCAGCCCGGGTAGCAAGCCCTGCTGGAGGTCCCGCAATGCATCGTGACTGAACGCGAATCAAATGTTTCCCTCCGGATCGAAACGGCTCCAGTGCCCCGGATAAAAATCGTTTCGGGGAAAGTGCCAAACCTTTGCACAAGTTGTCCGTGACATGCAGACACACGTAGGTATGACGAGAGGATCGAACATTCTCGCCCCACCAAGCGATCCTAGACTCGTCCCATCGATAAACCCAACCGAAGTATCCATAACCATTCTTCCAACGTATTCCCAAGGATTCCAAATCTCGACCTCAATATATATATCCCAAGGCACCAAAATACCCATATGCACAATCTCTCAAGTTGTGCCCAAGTTATGCCCACACTTCACATTGCCGCTTCCCAACACAGTGTTTCACATTGGGTGCAACACCCCACACTCCGAATAATCCCGTGGCACAATGCCCCATCAAGCGGCACCATACCTCGCTGATGCAGTTGTTCGGTTTTGAACCACAACTGCTCGCTTTGTAAGACAAAGCGACCCAGTGATACTCGTGCACGGATGCACGCTCGCTCGCCCGAATCCCGATATTCCCATATTTCCATTTGCCTCAAAGTATCCTTCCAACTCGTATATTTCCAACCGTCCAAGCATAATCCCAAGTATCCAACCGATCTTCTCAAACGTATAATCCAACTATCGCACCAACTATCCAACGCGTAAAACCATTCAAAGCCACAATCCTACCAAGCCAACGACGCACACTCTATGCACGCCTCAGTGTAGTGCTTCCCGATGTTTCAGCCCAAGTGTACAAGCCATTACGTGTTTTCCATATTATTAGGCATAAAGGAGTAGAGGAGAAGGAAAAGAGCCCACTCACAATGTTCGAATCCGTTAGGCATCCTGTCCTGCAGATACGGCCAATCCCTTGAACCCGTGGTCCGATGCAAGCGTGATCTACTCAACTGGTATGACCGTGCGAGCAGGTCGTGCTCTCCAAATCATCCGACCGATCGAACTAAGGAAGACGGCATTATCGTTTCCATCCAGCTATTCAGTACTGTTCTGAACAAACACCTGATTTCCATCGATCCGACATTTCAAATGTAACCAGCATTTGATTTATTCAGTCCGACTCAGCGTAACGCTCCGAGCGGTTGTGGGGCGTTACATAATATACCACTTAGAATCAGGTTCGTCCACGAACCGTGCTGGTACTCATTCCTTACTAGCATGCCACAATCCAATTCCATAGATATGCTCTATGCAACTCTCATATTCACTATTTCTGACACGACATCTCGTTCTGCTGAACGCTCGAATAAATTTTCACGAATTCCCACATCCTCCTTGCAGCTCAACACGAATTTCTCGTATCGCTTAGTTTTGGATCGTACACGTATTTAAGGCGTCCCTAAAATACATGCATTTCAGCCGAACTTTGCGATAACAAATTTGAACAAGTTACAAGGGTATCTTTATGTTCGAGGCGTCCATATGCTTCGCTTCCAATTAAACCAAACACAATTCCCATTCCAACACATTCACTTGAGAACTATTCTCAATTATGCAGATTTTCCATCGACTCAATCAGTTCGTGTTCCAACTCAATCCATCCAACTATTTCTGAAAATCAGTACTAGCAATATCTCGAAATATATCTCATGCATCAAGCGATCATCTCAACTGATCTACCCCAGCTATGCGACTTACCCAAATATCAACTATGCTTAGATCAGTTCAGTCCAACACATTTCCTGCCATCTCAATATCTCACAGGGTGAACATCTATATTGAGGTTCGTGTGATCCACGAAGATCTCGCCGCCACGCCAAAGGGATTTGTGTCGCCACGATTTTAACGTGGACACACTCGCCACAATTCTTAGGTTGCGCATGAAATAGTTCTTCGTGCTGCTTCTACTGCCTCGAAGCATAGGATATCACCTTCGCCTTCCGAACGAGCATGCTTCCCAGACTAAGTTCCGAGACATCTTGTAAATCTGAGGCACATCTGTCCCTTCCAGTATTCGCAAAGATTTGATTTGAACGAGCCGCCACAGTCGTCCATTCATATAAATGCTATTCCCTTCCAGAGCACGATGAGTCAGAGGCGATGCCATCTACAAAAATCTGTGACTCTGAATCTCATCAGTTGACTAGGCTACCTCCACCATCGCTTCGATCTTCCGGCTGCATCTTCAGCTGAAGGCTATCCCAAGGATCTCTCAAATCCAACACACAGTCAATAAGCCAAAAATCATTGCTCACATCTGCCCTCGACGCATTCCCAAATACGCCACCTCAAGGGTCGTTCTATGGGTCTACCATATTCATATCCGATTCGACGGGCAATGTCGCTTAGGGTCAGCTGTCCCGAAGCTACGCTCGATAATTATAATCATCACGATGGACAGTTACTATAAACCATGCTATATCTCATCTGCAAATCCGAATCAAAATTCTAACCATCCCATCCGAGCGAACTCCCGAATCCGAGCAATGTGCTCGTTGAAACCGTCTACCATCAATCCGTCGTTCTGCCCTGAATCCATCAAATTTCTGAATTGCATGTTCGATCCTCGCACTACAAATTGCAATGATTCTCAAAACCCAAGACTTGCCCAAATTCACATCCGTTTGCCACGTCCCACCTTGCACTTCCAACTTACTCGAGCAGCACAGTGATTCGTTCCGACGTTGCTCCCACATTTAGCTATCTTCAGAAATCAATCCGCCAAAATCTTTTTGCCTTCCCTGGTTGCCACAATCTGTCGACGTCTTTCCAAAGAATCCGTTTATCATCGTTGTGCCATTTTGCCCAAAATTTCATCTCCGCTAAACCTGATTCAACTTCTCGAGCAACCATATCCAAAATCCTTCAAGTTTGTGTGAATCAATCGCATTGCCCTCCAAGCCAAGATCGTGTTTCATTGCTCAACCAACAGCTCAAATGCGTTGCCCAAAATCGTAGTTCGTGCTCGCTATCATTCCGATAATCCCACCACTTTGCTCAAGCGTAACCCAAATGTTCGTTCCGATTCCGTCCATCTCTTAAGCCCAACGATGCTTCCATTTGAACGATTCCGTTCTTGAGTTCTCAAGTCTAATGTATCGAAGGATACCCGAGTCAAATTCCATTGCACCATATACCACTTGGAAATATAGTTGCCCTCGTGCAAAATCTGCGTCAACCAGCGTCTATCCCAAACCGACTATTCTGAGGTGGTTCTGTCGAATCATAACTCAATATTCGCTTGCTCCATTTTCATTCTTTCCAACTCAGTCGATTTGCACCAACCGACTTGTATTCGTTATCCGAGTCCGTTCAGGCAATTCCCATAGATGTTCAACCAATATATTTCCAATGCCTTGCTTAACACGTTTGATCCCATATACCACTTCGAATCAAGTCGCTACTCACATTACGTTTCCTTTCACGAATTCAAGATCCGTTCGAACCATCCCTTGGGTGTGATCATGCCATTCCCCATCTTAAGTCTGACACAAAAACTTAGCCAATTCTTTAACCATCAATCTCGTTAGGCAACTCGTGCTATGTTCCATTCTCGATGCTTCCAATATTTCCTAAACCGTCTGATACTTTCACAGCACGAGCAATCGTGCAACGATTGTCTTCCAAATAGTCCAACCCAATACCCAACGGTTCCACACCTTTATTGTACGAGCAACTTATGCCAACTTATCTGATATTTCTCAAGCCAACTCAAATCTGCCCAACCGATGCGCCACAGTCGAAATTCCAACTTCTATCCAACACAATCACTTGAGGAGCAACTCGTGCAAGGATCCATTCTCATCGAATATTTCTACCCAAAACATGCTGCATAACCAAATCTCGTTAGCCAACCAACTGATCTATTGAGGCAATCAGAATCTCCCAAATGATAAGCCAAGCCAACCCAACGAAAGCCCACACTTGTTGCACAAATGCAACAACGCCAACCAACTTGCTGCACGAATGCAACAACGCCTAACGAGGCTAAGCGATCCTACGAAAACCAACCAAGGCAACCCAACACAGAATAACATGCAGCCAAAACCAGCAATAAATAGACTTATTGCATGAAACATCCGATGCGGCACTGAGTAGAGTCAAGAGCTAAACGACACGCGGAAGCTATTTAGAGTTTGTGATGAAGCGAAGGACCAAGTCCGAAGAAATGAACCGGGCGCTCTGATACCAATCTGTCATGCCCCAAAATCCCGCAAGCCCAATAGTCCCCGCTGAACGTGAAATCACCACGTTGCAGCTCTCCCGCGGGACAATCGTTCTATTCGGGACGTGATGCCGTACGAGCCTGGAGTTGCGCTCGTACAAGGCGATGTTGTTAAACACGAAAGTTATCATCGAAACAACCAAGTTACAGCGGAAGCCAATTGTGTACCAAGCACACATCAGAGTATACGCAGCGAAGCTCACGATAGGGTCCAAATGAGATGCCCCGAGTCAATGCCACAAAGGCGATGCCACGGAGACGATGAAATAACTCTTGCTCTTTCTCTAGCCCACAAAGGTACTTACAGTTCATACATCTTGTCCCGTATATCCAAGAAGCGCCACTACGCCTGTGTACCTGAAATATTGCCCACAAACGTGGGTCAGTACACAACCGTACTGGTGAGCGGGGTAACCCACTCGTCTAAGCCGACACTAAGTAAAGTAGTGAATGCACACAGTTAAATGGTGATCTTTCTAGTTGAATCCTAGATTCGTTTCATGGCATATGGATGACATGTTAAGGAAAGCAGTAAAGCAGTTTAAGCATGCAAGCATTCATTCTCAAACCAAACGACAAGCAGTTTATATATAGCCGACCCGTCTAACTCAATGTCATCGCTTGCACGATAACATATCGAACCATCAGTCTCGCCTCGATATCCATCCTCAACCAACAGTTTATATCCCAATCTCGAGTGCACACTCTTGCCGAGGCAAGGTGGCCGTGCCTACACGAAAGCCAAACCAACAAAAGAAAAGCAAGCCAACTCTTATCTATATGAAGTCACTGGCAGAGCCATAAAGGACATATCTCAAGCATTACGGCGTGCCCTATCAGCCCGGGTAGCAAGCCCCGCTGGAGGTCCCGCAATGCATCGCGACTGAACGCGAATCAAATGTTTCCCTCCGGATCGAAACGGCTCCAGTGCCCCGGATAAAAATCGTTTCGGGGAAAGTGCCAAACCTTTGCACAAGTTGTCCGTGACATGCAGACACACGTAGGTATGACGAGAAGATCGAACATTCTCGCCCCACCAAGCGATCCTAGACTCGTCCCATCGATAAACCCAACCGAAGTATCCATAACCATTCTTCCAACGTATTCCCAAGGATTCCAAATCTCGACCTCAATATATATATCCCAAGGCACCAAATACCCATATGCACAATCTCTCAAGTTGTGCCCAAGTTATGCCCACACTTCACATTGCCGCTTCCCAACACAGTATTTCACATTGGGTGCAACACCCCACACTCCGAATAATCCCGTGGCACAATGCCCCATCAAGCGGCACCATACCTCGCTGATGCAGTTGTTCGATTTTGAACCACAACTGCTCGCTTTGTAAGACAAAGCGACCCAGTGATACTCGTGCACGGATGCACGCTCGCTCGCCCGAATCCCGATATTCCCATATTTCCATTTGCCTCAAAGTATCCTTCCAACTCGTATATTTCCAACCGTCCAAGCATAATCCCAAGTATCCAACCGATCTTCTCAAACGTATAATCCAACTATCGCACCAACTATCCAACGCGTAAAACCATTCAAAGCCACAATCCTACCAAGCCAACGACGCACACTCTATGCACGCCTCAGTGTAGTGCTTCCCGATGTTTCAGCCCAAGTGTACAAGCCATTACGTGTTTTCCATATTATTAGGCATGAAGGAGTAGAGGAGAAGGGAAAGAGCCCACTCACAATGTTCGAATCCGTTAGGCATCCTGTCCTGCCGATACGGCCAATCCCTTGAACCCGTGGTCCGATGCAAGCGCGATCTACTCAACTGGTATGACCGTGCGAGCAGGCCGTGCTCTCCAAATCATCCGACCGATCGGACTAAGGAAGACGGCATTATCGTTTCCATCCAGCTATTCAGTACTGTTCTGAACAAACACCTGATTTCCATCGATCCCGCTAGTCATCTGCACATTGAAACCAACTCGATTAATCCTTCTTCCCGAAATCCGATATTTCAAATGTAACCAGCATTTGATTTATTCAGTCCGACTCAGCATAACGCTCCGAGCGGTTGCGGGGCGTTACAAGTATCAAGTCTGATAGTCGGGTGGAAAAAATTCACTACAAAATGACTATACTGAAGTAGCAACAAGGATCTCTAAACAGCGGTAATAGAATTACAGATACTTCGAGGGTAAGACCTCCTCAGTCTGGTAAGTAGCGTAAGGTCCAGGTTCGTACTCCTGCGGATACTTCTGCTCGTCTATATCTGAAAAGGGACCAGGTCCTCAAAGGGACGTAACAAGATACATAATAATATGCCAATAAGTACTGAAAAATAAACATCCAATGGGGTCGCCTAACAATCTAAGTGAATGCAGTTTGAGAACAACTTTCCACCAAGTGGGCTATCTGTCTAAAAATGGGATTGGCGTGACTATCTCAGAGAATCAGGGGCCTCAAAGCAAGTCATCTTTTAAACGACAGAGGACGCCAATTGTAAATAGGGTCATCACCGCCCGTATCTCCAGTGGAGCTTCCGGGTTACAAAAGAAAAAGTGCAAAGGAGCCCAAATGTCTTACTTATTGTTCTTCCCACCCCATGCTCTAAACATATCATATACATGACATGATAATACCTCTAGTAACTGCCAGGTCTACTAGCATATAAAGTTTCTATTGACAGTTATCCCTATCCGTCGCACGACCTATACGTACCAGTGGCCAGTCGAGTACGTAAGTCCGTGTCCTACATGCGACTCACACTCATGTAAGAATAGTATCATGGCCAATGAAACGTAAAATGTCTCATAATAATGGGGTGGTCTCATAAAGTAGGTCCAATGCATATACATAAATAAAACAGGATACGACGACACCGTCGTTGCACCCAAGTTTCCTTGGACGCACAATTTATATAGCAGTTTAAAATAAATGAACTAAATAAGCAGAAATAAATTATGCATGCATCATATGGAATATAAATACTAGTACAATGGCAAGGTATACTTGCCGAGCAAAATTCTGTATTGTGCAAGTGTCCAGAACGGTGTTTATATTTAGTGTAAGAAGTGGGGTTAGGTTTGGAAGAGTTTGCAATATAAATAGAGATAAGAGGCGGTGGGGGGTAATTCTAGTGGTCTCAAAAGCCACTTCTGCTGCTGTTTCTTTCTTTCTTTCTTTCTTTGGTTTTTGGTTTCGGTGGAGGAGAGTTTAGTAATAATAGTGTTAAAGGGGCGGTGGAATGAGAAGGCTCACACGCATGGAGAAGGAAAAGCAAAGTTGGTTTTTGCTACTGCTGCTGTTGATATTTTGCTCTCCTAACGGATCCGGGTAGGGGCTACACGGGTAGTGGGTTCAAGCGGGTAGGGTAGAGGCTAAGGGGTTAACGGTTTTGGGTAGAGATCCAATAGGAATTTCTTTTCTAATTAATTATATATATATATATATATATATATAGAAAATTTCTACGAAATTATATTTGTGCATACCATTAAGCTAGCAACTGTCCAAAGGGTCTCCTACATGGAATAAATTAGAAAAAAATTATAATGGCTCCATAAATCCCCTAAATGCACAAACTCCTCAAATAAAAATTAAATAAAATCTATTCTCTCTATTTAGCTCATAACTACTATAATTAAATAATTAATACGGTTTTATAAAATTAGGGTTCTTATATTCTACCCAACTTATAAAAATTTTGTCCTCGAAATTAAAATACGGTAGGGTCTCTTTATCTAATCTTACTTGATCATAATTTAAAAGAATTCATCTCAAGTTTAATAATGCAATTTCTACCCAACTTAGAATTTACCCATATATCACATAAGGCTATACATCTAAGAAAACTATTCCTCGAAATTAAAACTAAGTCGCGGTAGAAATTCATGGATGGTATAAGGTATAAATCAACAAAGTAAATTTATACCTTGATCAACGAATAGGTTCAGAAATCGTTCGTGCCTGTCGTCATCGCGCTGCCAAGTTGATTCTCCTGGTCACGCTGAGCTGGCTTCAGTGCTGGAAGTGCTAGCCCCTGTGCTAACGGTGGAAGTGTCAATGCTTGTTGCATAGGACAGTCTTTCCTCATATGTTGTCAGGAACCACATCTCATATATTTCCCAAATGGGTCTGACAGTCTCTTGAGATGTACCAGCCTCTCCCACAATAATTGTATTGGGGCTTCTCCAGAATCTGGTATGGTCCGGCTCTATGCTGATATGGTTGTTGTTGTTGTTCCAAAGTATGTCCAATAGGTCCTCCTTGCTGTGTCCTTATTGTTTCTTGCTGTATCCTCAGTTGACCTCTTTTTTCTTTGCTGATGGTTTCTTATAATCTGGCTTCGGTCAGTAATTTGGCATAAGAGATTCAGGACCGGGAGTTGTGTAGTGTTGTAGCTCCTGAGTTAGTCCGTGATGAAACCTCTTAGCCTTGGCCAAGTCATCTAGTATCAGGGCAACGCCATATTTACTAAGGCAACTAAACTCGTCATCGTACTCGTCAATGTTCTGTTCCCCTGCTCCAGGTGGAGAAACTTATCGTACAATACATCTCTGACGGTGTCCGGGAAGTACTTTCTTTCAAAGCACTCCAGGAACTGCTCCCATGTCTGGTATGTACCCAACTGGCGCTCCATGGATTCCCACCAGTGATGAGCATTACTATCTAGAAGTGTCCTTACACCCGTCATCCACATCTCTGTAGGTAGCTACGATGCTTCTAATAATTTTTGAGTGTGAGTGATCCAGTTGGTAGTTTCCTCTGGGCTCTCAATGCCTTTGTACGGCCTCAGACCCATCTGTATAAAGTCTTTTACTGAACCAACTTTAGCTCGAGGTACTGGAGCTAGTGCTTGAGCTGGTACAGTAGTCTTTGCAGCCATCCTTTCAAGTGCTGCTAGAAACTCTTGTCTCTGTTCTGCTGCTTGCTGCCTCAGATCTGTAGCTAGGGTGGCGGCCTGTTGTCATTGTTCCTGCATTAACATCTAGAAGAATTGGAACAGTTGTACCTTGCCATCCTGCGGTGTCGATGAGACTGGAAGGTTTCCATTAGGTGGAACGGGAAGATCAGATGGAACTGGATTGTGAATCTGTCCATCTGGTCCCAAAGTCTAGGAGTTGTTGAGGTCCTTCCTTGAGTCTGACCATCGACTCCAGGAATTGTGTCACCATCGGCGATAATACATCCTTTCTGCATATCTATCTCTCTACAGGTGATGTACACAACGATTAGATAAAGTACAGGAATCAAACATGACGCAAGTATTAAATAGAATATAGAAGCATGAAATATGCTGGAGAATTATCCGCATATTTTATAGTCAAAACCCCCAATCATACATGAAGTCTCTTCCTGCGTAAACAGGGCTTCAAGGTTGTTTGCGTAAAACAGGTTGCTAAACTGTCTGCGTAAAACAAAGATTCAAGGAAGTTTGGCGTAAAGTAGAGCTTCAGAGTTTTCCGCGTAAAGCAGAGAAGCGTAAAGTAGGGAAGCGTAAAGTAGAGAAGCGTAAAGTAGGGCTTCAGAGCTATCCGTATAAAACAGAGATTCAAAGCTGTCAGCGTAAAACAGAACTTCGGAACTGTCCACGTAAAAAGTCTGCTCGTAAAAGTCTGCCCGCGTAAAGTTTGTGTAGAAAATCTGCGCGTAAAAGATCTGCGCGTAAAATCTGTGCGTAAAAGTTCTGCTACGTAAAGATATGCTGCATAAAGTCTGCAAGTAAAAATTCTGTGCGTAAAAATTCTGCTGCGTAAAGTCGTACGAGGAACTCTTTGTATTTCCTCGGATGAATTTGTCAAACAAATCAGTGAACCTGACATCTGACAAAAGTACTGCACGATGATCGAGAGAACGGTTGTGATGATGATTTTGCACAGAGATCCATGTTGTCGTTTAGTGACATATTTGATACAAGTCATTTTTACGCATCCAAAAGGAAAAATAATGGAGCCTTCTGAATACGCTACCTATTCTATATGGACAAAAATAAGTTTTTATGCTCAAGATAAGACAAAATCAGACGCCACGTCAAAAGTTATTTCTTGCACATGGCTCGAGGCATATCTTTGCATTTAAAGCACAAGATTTGGTTCTAATTGCTTATGACTGGGAAAGCTAAGATTGTGACAATACACTCACATCACCTATCCTTATATTTTATGTCTAATCAGGCTACTCTACGCTGGTTATCTATTATTCATGAATCCTCAAGTTTACGCAGGGAAGTTACCTACATAGCTTGCATGATGTGTCATACGTAGACTAAAGGAACGTGGGTAGTAGTTGACATAACTGCAGCGTAAAGGAGGAAATCTTCTGCATGGTTTAGCTTTTTACGCTAACCAAGCAGTCTTTTGGCTTTTACGCCAACAGCAGTCAGCACTTCCAGTACCAAAGCCAGCTCAACAGATGGCTAGACCAGGAGCACCTCGACCCCCAGCAGCAGGAGGATTTCAGCGAGGACCACCGCTACCTACCCAGGAGGATCAATATATGAGGGCCGGACACGGACAGCCGTAGAGGAATGGGTAAGCTTTTGCAATGGAAGTAGATGACATGGATCAGGAGATTGATATCATAGCAGGTATCACTCTTGCTTTTACTTTTCCTGCTATGACATTGTTTGATATGGGAGGACCACCTACATCTTGTGGAGTTTTCTTACAATAATAGCTATCAGGCAAGCATCCAAATGGCTCCGTTTGAAGCATTGTGTGGAAGAAAGTCTAGGTCTCCTGTGTGTTGGAGTGACGTGGGAGAACGTCAGATTCTGGGACCAAAGTTAGTAGTCAACACCATTGAGACAGTTAAGAAGATACAAGGACACTTGCGAGCAGCGCAAGACAGGCAGAAACAATGAGCAGACCTTCATCGTCGTCCCTTGGAGTTTAAAGAGGGAGACCATGTCTTCTTGAGGATATCACCTACCTGTGGCACCATTCGATTCGGAGGGCACAGAAAGTTGAGTCCAAGATATATTGGACCATTTGACGTGCTAGAGAGAGTGGGAGAAGTGGCATATCGACTTGCACTACCACCTTCACTTGAGGGGGTACACAATGTATTCCATGTATCTCAGCTCAGGCGATATATGGCAGACAGCAGTCATGTTTTCGATTATTCAGAGATCACCATTAGGCCGAGCTTGTCATATTAAGAGCAACCCGTGGGAATCCTTGATCATCGAGAAAAAATATTGAGGAACCAGTCTATTTCCTTAGTCCGCGTAGCATGGAAGCATGTCGCGCCAGGAGAATCTACTTGGGAATGCGAAGACGATATACGCCAACGTTTTCCAAACCTATTTACAGACCAAGGTATAAATTTACTTTGTTAATTTATATCTCCTACCATTCTTGACTTTCTACCATGGCTTAGTTTTAATTTTGAGGACAAAATTTCTATAAGTTGGGTAGAATGTAAAACCCCTAATTCTGAAAACCGTATTAATTATTTATTTATAATAGTTATGAGCTAAATAGAGGAGATAGATTTTTATTTGAGGTGTTTGTGCATCTAGTAAATATTAGTACAATGGCAAGGTATACTTGTCGGGCAAAAATCTGTATAGTGCAAGCGTCCAATATTGTGTTAAGTTTTGGTGTAAGAAATAGGGTTTAGGGTTTGGGAGAGTTGGTAATGGACTAGGAATACGTAAACGCCCAGCCGTATTGTAAACTCCCTCGACCAGATTTCAGTAATTTAGGATTAATTTTAGCTAATTAGAATTCCTGTAACTTTTTAAAATTTATTTTGTTTACATATCCTATTGATTGTGCACCTGTACCTTACACAATTAATTAAAGTATTACACTAGCTGTTTTTCCGAAACAAAATTCACATACCTGCCCTAGACATGTTAGACTATTTTTTTGAATTTTATGCAACTCCCAGATGCTTTATTTTGAGCCTCGTTTGAGACGCACAAATATCGTTACAAAAGTCCGTATTTATTTCCTATTTTATTTCTTGCTCTTTACCCATTTCTGTACCCCTAGAGATTGAGGACCAACAGGCACCAATTTTACCTAAACAAAAATACGATAATATTCTACTTTGAATATACTACAATTAGTATATTGACACCGTAGTAAAATTATGGCCCTACCTGCCTCTAAATAATTAGAGAACACCGTGCGCAGTATTTATTAAATAATAAATACGATGACCCGTATCACCAAGAAACCAGGCCCTGCCCCTGCCCAGACTCACCCCCACCCCCTCAGGACCCTCCCACAGCTTTTCCCTCTCAATTCTGAGCATTTTAGTATTTTCTGGGAACAGGGTATTTTATCAGACAAATTGCGTAATTACGCAAAATACCAATTTTGGGACATATTTGCAATTTAGGAAATTTTAGGGGTTTTTATGTAAATTTTCAGTGTGAGGTGGCATCACCTCATTGGCTGGTGAATATGGACCGTCCATGTGTCATGTGGGACCCACAAATGGCTGCAAAAATATCTAAAAAACCAAATTACCTAAATACCCTTGGATTTCAACTTATTTACCACCTATGCCATTCCCTAAACCCTATATAAACCCAACCCCCCCTCTCATTCTGACCTCACACCACCACCACCACGGCCACCCTCCGCCCACCGGACCACCGCCGAACTGTTCGCCTCTCCCCTGCCCTTCCCTCCGACCACCGCCACCCCCTTCGGCCACCGCCTCCGCCGCCTACAGCCGCCACAGACCCTACCCCGACCCTGCACCAACAGCAGCCACCACCACCCGAACCCCTCCCACCACCGCCTTCGACCACCGTGCACCACCGCCACCACACCCACTCGCCTCGCCCCGACCCCCTCCACCGTTCCGACCGACTCCCACCGCCCTACGACCACCACGCCGGCCGCCCTCACCCCCGCAGACCCTCCGCCCTCACCCATTCCAACACTGCCACCCTCATCCCGACCGTCCCCCACCGCCCCTCCGGCAGCCTCCGACCTCCGCCACCACCCCAGACCTCTTCGTCCCGACCTCCTCCTCCGTCCTGACCGCCTGCACCGCCGCCACTGCCG